>JAUELO010000002.1:1626269-1651581 GCA_032357855.1 Amphibolips quercusostensackenii | reverse complement strand
ATTACGAAGAAAAATCCAACAAAATGGTTTAAACGGCCCTGCCTGTTTACGTTTGGAGCAATCCGATTTGCGATCGAGGCTATTTGCAGGCAACCCCGAAACTGTTCTTAAACCGAGTTTATGGTGTAGTTCGGACTCAATTCTATTTTAATTTGCCCTTCTGAACTCAATCCTGACTGATTTCGCACTTTGATCTCAATACAGATTTAGTCATTCTTTCTAAAGTTACTCTTGATCAAAATTCTCCTTTGTAAGTCACACTTAATTAAATCCTGATTTAATTCTACAATGTAAAGAAAATCCTGATTAAACTCTAATTCTCTCCCACATTATAAAACAAATCGTGTCCTTATTTTACTATTATAAGTTAATCTTAAATCAAATCCACACGAAGGAATTGAATTTAATTCACTTTCTCCAGTCAATCCTTATTTAATTCCAACTTTCTAATGTATTCCTAATTTAATCTAAACTTTTAATAGCAATTACAATTTATTACAACATTCTAGAATTCCTAATTACATTACCAACCTTACTTCAATCCTGATATAATCCTATAATTAAAAGCCAATTCTGATCAAATCCGCAATAAATATCCATTTTTCGTGAGCATTTTAATTTTTTTCCACAATGTTAAAGAAAACTATAATCAAATCCTACCTTTAAAAGCCAGTGCTAATTTATTTTCACCCGCCTAAGTCAATTTTAATTCAACTTCAATATCTAAAGTAAATTTCAGAACGATTCCACTTTTTTCATTCATTCCAAATCTCATTCCATTTCTTTAAGCCAACCCTTATTCAACTCCAATCACGAAAGTCAAATCATATTTATTTTAACATTTTAAACTTTCTGATCCAATTGACATTTCTAAAGTCAATTCTGATATAACCCTAATTCACTACCACTTTATAGAATTTCACCCGCTGGAATCAATTTTGATTAATTCACTTATTATTCCTAATTTTTAATTTATAATCAAAATATTTTAATTTTATTCAATTCTTGAAGGACTGTCTGAATTCAATTACGTCTTATAAAGTCAGTCTTTAATTGACTCCATATTTTGAACTTCATTTATTATTTAATTTTCTTAACCTCTCAACCTTTGAGTTTGTATTAATTTTATTACTTTAGCTTAAAAATATTTTTGATTCAATCATACATTCTGCTTCATTTTCAATTTAATCAGATATTTTATTCTGATCCACCCTGAATCCTAGTTAAATTTTATTTTTTCATTTGTATTCTAAAAGTTTTCGACATTACAAGCTCAATTATGATTTAATCACAACTTCTGAATTTCATCCTGACGTAATTCTGAACTTTGTTAATCATTTCATGTTTTTACCTTTCAACTTTTAATTTTGATTTATTTGCGCTTTTTCAATTTGCAGTCAATTTGACTGAATCATACATTCTGTTTATAACCTAATTCAATCAAATATTTTATTTTGATCCTAACTAAATCCTGATGAAACTTCTTATTTTTTTAAATTCTGATTCGTAGCCAAATTTTGAACTTATTTCTGATTTAATTCAAAATTTTGAATCGCATTTTAATTTATATCCATATTTTAAACTTTATCCTGATTTGAACTCACAATCAATCCAGATTCAATTATACATTTACATTTAGTCCTAATTCAATATGAAATTTTATTTTAATCTGAACTAAATCCTGATGCAATTTTATCTCTGAGTTTCAATTCTAAATTATTCCAATACTTTGAAATCAATTTTGATTTAATTCCAAAATGTGAATTTCTTCCTGACGTATTCCTAAATTCTTAACTTCATCCTAATTTAATCTTACATTTAAAGTGAATCCTGATTCAATTTTACCTTCTGAACTCCATTCTAATTTTTTTACCAGCTAAATTTAAATTCTAATTTAATTACTTTCCTTGCAAGGAGACCTAATTCAATTTTGATTTCTGAATTTTATTCCTCCTTTAAAATTCCTGATCTTTTGACCTTCAATTCTCATTCATTCTTAAATTTCAAAGTCTTTTTCGATTCATAATCAAAAATTTTAAACTTAATCCTGATTTAATGGTTCATTTTGATTCAATCTTACTTAATTTACATATTTTATATTGATTCTAAACTAAATACTGATTTAATCTCACTTTTTAATGTAAACCTTGATTTGATCTAACTTTCTGAACTTCAGCTTGATTTCTTCCCGCATTTTGAACTCAAGCATGATTCAATTAACAATTTAAACTCAGTCATGATTCAATCAAACTATTCTTCTCATTTCTGATTTATTCCTATCTAGTAAACTCCATACTAATTCAGTCATAATTTTTCAAGTTAATCCTGATTAAATCCCACCTTGTAAACTATAGCCTGATTCCTTTCCACATTATAACTCACTCCTGATTTAGTCACGTTTTTAGAACCTAATCTTGATTCAGTCACGCATTATATTGCAATTCTAATTTCAATGTAATGCAATAGCACCCTTTTCTTTTGATTCTGATTCAATCACAGTTTTCCAATTTACCTTCTGACTTTCAGCCTGATTCTTTCCTACAGTCTTAACTCAATCCTACCAGTTGCACAGTTTTAACAAAATTTGTATTTAATCGCACATTTTGATTAAATCTTATTTTAATCACATAATTTGTTTGATCTTACTTGACCGAATTCAATTTTAATTCATTATTATTCAATTTTGCTGCTCAAAAGTGATTGCAGATGCAATCAACTTAATTTTAATTAAATCCTGATTAAACTTTATTATTTTAAATAAATTGATTCGAATTAAAAATTTTTTTATTTAATCGTGACTCAGTCCTACATTAGGAAATCAATCCTAATTAAATTTCACTAGCCATATTTGAATCTAATTTAATTACACTTCTTCAGATTAATTTTAAATCAACCTTAATCCAATTTAAACTCAGTTTTACTTGCGGCAATGCGAAATGCTTGATTTGCGTTATAATTTCACTGCCAGATATAAAATTTGTTCAAATCATTAATAAATTCCTTTTTTAAAATTAAATCAGAAATGAAATCATCAATTATATGGTGGGATATAAATTCTGAGTAGATAGTAGTAGTTCAACTGCTAACGTTAGAATCTAAATCTGATAGAGTCACGACTGGCCATAGATAACGGTGCCATACTGCAAATTAATTTTATTTAATATTGTTAAAATCTTTTAGCCTAAGATTGTGATATTTTTTCAAAATATTTCTCAAAGAGAAAAATCTTGATTTAAAAGCTAAATCCGGATTCCTGTAAATGGATCCAAAACACCTTTTACGTACTTTGGAGGAGCTGAATGTACAGCAATTCGTCGACCTTCTCGTTCCTCCCTGTTATTAATCTTGGAGAACATTGAGCGAAAGGCGAGCATTCTTATTGCATTCTTCACTTTACAAAGAAAAGTACCATTATAAATGGGAATTACCTTTTATGTTACTAGATCGCTTTCTTTTTTCCCATAGATATGTATTTCGCAGGAAAAATAAAAAGGGAAATAAGAAAGGCATGATTACGTTGATTTGTATCTAAAATAATGCATTTGGAATCTTCCAATGTTCATGAATTTCTGAGCTCGTTAAAAATATGATTATCGTAATAATCAATATCTTCTCTTTTATGCTGAGATCAGCTCAGGACTTTTCTCGGTTGTCCTCGCACGTCGCATTAAATTCCTCTGGATCTCCACTGCGGTGGATTTGAGCTTTCGACTTTAAATACGCTTAACTGGGCTAGGTCGATCTCTTTTTCCCTGTTTCTCTCGTTGGAAAATAGGAAGCGTGGAGAAGCCACAGAGGAACTTGAAAGAACGGGAGAGACATTCTCACGTCACTCACTCGCGAATGCCTAAGCGGCTCAATCCCAGACACGCGGTCGGATAGAATAATGGCGTCGAATGAAAAAAAATCCACGGGTTTCCGCCCCTCCAAAGAATTTCAATAACCACTCTCATTTCTGTTACGCCCGACCGAGCGCTTCGAATAGTTGAGGAATTTATATCACTCATCCGCGAGAGCACAGAAAGTAGCAAAAAGATTTGTTAGAATTAAAGGGAGGGCGTGTGAAGGGAATTATGCAAGGGATTTTTGTATTTGGGATTGCTAAGAATTTTTTAGTTTGAAATTTGTGGATCGTAGGATTTATTGCGAAATTATTGCTCTAAGGTAAAATTTTGGAGAACAATTTTAAAACATAGGTTTTGATTAGACTCAAATGTGATCAATTAAAGGTAAAATTTATGTGAAATGAGTTTAATTTGCATTACATGTAAATCAAAAGTTAAATTAGAAAAAAGCATTCAGGCTAGATTCTATCTCACCTTCTGTGGTCAGACGCGATTCTTGTATGTACAAATTCAATTTAGATTTAGTTCCACATTCTCAAATCGAGTCCGATTCAGTCATACATTCTGCAAAGAAATTTTATGCAATCTGGAAAGAATTCTATGACTAAAAATTAATTCTGATTCAAGCCTGATTCAATACTAATTTGTTAATCTATTAATCTTAGTCAAAATTTGTCTGAGTTAAGAATTTTATTAAAACGAATAATTCAATAAATAATTCTCTCAATCAATTTGCTTTAGTTTTTTAAATATGATCATTGCTTTTTTGGAAAACGTTATTATTCTATCACACTTTCATTAATCAATCCAAGTTTAATTTTGATGTTCGAAAATTTATTCTTAATGTAATTCCACGTACTGAATATCATTTTGATTTAATCTATATTCGTTTCTATACTTATGGTTACAAAGCTGATTCAACTCTACCATTTAACATTAATTCTATTTAAATATCACGTTTGAAAGTCAGTTGATTCAAGCTTAATTCAATTCAATCTTTTGAACTCACTTCTGATTTACTTTTAGCTTCGACTGTCAGTGATAATTAAAATTTAATTATTATTCATATTTTTATCTCAATTTATATTAAATTAAACATTGTCATATCAATAAATGAACCAAATTCTGATCTAATCAACGATTCTGAATTCAGTTTGTAAACATTTTAATTTTATAAACTCAATCCTGATTAAATCTTGTTCCATAAAAAAAACTAATCGTTATGAAATTTCAAATTCCAAATCAGTCCTGATTCAATCCTACCTATTGCATTAAATCCTAATTTAGGTCCAGCTTCGGCAGCCAGTCCTAATTGAATTTTAGTTCATTCTTATATTTTCGTATCAATTCTGACTCAAGCAAACATTTTCATGCCAATCCTGATTATATCTTATACTCAAACGTAGTTTTGATACGATTTTATTTAATTTCTCCTTTCTAAAGCAAAAATTGATTCACTCTAAAATTAGAAAGTCAGTTTGCTATTATTTTTATATTTTCAAATCAATTCTGGTAAAATTTTGTTTTTAATCAAATTTAATTAAAATGAAAAGCCACATTTAGCAATCAGTCCTGATTTAATACTTCTGAACTTGATAGTGCTATTGATGATATCGAAAATATGAATATTAATACCACCTACCACAATTCTACGTAATTAAATAAGGTTCGAATATATCTTGACTCAACTCCACAGTCCGACATTAATTCTGACTCAATTCTGATTTTTCTGATCAAAATAGTTTAGTACAAACCAAACTCTTCCTGATCTAATTAAATCGAAAATTATATTTTATGATACTTTTTTATAATTAATTATATTATCTGTTAATTTTAAATAATAGAAAAATTTGGTTAGTTTAATTTAAAAATTCTTTATTTTAAATTTGAAGTTAAGGTGACTGGAATGACAAGACTTTTTGCTTCCCGGATAACAATTTGTTATCCGTGAAAATAAAAAATTTTGATTATATATGCCTTATCAATTGAGACGCATAACACACGCTCGTCATGAGTCATACTTGCGACTCATATTGCTCGCACGTCGTGAGTCTTGCATGCGACACATATCGCACTTACATCGTGAAAGTTCTTTGAGTGTTACAAATTATATTATTTGTAACCCTCCAAGAATTTTTTAAATTATAATATATATTATTATAATGAAATGAAGAAAAACAGATTTGTTTGAACCAAATTTCATTTCAAAAAGTTGAAAATTTTTGCCATCACAAAAGAATATTTTTCCCCTAAAAATGTTATTGAATGTCTCTTAATCTATTGTAATAATTTTACTATTATCTTTTATTGAAAAATATGCAAAAGCTAAGGAGTCAGACAGGGCTGCACACCGGAGCTGTAAAGCGTAACCTCAAATAAATTAAAATTTGACCTTTGATTAACCTTACCTGTCATATTTTCTTTTATTTTTAGAATTTTCTTTTCTATAAAAGTCACAAAACGTCATAAAAACACACACGCCAAATATAGATCGATAACTGCGGTCACAAAGTACTTCGATAAACATTTAATTATAAACGACCTAGCTTTACCAACAGAAAGAAACGCTATGTTGAAGTATATTCTAACTACGTCACTTCGCGGAAACATTGCAAACTTTCTTTAATATAATGATGGTCAAATAAATTTGAAAAATTTTAAAAGTATCCAGAGTAACTTCAACACGTGATTTTTAAATATCTAATTTGTGAAAATCAAATCCTTAAATCAGTCTGTCAACATTAGTAAATTAAAAATATACTTATTACATTTAAATTTATATTTCAGATGTTATTTTTCATTTTTTTGTAGGAAATTATTAAAAATAATTATTTCCACAATATTACTAATTACATTTTTATATTTAAAAAATGGGCTAATCAATAAAACTGCATGCATGAATATGTGCCTATCACAAAGTGCTTCTCACAAAATGCGACGCATATGCACCACACCCTAAGCACCGCGTGCCTCGCATCCCGTGCGGGTAACATGCCTCACACGATTGTTGTCTTGGTAATTTTTTAAATTAAAATTTTGAATTAATAGAAGAATATTCTAGTTCTCTTAAAAGACTAAGGTCAAAGCGAAATCTGAAAAATTTCACGCGGTTTTGTATACTGTATGCACATACAGCAAGTTATTAACGATAGAGCCTCAGGTAAATTAATTTTCTTTTCAATTCAAAATCAAAACAAAATTACCAATCTCTTTAAAAGCAAAGGTTTTAATGGTTTTTAAATATTTGCTTGTATGTTGTAGCATAGCGAAATTTAATAGCAAATCAAATTCTATAGTAGTATATGATCTCTAACTTGCGGCATCGCAAAGAAAGCAGATAGTTAATTTTGGAAGAATTTCAAGAATCTACAAGTCAAGTGAGTCCTGGTCACTACCAGGCTACATAGCGCAGCAGACAGTGTGTCGGTTTCAAACAGCGTCGGCCTGAGTTTAAATCCTGGTCAGAAGTCAATTTTTGCACACTATCAAAGCTTTGCAGCTCTTTAACAGTATCTAGTCGTTAGATTAAGGCAAATTAAGAACAAGGCAGGTAACGTCGGGTGTAGCCTGAAGCCTGTTTTAAATAGCGCACTATAAGGCCATAAGTATGGTAAGAAGAGAGATAGGGTAAAATGCCTGCATTCCGAAGGAGGTACCACAGTTAGAATTTTAGATTTAAGGTAAGTATGAGTATGTGGTTGGAAATTGACTATAGATTTTTTGCAGCTCTTTAATATTATCTAGTTTTTAGATTGAGTAGAGTTAAAGAAAAGTAAATAACGGCGGGTATAGCGGGGACCCCGTTGTAATTGGCACCTAACTGGAAATCTGACAACAGAGAAACACTATTTCGCGCTACAAAATTTATAAGGCCTTAGGCTAGGCAAAGCAATAAATAAAAGTGTAATGCTTGTCTTTTGTAGGAGGTACCACAGTTCAGAAATTAGGCTTAAGTTGCGCTTGAGTAACTAATTGGAGATTGCCTTAGAACCCAGCCGGGATTCCAGGATTGTCCGTTTCAATTGGTAGTCACTAGCGTAGTCGCTAGTTCACATCTCGCATCTAGGAAGAGGGCATTGTAACATTACGGAATTTAAGAAGAATTTAAATCCAATAATAATACTTGATTCCTACCTACTAGCATCGCAAGGGAAGCAAATAGTCAACAGTGAGGGAAATTTAAGCGATTGCGATTCGAAAGGGTTCTGGTCACTACTAAAGTCCGTGGCGCAGTAGACAGCTTGTCGATTTAAAACAGTATCGGCTTGGGATAAAATCCTGGCCCGGAGTCAATTTATGTGCACTATCAATTCTTTGCAGCTATTGGACAGTATCTAGTCACTAGATTAGGTTAAGTTAAGAAAAATTAAAATGGCGGCGTGTGCAGCCGAGACCCCGTTATAAAACCCATGTATATGAATTACACTGTTAAGAACACTAAACACAAAATGCGAGGCAAGGAAGTATCTGAATGCGTAGTGCCAGGTAAACACATAATCGAGCGCGAAGTGCGAGATCCGACAGGTGCAAACCCTAGACAATAAAAATAATTTTTCTAAACTCTTCAGATGTCTCTTTTACTTTCCAGAATAACCTCTGTAATGAAAGACTCTTATGCTTAAGTTCACTTTAGTGATATAACGAAATGGACCTCGTAAGCGCACATCTAGTCCACAGTTACGATCTTATTGCGAGCGTCGAATTACGTAGCCGGTAACATGCAGCAGTGTCGTGTCCTTCGTTTAATGCAATGTTTTACGAACTCAAAGATCCTCCATGTTCAACTACAGCAAGACAAAATTGTCGTAATGTTATTAATTCATTTTCCAAGCTCGTTTCAGTGATGCTAAATGCTCCACAGAAAATGAGTATAATATTGCTGGAACAGAGACGCGGTATTATCTGAATCTCCTAACAGGATCGTGGTTTGCTTCTCTCGCTTTTATCTTGAAATGTTGTTCTATTTGTATCTATGTTTTTTTTAGATTTCACGGTATTTAACCTGCATTAAAATCCAGATCCTGTTTCAATGCACATCTGCACTTTAAATTGATCAAATTTAAAATTAAAATTGGGAATCCTTCGAAAAAAAATTTAACTGTTCTGTAGTTCATGCCATCGATTTTTTAAAATGTTTTTAATCCATCCAAAATAATAGTTTTCTTAAAACTTGATTTAAAGCCATCTTCTGAATAATTCAAATCAATATTATCAATCTGAGTCAAACGTAAACTTCAGATCAGTTTAATCCAAGACAATCTTATATGTAAAATACAAAGTTACAAGTAACTTTGTTTTCTGTCTATTGAATTTTACTTAAATCGTATAATAACAAGGTTTTAATTAAAATTTTGTTCAAGTAGGATTGCATAAAATCGATTTATTTGGCCTGAATTCAGGAGATTGTTGTGATTTAGCCTCGGATCTAGCTTGATTTTAATAGGTGAAATTAAATGAGGTATGAATAAACATTGATATAAATAAAGATGATAAATGACCGCTAATGTAGACAATCTAATTGTATCAAGTTTGAAACCAAAGGGTAGCATTGCACTTAAATAAAATCAGGTATAGGTTGAACATTATTAGGATTTAATCAGAATGAACTTTAGAATGTAAGATTAAGTTGAACAGTAGATTGAGTTTTATGGTATATTGAGGATACGCATGGCATTACTTAGTTCTCTAGAGAACTAAGCGGCACATTACTTCGCTGTGACGTCACCAATAGAGTAAAGACCGACTCAGATCCTTGAGAATGAACGGATAAGTGGCAAGTTCTGCTGCAGGTATTAGGGAAGATATTTTATAAAATCAGAATTGACTTAAAAAGGTTAATTGCCAGGACTGATCTAAGATTGTAGGATTCAATCTAAATTATTTTAGAAATTTTAATTAGATGCCGATCAGATTAAAAATTCGGAGCGGATCAGAATTGACTTCAGAAAGTGAAATCAAATCAGGACTGACTTCTGATCATGAGATTGAATCAGCATGAATTGTGGGAAATCAGATTTCATTAAAAAATGACTTACGATTATAGAATTGAATAAGAATTGGTTTTAGAAATTTCAGGTAAATCAAGGAAGAAATTAAAATTGACTTCAGTGACAGTAATTAAAAGAGATCTGAACCAGGGCTTGTTTTCTAGGTTAGCATTAAAGCTAATAAGAAGTGAAAAAAATTAACAATAGGTGTCTTGTGATGATTTAATCTACCAAAGGTCAAAGCTATAGAACTTTATTTATAAGCAGTAGAAAATATGGAATTAAATCACGATTGACTTCAAAAGGTCTCATTAAATGAAAATTAACTTTAGTAGGTGAAATTGAATGAGGATGAAATGTGGAATGTTAGGTTAAGTTGAAAGTATGGAATGAAACTAGATTAACTTAAGCAGATTAAAACAATACTGACTTACGATTACAGGATTGAATCAAGATTAAGTGGAAAATATTGATCCGACGTAAATGGTCTTTAGAATGTAGGAATCAATTAAGATTGAAGTTTAATTATGGTGTCGAATTACAATTGATTTAATAAATTTGAATTAAATCAGAGAATGAATCAAAATTAACTGTAGAGAGTGCGATCGAATTAGATCGATTAATATAGAAGCGAGAAAATGAATTACAATTTTATTTATAAGCTGCTGATTAAGCTATAGCTGCATTAGGATTAAGCTTAGAAGGTGAAATTGAACCAGAACTGACTGCCGTATCTTTAATTGCACCAGGATTGACTTTAAAGTGTTCAATTAAATTGAGATAAAAGAAAAATTAACTTGAAAAAATTCGATTGAATTAGAGTTAAGTTAAAAATCTGGGACTTGAATCAGGATTGACTTCAGAATTCTACAGTTGTAATTATATCCTAAACGCCCTTAATAACTAATCTTTTTTCCTCTAAACTGTACAGTTTCTTAAGCAAACAAATTATAATGTACAGTTTATATTTCGATCGGCTTCTCGCTCAAAATAGAAGGGGCTTCGACGAATAAACAAACGATATGAGAAATTTACGAAAGGACCATAAACCCATGGCTAATGTGGCTTCCCGAATCTACAATCTACTTTAGTATCATTTTCACGAAAAAATAAAATTTCCTCTGTAATCCCTGTGTAAAACTAATAATTTCTTTTTAATTTTTTACTCATATTATAAAACTATCCGCCAATTTTAGTACCATCAAGGCATATAATTAGAAAATCCTTCATAATGAGAGAGAATTTATCGCATCGCGTAACACATGAGCTCCATAATTTTGCAATAATCTGAATAAGGAATTATTAAAAATTTCATGATCTCAAAATCTGTAATATCGAAATTTCAAAATACGCGGTTCGAAATTTAATTAAAAGAGTTCACTTTGTTAAATACAATCATGTTTAACCATTTTGAAATAAAATTACAATAAAGTGTACCAAGGATTCTGATAATCTCATTTATTTCCAGTTTCATGTAGAGCTTGAATTTCTCGTAAAAATATTTCCTTTAGAGATTGCAAAATGTGTTTTTTCAGTGTTTCTACAAATATTACAATTCGTAGAATGTACAGGAATATGTTAAAAATAACCGCAGTATCAAGGACATTGTAGAAATTGTATGCGCAGATTCGTTGATGTGTGAGTTTAAATGCATGGTGACAAATCAATCGAACCGTAACAACTGTCACGCGTAAAATGCATTATAATGCATTGCGACACGTGAGTACGATTTCAATTGACGCCACGCGTTCCGACGCCCCGCTCGAATTTATGACATCCCTGGATTGCATTCGCTCGGTTTAATTTTGTTTTCAAAAGAACAGCCAACCTTTAGCGAAACAAAAAGCACAAGGTAGATCGCGCATTATTTTCTCACAAATAAATTTATGTGCATATTGTTGATCCAATTAGATTGGTAAGGCAATATTAATAAATTAAAGGTTATTGATTTTCTGAGATTGTATAGGATTAAACATTAAATAAAATGTTGAAAAAAGATTGAATTAAAACCGACTAATTTAAATGCTTTCCTTAAAAAGGTGAGATTGAATTATAATTCATCTTAGAAATTGACATTGAATCAGGAGTTATTCCAGAAAATACAACTGGTTTTGAATTAATACCAAAAAATACGATAAAATCAGAATTATTTTTTTCAAGTCGGATTGAATTAGATTTAATTAAAGAAAATTTATTTAAAAAATGATGATTTAAACAGCAATTAACTTAGTAAGGAAAGATCAAATTAGAATTTGCTACAAGAAGAGCGTGGAATATTCAGGACAAAATCAGTTTCAAAATTGAAACAGAGGGATTCAATCAGGATTGACTTCAAAACAAGGAATTGAATCAAGGTTGACTTCTCCATGTAAAATTTAATCAAAATTATTGCTTTTAAAATCGATTAACAAATAACAATATGATTTGAGAAGATTAGATTGAATCATGATTGGACACTAAATGTAAAATTGAACAAGAATTGATTTTACAAGATAATATTCAGATAGAAAATATTTTAGGATGTACAATTGATGAACAATTTACATCAGAAAGTGCGACTAATATTAATTAAGGATTGATTTACGAATGCAGCGTTTTCTCGACTAAATGTCTTTAAAAAATGATATTGAATTAGAAGTTATTCTAGAAAACTAGACTGAATCCTAATTAATTCTAAATTGAAATCAGAAGCTGAAATTGCATCAGGAATTTTTTCAATGTAGAACTGAATTCGAATTGTCTTTAGATGCATGCAAAAGAAGCAAGACTGAATATGGGTAAAAAATTAAACTAACGGATTCAATAAAGCTTGAGTTAAAAGGAAAAGATTCAATCATGATTGACTTTAGAATATAAAATAGAGTCAGAATAATTGTGTTCTGAATCTGGGATTAAATAAAAATTTATTTTAGATGATCAGGTTGACTTACGGTTGATTTCTAAATGTAGGCTTAAATAGGAATTAATTTAAGAATATTTTAATAAATCAGAAAATATTACAGGAGGCTTAGTTAATTAAGATTTAACTGTAGGAAGTGTGATTGAGTCAGAAGTGTTTTTAAAAAGTAAAGTTCAATCAGAATTAATTTTTGAAGATAGGATTGGATGACGAAGGAAGAAAGATTAAATTGAAATTAAATCAGAGGATTGACTTTCGAATTTAGAATTAATTTAGATTAATTGTCTTTGCAAACTAGGATTAAATTCTAATTAATTTCAAAAGATTCACTTGGATAATAATTAAACTTTAAATGGGAAATTGGATGAAAATTGATTTCAAGATCTAAGATTAAATCTGGAAATATTTGAGAAAGTACTTTTGATCCACATTTTAAATCAGAAGGGTTAGAATAATTATACTCAGAAGGTGAGATTATTTTAATATCTCAGAAAGTGATTTTAAAGATCGAATTGAATAAAAATGGAAGCAAAATTAAATTGAATCTGAATAAGAAGATTGACTTCCGAATGAAGGATTAAGTCAAATTAATTGGCTTTAGAAACAAGGATTAGATTAAAATTTATTTTAGAAGTCCGGATTTAATCAAAGTTACTTAAGGAGATGCAATTAATTTAAAATTAACGTCAGAAAATGAGGGTAACTTGAGATTGTTTTTGAAATTTAAGATTTAATTAGAATTGCTTTTATAGAAAATAGGCTTGGACTAGAATTGTCTTTGAAAGATAAGAATTTTTCAAAAAGTAATTTATTAATCAAAATTTATTTCAGAGGATCAGATTCAATCAGGCATTAGAACTAGAAGCGATTTCATAATATGAGATTCAATCTTAGTGCTTTAGGGTGGTAAAATTGATTCAGAATTGACATCAGAATGTAAGTTTGAATGAGGATTGTTTTCAAAAAGTAAAACTGAATCAGATTTGACCTTAAAAAATGGAATTGAATGAGGATTGCATTAGGATACAAGCACGATAAAAATTAAAATTAAATTAAAACTGATATCCAAATGCAGGATTAAATTAAATTTTATTTAAGAAGATCTGCTTTTAAATAATCAGATGCATCAGCATTGAATCATGATCTTATCAAGAAATAAATTAAATTCAACCAGAATTGACTCTCAAATATGAGATTTAGTCAGAGTAATTGTCTTTTGAAGCTGGGATTAAATAAGATTTTTACGTTGGAGAGGATTGGTTCAGTGAACATTTTGATCAATGAAATCAAACGAAATGTCTCTAAATATTTTTTGTTAAATAGAATTCCCCTTTTACATTATAATAATTCCTCGCAGTATAATGCGGATACAGTGAGAAAAAGTGGACTTGGCTAGAAGCTTGGGGGAATTAGTAAGCACCCTTCACGAGCCACAAGTGCAAGTTCACGGGAACGTGTTGAAGTGTATTTTGGGAGGCACATGTGTTCGAAGAGCTGTTATAAGGGGTGCCTGAACTCGACAGTGGGACCTTACCAGTAGGAGTGCGCTTAGTTGTGGCTTAACGTACGCGCTCAGACACTCCCCAACTTCGTTCCAGCATCCAGCCTGGGCGGTTAGAGGGAACTTAAAGTCAATCTTGGGTTATGCAAACGCTTATGCTTAGCAAAATGCCTCGCTGCGGGCGAATTTAGCTCAACTTGAAAGTCGCAATGTACCTACTACCTTCTACCTATTGCCTGATCTAATCGAGAAGCACTTCCGTTCTCTTAATACCTTCACGCATAGACCCGAGAGTCTTCCCTTGTCAGAACATTATAATGTTATCGTTGTTATTACATCTAGCCAGAGGCATTAAAACGATTATTGATTATAGCTACTTAATATTCAATTTTGGTTCGATCCAGTCGAGCAGAATGCACAATTTTAACTTTGGAATTTTCGATCGCTGTTTCAAGGCTGGTCACTTATTATGTAATTCCGTCTTCTGATATTAATTCTTATTCAATTCCATATCCAACATTCTAAAATCAGTACTGCTCAACTGTAGATTCTGATGCTAATTCTGACAGCAATTCTGCATTTTCACCTCAATCCTAAATTAATTTTTATTTAAACTAACTTCTTGCGTGGCTCGATATTTCCTCGTTTTGAATTCAGCTTAAAATTAATACTGATTTAATCCCATCTTCTAAGTAGAAACTAATTTACCATCAGATTTTGAAAAAAAGTTATTTTGACTCAGTTCTATATTCCAAGGTCCATGCTATTTTTCCATATAAATTCTGATAAAATTATAACTCCTGCAATCACTACTGATTTGATTCCAGCTTTTAACGTATTATCTAATTCAAATCAATGTAATTTAAAATCAATTCTGATGCAATGCAAATTTTTAATTTCAATTCTGTCTTAATCTTACCTTCTTAATCAGTCTTGATTCAGTCGACTAATTCTGATTCAGTTGCACCTTCTTGAGATCAATTCAGATTGAAATTGTCCTTTTAGAATCAGATCTAATTCAATTCTGTTTTAATCATGATGGACTCCCACATCCTGAATTCAGTTTGAATTCAAATCATTTTCGCCTTCCCTTCTTTTAGATTCAGTCCTTCTTCAATCCTAATTCAATCACATCTTCTGAAATCTACTAAAATTTTATCCCAGAATTTTTAAACAGTTATCCTAACCTAATTCTACTTTTAAAGATCAATCCTGTTTGAAGCCTCATGAAGCCCTAATTGAATCTCATTTCCTAAAAACAGCTACCTCTAATTATTTTTAATTTCATCCTAGTTTATTCTTTATTCAATCCCACATCCAGAAGTCAGTCCCGATGCAAGTCAACCTCGTACACCTTCATTTCAAATTCAGTCATCCTCAAATTCCAATTCAATCTTAACTCGTCAAATCAGCACTGATTCAAGCTCATCTACTAAAATCTATTACAGTTCAAACTCAGACTCTGGAGTTATCCTGACGTAATCATACTTTCGGATCTCAATTAAAAATCAATCATAGTTTGCAATCAGTTTAGATTCAATCCCAACTCCTACATTTAATTCTGATTTAATCGCACCTGCAAAAGTAAGTCCCACTTTAATCCTAATTAAATCCTATTTTTTGAAACCAATTTAGGTCTGAATTCGCCTTATGCAATTAGTTATTATTTAATCCTAATTTATTTTCCCTTTAGGAGTCAAATTTGACTCAATCCCTAATCAACGCCACCTTGTAAAGTCTATGCTGATTTAATCCCTTCTTCAAAATTTAAGCTGTTATTAAGTCTTGATAACAATTGTAATTACGTTTTACCCTTATTTTGGTGATCAAGATAAGCAACTGAATCTGCTCGTCTTAGGCTTTCAATACTTAGGCCTCAAGAGAGTCGTAAAAATTTAAAACTGCAACAGCCATGTAGATAACACCATAGGAGCTAAATAGCAATTAAATGGTGTGCCAATTGCATCCCTTTTATCTGAAGTGAGCAGCGAACAAATAACATAAATTAAAGCCTTCTCTTCATGCATGCGGTGTCAGTAAATATGAGAAGTGTGACTGTATTGTGGTGCATCTGTTGAACATTGAGATTCAGGAATCTTTTTTTCAGCTTCATCTCACATGTTCTCAATTATACTTTTTTATGCCCTTTCATATATTTGCATCATATAACTTGAATTTTAAACTGAATTTTAACTGAAACACAAATTTAAAGTCACGTAGTTAAAAAATAAAATGAAACTCCGAATTTAACAAAACCGACCCACGCAAATGTTTTCAGACATCCTGTCTTGATAAAAGCTTTGCCTGGCTGAAGCCTCGACATTTTTTAGTGAAATAAAACTGCTGACTATGCATTTGTTTCAACTCCTTTTCTGCTTCTCACTTGTCATTTAGCAACTGTCCGAGCTGTTTCTATGGCGTTCTTTTGACGGGAGACATCAATGGTGGAGGCGGGAGTCGATTCCCCGCAAGAGAGGAGATACAACATCACGATTCCCTTTTCCCCTTTGGGCTGTCGTTTACTTATTTAACGGTTATTTCACCCTCAACCGACGGGCTCGCTCTTCCTATTTGGCAGTTTCACGTCGAAATGATACTCGTATTCGAGGTCGGAAATATTTAATGGACTCCAACTTCTCATTCCAGAACTCGGAATTCAACCCTTCCCTATGGTGAAACCTATCTTATTTTTCATGTTTCTCTTTCAAATTTATTCCTAAAATTGTTTTAAATGTTAGGAAGATATACAAAATTTTATTTGAGTTTTTTGTGGATGTATTAATTTATGGTCCTTAGAGCCTACTTGGGTTTTTCTAGTCATTATTCACTTATAGCAGCTTCATACAAGTTTATTCTAAACTTTTCTTGACAATCCAATGTAGCCTAGGTTAAGACAGAATTAAAGTCAAACGCTATTCTATTTTTAAAAATTTAAACTAGATTCAATTTTATCTGCTAAAATTAGCCTAAGTCAATTCTTACTTCTGAATTCAATATTATTATTAGGAACTTAATTCTCGTTCATTTATATATGCTGCAGTCAATCGTGATTTAATCATACATTTGAAAGTCAGGATTAAATCACAATTTGATCCTGATTTAATTAAAATGTATAAAAATAGTCGCTTGACTTAACTTAAAAAAAATCGCTTCCTCTAAGCTGTTTGAAATAATTTCTGATTCAATGTACGTCATCTAAAATAATTCCTGATTTATTTCTACATTTTGATCTTTTTGCTGCGTTAATCTCGCTTTGTTAAATTAACTCCACTTTCGCGGGCCCCTCTTACCACTGCATAAATTGTGATTCAATGTCGCTTCCTGAAATCAATCCTGATTTAATCCTGGTTCGATTCAGTATTTACATCTATTCAGTTTCACTTTCTAAACTAGATGCTGATTATTTTCCACATTGATAAGTCAATTTCTGATTCAATTTCACATTCAAAAGTCAATATCGATTCAATTCCATCATAGGAAGTTAGTTCTGATTTACTCCTGAGTTAATCCTAATTTCGTATTTTCTCAGGAACACCGTTCTGACTGAGTTACAAATAAATGTCTTCCTTTAAATTGAATTCTGTTTTATTCTCTACTTGCTAATTTTGGTTCATTTCCATTAAATTCTTTTCAGTCAATTCTGATACAATCCACACCTTACAAACTTAATCCTATATCATTCTAACATTCTTATTCCAATCCGTGTTCGATCTTGCGTCCTAACATTAACCCTAGTTTTATATTCAGAACTCAATATTCATTTTATTCTACTACGGTAGATGAGTCACGATTCTATCATGATTCAATCGCAATTTAGAAACACAGTTGTATGATTTTTATGTGACGTAATCGAACCCTCTGCAGTGAATGATAATTTATTCTCAAGTTTTGAGTTTTTGTTTAAATTCATTTACGAAGGTTTGAATTAATTCTGTCTTATTCAATCCTACCTTCTGAATTGAAGCCACATTCAATACCAACTTCAAAAACAATTCTTATTTGGTTTTTGTTCTGAACTTAATCCTGATTTAATATCAGTTAAAAAAACATATTTATTTTGCAATCCTGCTTTAAACCCACTCTTCACAGTCAGTCCTAGTTGTATCCTAAGCCAATTCCACTCTCTAAATTCATTTCTGATTCAATGCTAGCTACGGCTGACATTCCTGATTTAATCCACCTTCTGAGGTCAGGCATGTTTTGATCTTGATGCAATCCCTTCTTTTGAAGGTAATACTAATCAAACCCGAGTTGAATCCCAGATTCTAAACTAAATCCTTATTTAATATAACCATGTGAACTTTACAAATTTTGTTTATAAGCTTTGATTCAATCATACTATTTAGAGAATGAACACCATCGTATTTCGCATTCTGAAATTAGTTTTGATTCAATCCTGAGTTAAACTCAGCTTTTGAATTAAATATAAGTCAATACTACTCTCGGAAATAAATCCCGATCCGATTTTAGCTTCTGAACTCAATCATGATTGAATACCACTCCTTTAATTTAATGTTGATTTTGTCAAAGTTAAGGCTGACACTCCTGATTAAATCCACCTTCTGAAGTATATCAATTTGCAATCTTGACTTAATCCCACCTTTTAAAGATAATTGTAATCAAATCCTGACTTAATTCCAGCTTCTAAACTAAACTGTAATTTGATCTAACCCCCTGATCTAGATAACTTTTGGTTGCAAGCTTTGACTTCATTCTACTCTTTTATAAAATAGCTATATTGCACCTCACTTCATGAAATTAGTTCTGATTCAATTCGGATGAATTCTAAAATTCAGAACAGAGTCCTGATCTAATCATCCCCTCTGAAATCAATCCTGATTCTATCTCAGCATGTGAACTTAATCCTGATTCATTCCCACCTTTATAGCTCAATCCTGATTCGATTGTGTTTTAATTCCTTCTCATAATTATGATTCTACAGCAACCTTACCGAAATTTTCAAAAATACATATGTTGGCTGAAACTAGATCAATCTGTATCCGGAGATAGCCACAAAAACGCAGACAAAATCTACGTGTTTTGCGTTGCAATAATTTACATAAAAAATGCAGTTCGTTATGAATAAATCAGTCAAGGTTTTGCAAGCTTCCGGTTACTTTCAATAAGAATAATATAAGAATTTCGAATTCCAAGAATATTGCCTTTTTTAACATCATTTAATTGCTACCTATCCCTCAAAGCTTTACTTTTATTTCTAATTACAAATATGCACGTAAAATTGAATTGTTATTTTGAAACTAAATTTAGATAACGATAATTCAAATTTTTCAAAATGCCCGCACATTATCAACGATCACGCATTTCCACATTCCCTCATAAATTAAAATCATAACATGCTCTCATATTAGTCTCTCAGGAACTGGGTGACTTACAGGTTTCCAAATGCCCTATTCTCATTTATCATTTCTCATGAAATCGGTGTTTAAAAATTCTGGATATTAAATTTCTCCCCGTGACAGAGGCTTTTTGAACGCATCCGCAAAACAGTCACCATCAGAAGATGATGAAAAGCCGGATGTTGCACACCATGCATCTCGTGCATCGACCTCTTTCATATCGGCATCAGTTTTTGAAAAAATGAAAAAAAGTTGAAAGAAGAGGAAGATAGAATAATGCATTTCTCGCACAGAAGAGACATAACTCCGTCTGACAGGTCGCCTCCATTACCTTCTCTCGGTAGGAACAATAAGTCTTTCCTCCTCTATACGATATCCTTATTCTCCTCTAGCTCACCTATCATCCATCATCTTCCTAACATCGGCAGGTAAGAGCGTTTCGTACTTTATTATTTACCCACTCGTACACAGTGCCAGAGAAAGCCAATGCATGTCAGTATGTAGGAGATTCTACAGTGTACACTTATCTCGCATCTCCGATTTCCAAGTAGTATTTTGTATCTTAGAGGAACTCAATGCGACAAGCTATTGCCCGATTTCAGGACATTTTTAAGAGGAGCTTATGCATAGGCATGAAAGAAGTCGATTTTTAATGCCCCTTTTTCTGTTTTCGCACTTTTTACGGCTTTATTAACATCTGCCGTGAAAAGACTTTTTTTGTGGAAGCTTTGATGCAAAATTCGGAGTGGACATCTTCGACAGAAGGCTTATTTTGAACATTTGACGACTTTTAACTAATAAAAAATTCGCACAAAAAAAATTCATATACCTACAGAATGAAAAATGCAGATAAAGAAAATTTTTCAAGTACTAAAAAAGTACTTTTTTATCATTTATATTAAATTTTATTATTTATATTAAATAAAGTAAGTATGTTGAACTTTTTTTATTTACTTAGCTTAGCTTAAAGCTATTGTCAAAAAGCACTGTAAAAAACGTACAGAGTAGAGAAACTAAAGTAAAATAGAGTTTTGTATTTCTAATGTAAATTACTTTTCTAGCTGACCTGTAATAACATTTGGAACATCCATGCAGTACATTAATTATTTTTTTCTAGAACGCCTGGAAATTTTTTTAAAACTTATATCTTTATACTAAAAAGTAATTCCTATAAGAGAATTTGACAGCTACAAGGTATGAAAAGCCCCAAAGTAGGAAGTTTGCAGTTATTTTCAGTTTTTTTTTACATTTTTTTCAGCAAAGGGTTTGAAAGTCTTTTAACTACTTCAGTACTTTGCCTGATTGAATACTCAAATTAAAAAGTAGATAAAAAGCTTATAGTAAGAAAGCTTAATCTTAAGTTTATCTACTTATTATTTTCTAAATTTACCCTTTTCTATAAGATCTTTTCGTCATTAGTAAGTCTTGTGGTATGAAAAATAATTTTAAATCAGGCTAGATCTAAAAGATTGGATACATTCTCAGGTTTTGTTTCCTAGAAATATACAATCTTTTTGTATCAGGTTTTTGTAAGCAGAAAGAGTCTGTTAAACAAGAAATATATTTCATCGAACAGTATTAATATAAAATTTTTTACAATTAAGAGTTATTACATTATTGAACAAAAGACAAAAAATCAGAGTTAAAATATTTTTTCCAATAAAATCTAGGTACGATATGTAAAGAGATCTTCCAATCAATCATTGACACTGAAATTCCTATTTTGTTTTAAATAGAATGCTTGAAATTGAAACTCAGGGTTCGTTCCAAAAAATAAGTTTTTATGTAAAAATAATACAACCTTCATCAGTTTTTATTAAAATTATATCTAGCAAATTGAATCTACCTTCAATTTCGGTCTAGCAGTAATTGCAACCTTGTACGTATAAATACATTTACGGGGTTATCACTATTTTTTGGATTTACAAAAAGTATAAAATCATACGTATATCTTTCATGTAAGTCCAAATTAAAACCAAATTTTAATTTTTTTAAAATTTTTTATTTCCGAAATCTTAAAAATAATTTCCACAAAAATCGGAAACAGAATTGAGCCTATAGTAATTATAAATTTTTCTTCATAAAAAGGACTGTTAAGAAGACAGCAGTATTCTTGGTACGAATTGTTAAAATTACTGTTCAATTATGATATTTTGTTTAATGGGATTTCCCAAGGCCATTTTCTGAGGAGAGATTAACAGTATCAATATCAATTTTTGCAATTAAATTTTTTGTTTTTACAGAACAATGTCAAATCCTCAACCTCTACAGGTCTTTTAAAGTATCTGTTTGACGCATTTGAAAGGCATTTGACACATTTGAAAAGCTATTGTTACCAGTATTCCTGAATGATTTTTAAAAACATTTTTGTTTCTATAGTAATGTCATTTAACTTTTCCTTTAATGAAGTTAGTGGGTTCCCATTATCATGCAGGAAAACATTAGATAAAATTAAACATTAACTTTTTTAATTTTCCAATTTAATCTTTAATTTATTAATTATACGTGTATTTTCTCTATGAATAATCGCGGATCAGGAAATCTGAACTGGCTTAAAAACATGTTGGTTCTCTATTAGTATGAAAAACAGAAAAAGAATGAAAAAGAGTGACAGGCTGGTTTTCGTTTGCTCTTTTCTTTTTTATCTCTATTTTGTCCTTTCGTTATATATAAATTCAAAAAACACAACTTAAAAAAATATTTTAAAAATGACAAACATAGTGTTTAATAATACGATGAATTGCGGCCCTTTTCATGTGGAAAGCTAAATCCGCAAAGACAAAGTATGAGCAAGAAACTAATTATTGAATTGATTATTACAGCTCCACAAAAAAAATGGTCAGACCTTGAAAGCAGAATAGGCTTACCCTACGTTTTCGAGGCTGCTGAACCAAAATCTGGAGCCGGCTTGGCTGCATCATGTCACATTTCCTCCCTAACCTCAAAAAACATAGAAAATCGCTGATTTTAGGTGAAACATGATTCCAATCTATGAAAAGTGGTCATATTCTATGTTTTCTAGGTCGCTGAATACAAAACCGAAGCTGTTGTGGTTCTATGACGTCACTTTTTGTCCATAACCTTAAAAAAAAACATGTCGAATTCATAATTTTATGTAAAACATGTATTTTTTCAATGCAAAGTGGTCGCATCCTATATTTTCTAGATTTCTGAAACCGAATTCAGAGTAAGTTTCTTTTAATTCCCGCCTATCTCAAGTAATGAACTCTTTTACCTTCAAAAATCGTCATTATAGATTTCGCTTTCTTTTAACTTCTTTCTTTTTATGTTCTCTCTTCAATATCCAACATAGTTTGCCATCATGTTTGCATCTTACCTCCCTTGGTCACGACGTTCCATCTCTTAAATATCTTGATGGAATCTCTTTTTATGCTCTTGACTATAATCACCCAAATTCATTGGAAAAAAGTCAATATGAAAATTTAATACATGTAACTTCAAGCTTATATTTCATCTCTTGTTACCAACGTTCTGTATTATATTTCTTACAGTTCTTTTGTAATTATCACTATTGAGGTTTTCCAAAAAGTTTTCAAGAACTTTCTTAGGGCTTCACCAAGTTGCTTTTTGCAATTTTCTCATAGTTGTAACGAAATTCTGATCCCTACACATTTTCCGGATTTGAAGTCCAACAAATATTTCTCCTTTGTGCTTTGCATCTGATAGTTCGGGGAATTGTCCTTTAAGATATGTGAATCAGCTATCTTCTTCTTTTAATGTTCATACAAACTGCTTCGTAACGCCCACTCTTATATGCAGAGGTATCAGTAAAACTTTCGCCGGGTCTACTAGTGGGAGGTTGATGATGCTTTCTGATCCTAAATTGAATGTTTCTCTGGGGGTCTATTTGATCTTTTTATAATAATCACGTCGGTTTCTACTATCTTCTGAGCATAGGGAACATAGGTGTTAAAGTTGACCTGATTACTGACCCAGAATTATTCCTAATATTTTGGAATTTCCACAAATTAGCTGATTGTGTTCTGAATATTTCAATATATCCAATACCAACTTGATATTTTCGTGATTTGCTGTTAACGCAGTTCAATGTGCTACTGGTATGGAAGCAAAAACATTCGTACTGTAAAGCAAAACATCTTTCAAACTTCTTTTACAGGAATCAATGACTAGTCTCGATTCGATGGCCCTGTCAATCCCCGGTTTTAATTCATTAATTCATCTATTTATATCGTGACAGTAAACTAATAAAGGCTATTTTTCTTTTGTAAAATATTTTCTGAAATCTCTTTCTCTATTCCTACAGTCAGTTGCTTTCACATTTTTTTCATCAAGTTTTTCTTCCTAAGTATAGAAACCAAGAACTCACTTGTTTCTTGGGATAGTCCTTAATCTTTGATGAGATCGCTCAATGTCTTTTTTTACTCTAACAGATAGTGATACAAATCATTCTATACATCCTCTTTTAGGGCAGTTGTCATCGTTCACAGAATCTGTCAGAAAAGCAGGATTTCGTCATGCGTTTAAGCAACAATATCATACTAAGAGAAAATTTCGTTCAGCATTATCAAAATTACAAAGAGGAATGCTTTACCTAATATCGCTGTGGGATTAAACATACAATTATGCAGTGCAAGAACATACAAAATGCTAGTTCGCACATATGTTATCTACATAATGCTGCCGACGGCATTAACTGATTTTTTACTAGTTTTATTTTTCGCTAAGCGAGAAATCGGACCAGTGGAGTCTGGTCTGTTTAATTTAAAGATTTTTCAAAGTTAGGTATGAAAGATCAAATGCTGGAAGCGTGATACTAAATCGGCTCAGGATTTGTATTCATTAACCTCAAAAACATAGGATATGACCACTTTGCATTAAAAAACTGCATGTTTCACATAAAATTACCAATTTCAACCGTTTTTTTCAGGTAAGACACAAAGTGTGATGTCATAAAACCACATAGGCTCCGGATTCGTACTCAGCGACCTCGAAAACATAGAATTTGACAACTTTGCATTAAAATATGCATTTTTCACATAAAATTACCAATTTGCTAATGTTTTTTGAAGCTAGGGACGAAACGTGACATTATATAACTACAACGACTCCAGATTCGTACCCAGCGACCTCGAAAACAAAAAAATATGACCACTTCTCATAGACGGAAATTATGTTTACCTGAAATAATCGATTTTTCATGTTTTTTTTTTGGTTAGGGACATAATGTGACGTGATGGGGCCAAGCCAGCCCCGGATTTGGATTCAGAGACCTTAAAAACTTAGGGTAAGCCTATTCTAGTTTCTAGGGCAGACACATTTTTTTTGTGGAGCTATGATTATTAAATCAGTTTAATAAACAATTCATTTTTTTGCAATTCAAATTAAATTACTATTCGTCTCAGTTTCCCTGCTTTTTTAGTATTATTTTTATTAACCATTTTAGGGAGAATATTACGTGGCTATCCTATATCCCACTTTCCACTTTCCGTTTCACATCGTTTCATCGTTGAATTTTATAACGTCAATCTTTATGAAACTGAATTACCGAATATTATTTCTTATTTTTGAGAATGTCAAAAATCTTTGGTGACTAAAATTGTTGCTAAAGTATCACTTCAATATGTCTATGAAATATCATATGCCTGTGTATGGGAGAATAAATTTCTAAACTATAAAGTTTTAGTAAGCATATTTTATCTAAATATATCCTATCTGCCAATTATTTTTACTTTACTCCGTAC
>JAUELO010000002.1:1422999-1436256 GCA_032357855.1 Amphibolips quercusostensackenii | reverse complement strand
ATGAAAATTTAAATTTTTTGGTTCAATTTAACCAGTTTTAATTTAAAACATATATATATATATATATATATTTTTTTTTAAATATGTACTATTACATTTCTTGTTCAGAATTAATCTTTTTTGGTTGAAAATACAACTTCTCGGCTGAATGTTAAACGGCTTTCTTAAAAATCAATTTTTGTGTTAAAGATTTATAATTTTAGTGAAAAATTTACCTCGTTAGTTGAAAATTCTACTACTCTGATGAAAATTAGTATTTATGGTAAAAATTAATTTTTTAAAGTAAATATTTAATTACTTATTTAAAAATTAAACTTTTTTTAATTTAATTATTTAGTTAAATGTTCAACTTTTCGGGCTACATTAAACTGGTTTCAATTAAAAATAAATTTTTGTTGTTAAAATATGAACCATTACATTTCTTGTTAAAAATAATTCTTTGTTGAAGATTCGCAATTTTAGTGGATTTCCATTTCTTTGGTTGAAAATTCAAATTGAAAATTCATTTTTTTCTGTTATAAGGTCTACTAATTAATTTAAAATTTATAATTCATCTTTTTTAGTTGAAAATAGCATTATTTGATTCACAATTTTATTATTTTGTCAAATATTCAACAATTCTGTTTAAAATTCACCCTTTTTAGATGAATATTTGTCTCGCCAAAAAATTTTTTTTTTTAAATTCAACTATTTTTTTAAACATTCGTTCTTTTGGTTTGAAAATTCATCTCTTTTTGTCGAAATGTTTTTTTTTTAGCTACAAATGCAACTATGCAGTTAAAAATTCATTTTTTTCGAAAGACAATTAACTGCTTGGTTTAAAATTCATCTTTTTTATATAAAAATTCAAATATCTGCTTGATAATTTAACTTTTTTTTGTTACATTTAACTGATTTTAATTGAAAATACATTTTTTTGTTTGACACAAAATATTACATTTTTAATAAAAATAATTCTTTTTAGGTTGAAGATTCAACCCTTTAGTTGAAAGATGAACTTTTTCTAAAGATTCATAATTTTATTGGAAGATTGATCTTTTCTGTTGAAAATTGAATTACTCTGGTAAAAGTTAGTTGTTTTTCGTTCGTTAAAAAAATCAATTCTGTGAGTAAATGTTTGATTACTTAATTAAAAATTCAACTGTTTGATTCAAAATGAAAATTTTTTGTAGAAAATTCATCTGTTCGTCTTGAAAATTCAACCATTTTGGTAAAAAATTTTATTGTTTTGTTAAGATCTATTTTTTATGAAAAACCATTTAATTTTTGCTTATTAATTGACCTTTTTGATTAAATACTTTAATATAAGTATTAAAATTCAACTGTTTTGTAGAAATATCGTCCTTTTGGCTTCAAATTCATCGCTGTTGAAAAAAATATTCTTCTTTTTTTTGGGTTTAATTTAAAGGGTTTGTTTATTTAAAATGAAAATATTTTCTTAGTTGAAATATTAATTAATAATTTTTTGTTAAAACTTAATCTTTCTAGGTTAAAAATTCAACTCTTTCGTTGAAAGATGAACTGCTTTCTTAAAGTTACCAGTTTGCTTAAAAACTTAACTTTTTTTTTGAAAATTCGTCTTTTTTCATTTAAAATTAATCTTCTCGATTGAAAATTGTTTATTTGTCTTTTTTAGTAAAAAATTAAATTGATTTGCAAATTCATCATTTTCAAAAGAAAACTCATCTTTTTGGTTAAATTTAATGATTTTTTATTTAAAATAAAAATATTTTTTTCGTTAAAATAAGCACTATTACATTTTTTGTGGAATATTAATATTTTGAGTAGAAAGCTCGACTCTTTGGTTAAAAGTTGGACGGCTTTGTTCAAAGTTATTTATTTCTTATTAAAAATTTATAACTTTATTAAATAGTTCATATTTTTTTGTAAAATTGAGCTTCTTTGATGAAAACTAGTGTTTTTCGTTAAAAGTTAATTTTTTAACTTAAAACTAAATAATTTGGTTAAAAATTGATTTGTTTGGTTGAAGATTTAACATTTTTTTAAAGATTTTTTTTTAGGTTGAAAATTCGACTATTTGATAGAGGATTCAACAGATTTGTCAAAAATTTGTATTTTGCATTGTAACTTTTTTTTTAGTGAAAATGTAATTATTCTATTTTTTGCTGATAATTGACCCTTTTTATTAAAAATTAAACCGTTTGCTTGAAATATGATGTAATTTTCAGAAAATTTTTCTTTTTTCATAAAAGATTAATCTCTTTGCTTGAAAATTCTCAATTCGACTTTTATAGTAGAAAATTAAATTAATTTGCAAATTTATCTCTTTTAAAAGAAAATTAATATTTTTTGTTTCAATTTAATGCTTCTTATATTTAAAATAGAATTTTTTCCTTTAAAATATGGACTATTACATTTTTATTTTAATATTAATCTTTTTATGTTGAAAATTCAACTCTGGTTAAAAATTAAACGGCTTTCTTAAAAATTGATTTTTTTATGAAGATACATAATTTATTTCATTAGGAATTTTTTTTTTGTCATCTTTTAAAAAAAAATTTATCTTTTTTGTTCAGTTTAATGTTAAATTTATTTAAAATGAAATTTTTTATTTAAAATATGGACTAATACATTTTTATTTTGATATTAATCTTTTTATGTTGAAGATTCAACTCTGGTTAAAAACTGAACGGCTTCCTTAGAAATTGATTTTTTTGATAAAGATACATAATTTTATTAGAGAATTTATGTTTTTCATCAAAAATTGAACTACTTTAATGAAAATAAGTGATTTATGTTAAAAATTAATTTTCTTAAATAAAAACTAAATTATTTAGTTGAAAATTCCAATTTTCGGTTAAAGATTTAACATTTTTGTGAAAGATTCGTCTTTTTAGGTTGAAAATTCAATATTTTGGTAGAAAATTTAACAGGTGAAAAAAAAAAAATTTTGTAGCTTATTATTTCTTAATAAAAATGTAACTATTTTATTTTTTGTTGTCAATTGATCTTTTTTATTTTAAATGCAACTGTTTTCTTGAAAATTAATGTCATTTTTAGAAATTTTTCTATTTTTATAGAAGATTAATTTCTTTGGTTAAAAATTCACAATTCGTTTTTTTTTAGTAAAAATTAAATTTATTTGCAAATTTATTACTTTCAAAAGGAAATTTATCTTTTTTGTTAAAATTTAATGTGTTTTTTTTTTATTTAAAATAAAATTTTTTTCCTTGAAATATGGACTATACCATTTTTTTAAAAATATTAATCTTTTTATGTTGTAAATTCAACTTTAGTTAAAAGCTGAACAGCTTATCAAAAAATTAATTTTTTTGTTGAAGATTCATAATTTTATTATAATGTTCATATTTTTGCTTAAAAATTGATCTACTTTGATCAGAATTAGTTTTTTCTGTTGAAAAATTATTTTCTAACTGAAAATTTAATTATTTGCTTTATAATTTAACTTTTTTGTGAAAGATTCATCTTTTTAGATTGTAAATTCGTCAATTTCGTAGAAAATTCAACAGTTATGTTTGAAAAAAACTTATTTGAAAATTATATTTTTTTAAAATGAAACTGTTACTATTATTCTTTTGGTTGATGATTGATCTTTTTTATTTAAAATTGAACTGTTTGCTTTCAAAAAGATATAATTTGTTGAAAAATTTGTCGTTTTCGTAGAAAATTAAGCTCCTCGGTTGAATATTCTACTAATTGGTTAAAAATATATGTATTTTATTGAGAATCAGGTTTTAGTAGAAAATTAATCTTCTTGTTTGAAAATTCATCTTTTTAATGGAATTTTATTTTTTCTAGTTTAATCAAAAGGTTTTTATTTTTTAAAAAATTGTGTATTGTTTAAAATATCAAGTATCAAAGTTTTTTATTGAGAATTCATATTTTAAGGTCAAAAATTCAACTCTTCTGTTGAAAGTTGAACAGCTTTCTTAAAAACTATTTTTGTAAAGCTTTATAATTTTATTAAAAAGTTCATTACTTTGGTTAAGAATGAAACTATTTTGACGAAATTTAGTGTTTTTTATTAAAAACTAATTTCCTTTTTGTAAATTCAATTATTTGGTTGAAAATTGAACTATTTGTACAAAATTTGTTTTTTATTTGCAAGTTACTATTTTTTAAATGAAAATGTAACTATTCTACTTTTAGTTGATAATTTTTTGTAAATTTATAATTTAACCATATGCTTGAAACTTGATGTAATTTGGTAAGAAATAGTCTTTTTTGCACAAATTATCTCCTCGGTTGAAAATTCAATTCATTGTTGGAAATTTATATGTTTTGTTGAAAATTGGACTTTTTTGGTAGAAAGTTAATCTTCTTAGTTGAAAATTAATTTTTTCGGTTAATAATTTAACTGTTTTTTTGGACATATCGTCATTTCAATTTAAAAGTTTATCTCTTGCTGTAGAAATTCAATTTTTTTGGTTCAATTTGACGGTTTTTTATTTAAAATAAAAACCTTTATGTGGCTGACATATCAACTTTTCCATTTCTTTGAATTCATATTTTTTGTTAAAAATTCAGGTACTTTGTCAAAAGTTGAACTACTTGGTTAATTTCTAAGAAATGGTAATGACTATATTCACAAAAAAATTTTAGTCCGAAAAAATTACGTAAGATAGAGAGGGGATGATGGGGGGGAGGTAGAAGTTTCAGAAAGAAATTTTACGTAATTTATGAACAGCCCACAAGTAATTTGTAATTTTCTACAATTAAATAATAGTAAATATTTCGACTTATCCAATTATTGATTAACTAATTTTTTACTAATGTAAATTTTTCTTTAATTAAATAAATAGAATTTTAGTAGTAATTAGTAAAATTTATGCTAAATTATTGTTTTTATAAAAAAATTCATATGAAAGTAAAAGTAAAAGTAAAAGTAAAGCTGAATTATATTTTTCTAAATAATTAAACTATTTCATACTAAATTTGTAATTTATTATTTTGGATTCCTTTTTCATTTTTCTATTTTTCCTAATTCGGATGCAGGGAAAACCTACCTACAGTGGATAATCTTTAATTAAGAGCACAAATAAAAAAATATGAAGAATTTTAATTTCAGTTCAAGAATACCTATATAGTCTTAATTATAAATTGAATTGAATTAATTATTTTGCATATATCAGTATATTTAATTAACGATTATCCAGTGTAAGTTGCATTATCCACTGTAGGGAGGTTTCCCCTACCTGTATGTTCCTACCTTTGTTTTTCTTGATCGAGAGATAAAATGTTATCATTCCTTCCAACAACTACTAATCTTTCTATTGCGTCGTGACATATTTTGGCCTCTATAAATTGTACACATCGAGGTACACATTGAATGTCATAAATCTGAAGTCGTTTTTACGAATTCAGCATGATGTGGAAGAAACAGAGTTGTGAAATACAAACAGCGACTGTGATAGCGACTAGTATAAAATGCAGTGCACTATTGAAAAGAATATTCATTTTTCACTCTCTTGTCGAAATTTCCTTTATTACAAGAAAATGAGGACCGTGATTGATATTCTGTGTTTTACCTTAGTGGTTCTACCTAAACCTGTTGGTAAATATACATGCATATATTTTCCAACAGGTTTAGGGAGAACCACTAAGATGAAACACAGAATACCAATCACGGTCCTCATTTTCTTGAAATAAAGGAAAATAAGAAAACATAATTTAAGGTATTCCAATACCTTATTTTTATAAATTAAAGATTTATCGAATACTCAATTGATCATTTTGCATTCCTTTTCCTGTACATACAATACCGACGGATAGTATCGGACCACTGTCCGGGTGACCTAATAAAAATTAGCCTTGACTTTGAAGGATGATAGTGCCGTTCAGAACAAAGATAAATTAAAAACAAAAAAACCATTGGAAAGCCTATTGAATTCTGCGTTAAATGAATATTGGTTAAATTAATTCGGGTTTTTGTGTATTAAGTTATCACTTGAGATGAACGGAAATTCGTATTTTTAAAGAATTTTGCACTTCAACTTCAACTCTTGGCAGGATCTAGGAAAAGGAATTCATTAATTTAATATTTTACGAGAGTGATCAGAATTTAATAAGCTTTCCAACGGGGTTTCGAAAATATTCTTATCTCTCAAAGTCAAGGCTAATCTTTAATAGGTCATTCGGTTAGCGTCCGATACTATCCGTCGGTAGTGTAAGCACTAAATATTCTGAAGTAAAAAACCTAAATTATATGGAAATGTTAAAAAAAAAGATAAATTAAAATATGATATTTCTCATATTATTTGAATATGATATTACTTATATTATATAATTTTCTATATTGTATTTAGAATTGAACAATTAACAACTTTATTGAAACAAAAAAGTTGCGAAACTTGCAAACAGGCTATGTCACTTTACACATTTACAATGTCGATGGTGGAAAATAAATTCATAATGAAATAAAAATATTCAAATAAATAATGTGAAAAGTCGCTGAATTCTACTAAAAACTTGTAGTTTTTAGCAGAATGATTAGTTATGTAATTTTTCATTGTCTATGAAAATACATATTTACGAGGGTTCTTGCTTCAGGATGGGGAAAAAAATTATTTACGTACATAATCTATTTTACCATAATTTATTTCTCATGAACAATTTAGAGGGACCAAAGTGACTGAATATTGTGAAACTTGTTTTTTTAGAATCATAGTCCACACGTCAGTGACAATGTATTAATTAAGTAAATATTTTATGTTGCTGAAAGTAACGTCGCAATTCAATATTTCGCAATACTGTCTTCTTTTTGTTTCAACTAGCCTGAGTAGTTTCTCGATTTTAGGGGCAAAATAATTTTTAATACAAAATAAATATTTTGACCAACTATGTATTTTAGGTTTATTTTTTTTAGGGTAATATAAATATAGTTTTCCTGAAAATCTTCAGAAAATTCAAAAAGATTAACGAAATTTTCAGATATGTCAAATCAAAATTTCAACAAAAAAGTTCATCTCTAAACAAATTGTTGAATTTTCAAACTAAGAAGATGAACTCTCAACGGAAAATGTAGTAGTTGATATGAGTCTTAGCCAGTTACTTTGTTACAAGTAACTAAGTTACTAAAAATTTACGTTATTTGTAGCTTTTAGGGTAACTTTGTTACTATTTCAAAAAGTAACTTGTAACGTAACTTAGTTACGATTTTTACAGTAACTTGCAACTTTAATTTGCGTTACTTTAAAGTTACTTTGTGTTTTTTCTTATCTCCTGTTAAGAGAGGCTTATTAGTCAGTTGTAGATAGAAAATTAATCTCTTTTGGTTGAGGATTTAGCTATTTTGTTCAAAATTCATCTTTTTTGGTAAGATTCAATTGTGATTGTTTTTAAATTAGAACATTTTTGGATTGAAATGATATCAACTATAATATTATTTTATTGAGAATTTATCTATTTTAGTAGAAAATTTAACTAGTTGGTTGAAAATCCATATATTTTGGTAGAAAGTTTAACTATTTGTTTGAAAAGTAACTTCTTTTTTAAAAATTCATATTTTCGGTTCAAAAATGGAACTTTTTTGTAGAAAATTCGTCTTTTTAATTTAAAAATTCAACAATTCAGTAGAAATTGTTTTTCTTTCCTGGTTCCAAATTCGTCTTTTTTGTTTTAAAATTGATTTTTTTAAATATAAAAATCTCATCTCTTTAGTTAAAAATTCAACTATTTTGGTAGCGAATTAATCTAATTTGGTTGAAGATTTAGCTGTTTTGTTAAAAATTCGTCTTTTTTAGTTAAATTTAACTGTGTTTGTTTTCAAATTAAAATCATTTTTGATATTATTGGTTTGAAAATTCATGTTTTGTGGTAACAAAATTCATGTAGAGGATTCAGCTATTTTGTTGGAAATTCCCCTTACCTGTTTAAAAATTTTACTACTTGTTTGAAAGCTGAAATACTTTCTTAAAAACTTAGTCGTTTAGTTACAGATTCTTCATTTTAGTTAAAAATTTACCTCTTTGTTTGAAAATTTAACTATTTTTGTTTCAAATTCTTTTTTTTATAGAAAATTCAAATATTTAAGTAGAATATTCAATTACTTGCTTAAAAATTAACTTTTATGTTATAAATTTAACTTTTTTGTTGGAAAATTGTCTTTTTGTTCTAAAAATGATATAAAATTTAACTAATTTGTTAAGAATTAACTTTATTCTTGAAAACGAATATTTTTCGTATGAAAATTCAACTGTTTGGTTGAAAATTTAAATATTTTGTTCAAAAATTAACAACTAAGTAAAAATTCCAATTATTTGTCTTGAAAGTAACTTTTTTGTTAAAAATTATTTATTTTGCTTAAAAATTTACCTCTTTTGTTGAAAATACAATCTTTTCGTTAAAGATTAATCATTTTGGTTAAAAATTCATCTCTTGAGTTGAAAATTTAACTATTTTGTTTTAAATCCTTTTTTTTCATAAAAAAATTCAAATACTTGACCAGAATATTTACCAATTTGGGTAAAAATTCACTTCTTGGTTATAAATTTTAGTCTTGTTGGAAAATCGTTTTTTTATTCTAAAAATTATATAAAATTTAACTAATTTGTTGAAAATTAACTTTTCTCTTGGAAATTAATATTTTCGGTATTAAAACTTAACTATTTGGTTAAACATTTAAATATTTTGTTGAGAAATTAACCACTAAGTAAAAATTCTATCTATTTGGCTTAAAAGTAACTTTTTTCTTGAAAATTCATCATTTTGGCTTAAAAATTAAACTACTTTGTTAAAAATTCTGTCATTTCGTTAAAGATTTATCATTTTGGTTAAAAATTCATCTCTTATGTTGAAAATTTAACTTTTTTGTTTTAAATCCTTATTTTTCATAAAAAATTCAAATACTTTAGGAGAATATTCAACCAATTGGGGTAATAATTTAGTTCTTTGTTATAAATTCAAGTCTATTGTTGGAAAATCGTCTTTTTATCATAAAAATTATTCAAAATTTAACTAATTTGTTGAAAATTAACTTTTTTGTTCAAAATAAATATTTTTGGTATGAAAATTCAACTATTTGGTTTTGAAAATTTTAATATTTTGTTAAAAAATTAACAACTTAGTAAAAAGTCCAAGTATTGGCTTAAAGGTAACTTTTTTGTTAAAAATTCATTCTTTTTGCTTGCAAATTAAACTTCTTTGTTAAAAATACAGTCTTTTCGTCTAAGATTTATTATTTTGTTTGGAAATTTATCTCTTTGGTTGGAAATTTAACTATTATTTTTCAAATCCTTTTTTCATAGAAAATGCAAATGTTTTGGAAGAATATTTAACCATTTGGTTAATAATTGACTTTTTTTAATTACAAAATTCAACTAGTTGGTTGAAAGTTAATGTGATTTGCTGAAAATTCTACTTTTTTATGGAAAATTCATCTCCTTAGTTGAAAATTCAACTAATTAGTTTTTTAAAAAATTTTGAGAATGCGTCTTTTTAGCTTTTTTCAATTCCAAGGTTTTTTTAATTTTAAATGAAAATATGTTCTTGCTTAAATTATCAACCATTACATTTTTTGTTGAAAATTAATCTTTTCAGGTTAAAAATTCAATTTTTTCGTTTAAAATTGAACTGCTTTCCTAAAAAATCATTTTTTTGCTAAAGATTCATAATTTCATTGGAAATTTCATTTCCTTGGTTGAAAATTAGATTGCTTTAATAAAACTTAGCATTTTTCATTAAAAATAAATTTTTGAACTGAAAATTAACCTATTTGGTTAACAATTTAACTTCTCCAGAAGATTCGTCTTTTCGTATTGATAATTCGAAAATTTGGTATAAAATTCAACTTTTTTGTATCAAATTTAACTGTTTTGTCGAAAATCCAACTGTTTTATCAAAAAAAAAAATTTCCTAAATTAAATTTTTTTAATTAAATTATACTATTATATTTTCGGTTAATAATTTCTTTTTTTTCAAATTCAAAATTCAACTGTTTGCTTAAAGATTGATACAATTTGTTGAAAAATAGTCTTTTTTGTAGAAAATTAATCTTCTCGATCGAAAATTCAACTAATTGTATAAAAATTTATCTGTTGGAAATTTCTTTTTTTTAGTAGAAAATTCATCTCCGTGGTCGAAAATTAATGGTTTTGTAGAAAATTAAACTATTTGGTGTCAAATTTAACTGTTTTATGGAAAATTCAACTGTTTTGTCAAAAAATGTTTCTTTATGCGAAATTTTTTTTTTTTAATAAAAATGTAACTATTTCAGTTTTGGTTAATAATTTTTCTTTTTTGAATTGATAACTCTGTTGCTTAATTAAATTTCTTTTTATTTAAAATTAAAATCTTTTTTTTTTTTGTTAAAACATGAACTATTGCATTTTTGTGAAAAATTAATCTTTTCAGGTTGAAAATTCAACTTTCTAGTTGAAAGTTGAACGGCTTTCTTGAAAATCAACCTTACTATTGAAGATCCATAATTTTATCAGAAAGTTCATATTTTTGGTTGAAATTAAACAACTTTGATCAGAATTAGTGTTTTTTGGTAAAAATTAATTATCTTAACTGGAAATTCAATTATTTGGTTGCAAATTCAACTGTATTGAACTTTTTCGTAGAAGGTTCGTTTTTTAAGACTGAAAATTCGTCAATTTGGTAAAAAATTCAAAGCAGTTTTTTGTTAAAAACATTTTTTATTAGCTATAATTTTTTTTTTTTTTTGACAATGTCACTCTTTTGTTTTTCCTTGATAATTGATCTTTTTTATTCAAAATTCAGAAAATTAAAAAAAAAATTAATCTTGAGAAATTTCAAAAAGATTTACGAAAATTCCAGATATGTCAAATCAAAACTTTAATCCAAAAGTTTATTTCCAACCAAGTAGCTGAATTTTTAAATAAAGAAGATAAAATCTCAACGAAAAGTGTAACATTTAATATCAGTGTTGAGCAGTCAATTGTAACAAGTAACTGAATTACTAAAAATTTACGTTATTTGTATCTTTTAAGGTAACTTTGTAACTATTGTAAAAAGTAACTTGTAACTTAGTCACGATTTTTGCAGTAACCTGCAACTTTAATTTTAGTTACTTATGATTTACTCTGTGTTGTTTGTTATCTCCTGTAAGGGAGGTTTGTTAGTCAGTTATAGACAGAAAATTATTCTCTTTTGGTTGAGGATTTAGCTACTTCATTAAAAATTCATCTTTTTTGGTAAAGTTTAATGTATTTTAATAGATAATTCATACTATATGGTTAAAAAGTAACTTTTTTTAAAAATTCATATTTGGGTTTTGATAATGAACTGTTTTGTAGAAAATTCGTTTTTTTGGTTCAAAGATTCAATAAATTAGTGTACTTTTTTTTTCGTCCTTGGTTCAAAATTCCGCTTTTTTCTTTCAAGATTTATTTCTCTTGATAAAAAATTTAATCTTTTTAGTTGAAAATGCAACTAGTTGATTGAAAAATAACTAATATTTTTGTTGAAAATTTATATTTTCAGTTTGAAAATTCAACTCTCATTGAAAAGTGTTGTTTTTGGTTTAAAAATTCATTTTTTTAGTAAAAATATTTATGGAGGGGATTCAGCTGTTTTTTTGAAAATTCGCCTTTTGCGGGTAAAAATTCAACTACTTGGTTGAAATTTGAACTACTTTGTTAAAAATGTAGTCGTTTAGTTGAGGATTCATCATTTTGCTTGAAAATTCATCACTTTGATTGAAAATTTAATATTTTGTTTCAAATCCTTTTTTTATGTAAAATTCATCTAATTTGTTGAAAATGATATTTTTTTTGCAAATTATTATTTCCAGTAAAAAAATATAACTATTTGGTTGAAAATTTATGTATTTTGTAAAAAAATATCTATTAGGTAAAAAGTCCAACTACTTGGTTGAAAAGTACCTTTTTTGTTTAAAAATCATCCTTCTGGCTTGAAAATTTAACTATTTTGTTAAAAATTCAGTTGCTTTGTTAAAGATTCATCATTTTTTTGAAAATCATCTCTTTAGCTAAAAATTAAACTATTCTGTTTTAAATCCTTTTTTCATAAAAAATTTAAATATTTCAGTAAAATATTTAATTATTTGGTTGAAAATTAACTTTTGTATTACAAATTAAAAACTTTTGTTAAAAATTTGTATTTTCCTTTTGAAAATAGTAAAAATCTAACTATGTCGTTAAAAATTAACTTTTTTTTTTAAATAATATTTTTTAAATGAAAATTCAACTATTTGATTAAAAATTTATTTTCATCATTAGGTAACTTTTTTGGTGAAAATTCATCCTTTTGTCTTAAAAACTCAAATTTTTTGTTCAAAAGTGTTTTTTTTTTGGTTCAAAAATTAATTTCTTGTAGCAAAAAAAAATTCATGAGTGGAATTCATCCAAAAAGACCAATTTTCAACGAAATAGTTGAATCCTCAATCATAAAAGAATATTTTTCAACCAGTTGTATTTTCAACCAAAAAATATTAAATGTTTCAAAAAGAGAAGAATTTTCTATAAAAATTTTAATGTTCCACCCTGAATATGAATTTAGCAGTGTTAAAAAAAATAGGTAAATTTCAATTTGAAGAAGGAAATAATTTTTAATACGAAACAAAAATTTTGAATGACTATTTTTTTATTTTCTTTGTTTATTTGCTTTAGGGTTATATAAATATGATTTTTCTAGGTTTTCCGAGAAAATTCAAAAAGATTAATGAAGATTTCTAAAAATTTTAGACATGTCTAATCAGAATTAAAAAAAAAGATAATCTTCAGCCAAATAGTTAAATTTCTAAACAAAAAAGATCAATTTTCGAAGAAAAATGTAGTAGTTGTTATTTCAATACAAAACATTGTTATTTTAAATAGAAAACATTTTCATTAATCCGAAAAGGACAAATTTCTAACAAAATAGTTAAATCATCAAAGAAAAAAAATTAATTTTCAACCAGATGTATTTTTAACAAAAATAAACATAAAATATTTCCTGAGAGAGAAGAATTTTCTTTGAAAAGATTAATTTTTTAACCCTAGATATAAATTTTCTAGAATAAACAAAATATCATATTGATTATAATTTGAAAAAAAAAATTTGTTATACAAAAGAAAGATTCCGAATTACTGTTTATTTGTTTAATTTCTTTGTTTATTCACTTTAAAGTTATATAGATATAATTTTGCTACATCTCTCAAAAAATTCAAAAAGATTTTTTAGGATTTTTGAAAATTTCAGGTATGTCAAATACAAATTTCAGCAAAAAAGTTAATTTTCAACCAATCAGTTGAATTTTAAAACAAAGAAGGTGAATTCTTAACGAAAAATGTAATAGTAATATATATGTAA
>JAUELO010000002.1:1392855-1406146 GCA_032357855.1 Amphibolips quercusostensackenii | reverse complement strand
TTTGAAGGGGACAACATAAATATTGAGGAATAAATAAATATTTTTTGAGAAAACCATAAAGTTACCTTATTTTTTGAACACACCTCGTATTTTAAAAAATTTTAACTGAGTGAAAAATTGTTGTTTTTGAAATTTTATTTTATATTATTATTCATTATCGAAAACTATATATATAAAACATTCGCAATGTATTGTTTTCAATCGTAGAAAATATTTTTCATTTTTCCAAGTTTAAACATTTTTTTAAAAATTTCATAACACAGATTTGAACAAAGTGTTTTTCACTGCTTCCTACCCTCTCATATTAATTCAATTTTTTTAAAATTATTTTGATATAAAAAGCATTACGGAACATTTTTACCCCCCCCCCCACCCTCTCTATCGTAACAAGATCATAACAGCTCCTTTTGAATCTACCCTTCCCCCTAAAATCGTGACTCCTAATTAACAAGATTTATATTATTCTCATTTGAATATTTTCTACATTATATGGAATTTGCATATTTGGAAGAATTTCCATATTTATTTTATTTTCAAAAATTTTCCATTGAATGTTTACTTTTTTCTGAGTGAAATTTACATTTATAACAGAGTAGACAATAGGAAAATAAATAAAAAATAGAAATAGGAAACATGTATTTTATACAAAATATCGAATTCAAGTAAAATATGATCCAGGAAATTTTCATGGTGTGAGGACTAGAAATATGAAGTAGTAGAGGGTTTAGATACAAATGTGAAATTTTACATGCAAAATTTTATGGAAGTTTCCATGTAATATGGAATTTACTTAAAGGATGAAATTGACATAAAACATTCAAAACTAAATTTACTTGGAATATAGAAATTGCGTAGAATATCGAATTAAGGTGGAATATGGAATGGAAAATATCCATGGAATCAGAAATTTCATTATTGAACTACATCAATTTTGTATTTAAAATACGTACAATAAATTTATAAATCAAGGTTTTGTTATATTTACCCGATTCTCACCTTATCGACATTTTTTTGCGATAACTCTCATTCCCACGAATTGTGATATTGAATTGAAAATGTTAGAAATTAATGAAAAGAATCTAAGAAACTTCTGCGTGGTTTTTAATTTCTGGAAATACTACAAAGAAATCCAAAAGTTTTCCAAAATTACATTTTTTTGCAGGTTGCGGAATTAAGGACCATATAAACGTTCCTCAATGGAGTTTTAATTAAATTTTCAAACTTTCAGATCGATATTTCAATTTGTGTGGACGTAAGTTGTTGCACAACAAATGTCGGTAATGTAGGAATTGGATCAGTGGTAGTTTCTTGATCATACCAATTCCACACGAAGTGAGATATTCAGCTGAAAATTCGGGAAAATATAAAAAAGGGACTATGAAGCGTTTATGTACTAATGAATTTTCACAGAACTAAAAAAAAATTAAACGAATTTCCAAACATTACTTTTTGATTGTAGTTGTAAAAATTCATTAGTACATAAACGTTTCTCAATCCCTTTTCTTTATTTCTTTAATTTTTCAGCTCGATATCTCATTTCGTGCAGAATTGGTATGATCCCAAAAAATGTCGGTAAAGTAGGAATTGAATAAGTGTCACATGCCCTTAATAGTTGATACTATGCCATTTTTAGGAATATGCTCATAAACTTGCCTATCGATTTCAAAGTATCTACCCTGGTAGAGAAGATTCTTCAGAGTTTCTTAATTTACTATGTGTCGTAGAATTTGAGCGATCTTGTAATTCCCTTGTGTATAAATCCCCCTACTGACACGAGGATTATTATGCAACACGCAATAGAGATCATAACACTGTGATGTATTCCTTGGTATTATCGTACATTATTCGTGAAAACGGGTGACAGATTACTTTTCTGAGTTTATCCATAGAAATTCTCAAGTATGAATTATATACCTCCACGAACCCATTCTGTAAACAGATAATGCACAATTGTCCTTTGAAACCTTTTCAACAAACTCAAGATTAAATTGTTTCATCTTATAACATAGTCACTATCCTATTTCTAACCATATTATGTTCTTCCTTACCTCATCGTCAAAAGTAACATAGTTATAGTCTGTAACTGCAACCCCCCTCCTCCCATGAGTGTACTTTCCTTTCTCATCTTCCTCTATAATCTTGTTTAAGATAAGGTATCTTGTCAAATCCTCCAGTCAATTCAGTAATTTCCTTTTCTCTCAATTCACTTCTTCTTTTTTAGAGTTCTTCCCAGTCCCATCTCCTTCTTATCCCCATTACTTCTCTTTCCTTTTTCCCGTTCTTGTATTGACGTTTCCTTCTATGATTAGTATCATCCTCTTTGCTTTTTCTTACATTAACTCCCTAAGCTCCTATGTTTACTCCTCTACATCCCTATTTAGATTACCCTCTACTACCTTTTACACGTCCACTCCTATTATCATCCCTTCTTTCATTATTTCTTTTTTCCTTTCAATATATTCCCATCTTGTTTTTTTACTATCAAATCTTTCCTTATTCACATCAAAATAAGTCCCATTGCTGTGCCCTTTTTATTCTTTCTCTTCGCCTCTTGTGCATGCCCTCCACATCCCTATTTACATATATCCCTACTATCTTCCACCTCTCCTCTCCTATAATTATCCCTTCTTTTATTAATTCTTCTCCTTTTTCTTTGATACATTCCCATTTTCTTTGTTTCCTATTAAACCTTTCTATATTCCCTTCGAAATTACTTCTATCGCTCAGTTCTTTTTACTCTTTCTCTTTGCCTCTTGTACCTACAGCCCGTGTCTCATCATTAGCTACTCTTTGACCCTGTCCCACCCCCTTTCATCTGACCACGTCGCTTTCATCACCAAGACATCCTTTTTCCACAAATTTTGCATAAACTCCCTATCCTCTATTTCCAAGCCAGCTACATTCCAGTAGTGAATCCAAAATTATTTTCTTCTTTCATTTCAATGCTTTTTTCATTCCCATTATCTTCGTCCTCTCTTCGTCCCAATCACACCATATACATTCTATCTGTATATTCCTATACTCAACTTACGTTCTTTTTCCTAGTTGTAAATTTTTCAGAACTAACTACACTAACTCCACCTTAGAATAAAAAATTTTCTAAATCATTCTCTATTCGTCCTACTAAATTGTATAGTTTTTAAAAAGGAGAGTCGGAACTACGTTATTCTAAAAACAAAATCTATCAGCCGCGCGGGCACATTCTCATCCGGCGCTACGCGCGCGTGGCTCGCTTCAAACGCAAGTTTGAGCGCGCCTAAGGCGCGCGTCTGTTGGACCTCAAACTTCACGCTCGTTAATGTATTTACCTCGCGCTACGCGCTCGGTCTTTGTACTTCCTCCATATTTGTGCACTGTCCTTTTAAAGTTAAAGGTCAAGCATCGACAACTGTAATTTGGTGATTGTCAATTCTTCTTTGTTAAAGCTCCTTGGGCTTCAACGAACACATTCTCATCGCGCATCTCGTGCTTCGCGTTCGATTTTCTCCTAAGTGAGAACTTTTCTACATTAGGTTTAACTCTATTATACTAAATTAATATTATATTTATTTCTGTACTGATTATTATAAAAATTTTATTTTTCATGATAACTTTAATATTTGTTCATTATTTTGCATTAATATTAAAGCAGATGTGCTTTTATTGAAATGTTTTTATAATTAAAAAAGCTCATTCTATGAAGAAAAACAATTATGCTGATTAACATTTTATTGCACTTCGTGTAATTTTTCTAAAAACTTAATTTCTTTATTTCCAAGGTTATTTTTTACGATTTAAACAAAAGTACGCATCCTATCAATTAATTGAAATACAAAATACGCTTCATATCAAAAAATTATTAATGAAAAAATTTATAGCTCTTTTTTTGGTGAGCAACTTTTGTCTATTAATTTTTTTCTAGTTTCTGTCATTTCTACAAAAATTAAATTTTTTTATTTTTAGTTTCATTTTTTACAAGTAAATAAAAAACTACGCGTTCCATCTAAAAACAAATAATAACAAGAATTGTAGATCTTTTTTGTATGTACAAATTTTTTTAATTATTTTTTTTGTATTTTGCGTCGTTTTTCCAAAAATTTAATTTTTTTATCTTTAATTTTATTTTTCAGGAATAAAACAAAAATTACGCATCCTATCAAAAAATGGTTAATAATTAATTTATAGCTCTTTTTGGGTAAACAACTTTTGCTTCTTTACTTTTTTCGTGTCCTAAGTCGTTTGTCTGGAAATAAAATTTTTATTAATTCATCTTTTTTGTACCTTGCATAGTTTAACCGCAAAATGTAATTTTGGATTTATTATTATTTTTGGTGCGTTTAAAATTTGAACTTTTGATTTTTCAAGAAAATTTTAAAAGCTGTTGTGGTAATCTTGAAGCGCTTCAAAAAAGCAACGCTTTTCTTTGCTTGACTTAAATTCATATCGTGCATTGTTTGGCTTAAAATTATCATTTTCTTTTTTTCAATCTTGAAAATGCTACAACTCTGATAATTTTGTTTGTATCGAAAAAAGTCGTGAAAAAAAATTAGTCGATTTTTCGAGTAGTATGAATATCCGTTGATAGAATTTTTTAATCTCGAAAAAATGGTCTCAACAATTTTCAAAATGCTATAATTTTTCGAATTTTTATTTAATTTTTATTTAAAATAGCTAGATAATTAACTAGTGCCTTTTTCACATTCTTAAAAAGTGTGCCAAAATACAATCAAATCCGAAGCATACAGACTACAAAAACAACAACGACGACAGACACCGACATAAAAACTATTTTTCTATTTTTCAAAAAACAATGGATTATATGCACCGATACTGAAAAAGTAATGCTAAAGTATACTAAAAAAATTAAAGTTACCTTGGCGTTACTTTTTTAACATGAATATGTTTTAGGCACGGGGGTTCGGCGAAAAATCGACACGATAAATGTATAACGCTGACGTCATAATCTACTACATGTCCGCGTCCAGCCTCGTTTCCAACATATTCATGTTATCACGGTTTTGCTTTACTTGTACAGCAAAGAGTTTTATCATAAAAAAACAGTCTGTGGAAAAGGGAAAAGTGAAAAGGAGACAGGGGAAAAGGGGAAAGGAAAAAGGGAAAGCAGAAATTGGAAGGAAAGTGGGGAACAGTAAATGGGAAAGGGGGAAAGAGGGAAAAGGGTAAAGGGAAAAATGGAAAGAGATCAGAGAAAAAGGATAAAGGGGAAATAAAAAAGGGAAACGGGAAAGGGGAAAGGGGAAGGGAACAAAAGAAAGAGAGAAGGGAAAATTGGAATGGGGAAATATCAAAGGCGAATGGGAAAAGTGAAAAGGGGGCAGGGGAAAATGGGAGAGAAGAAAAGGGGAAAGAAAAAAGTAAAAGCGGAAATTGGGAAGGGTAAATAGGAAAAGGGGAAAAGAGGAAAAGGAGTAAAGGGGAAACCAGAAAAAAGAAATGGGGCAAGAGGAAAATGAAAAAGGGGAAAAGGAAAAGGGGGAAAAGGGAAAGGAACAAGAGAAAGTTAAATGAGGAAATTAAAATGGAGAAATGGTGAAGGAGAATGAAAAAAGCGAAAAACGGAAAGGCGTAAGGGACAAGAGAAAAAGGAAAAGGGGAAATATAAAAAGGAAAAGGGGAAATAAGAAATGTTAAAGCGGAAGGAGAAAGGGGAAATAAGAAATGTTAAAGCGGAAGGAGAAAGGAGAAAAGGGAAAGAGGAATTTATAAACAAATTTACAGTTTGTTGATTTTTTTATATAAAGTTTATAATACTTTTTCAATTCCCAAAAGCTTTAAACAGTTTTATATTTTTTTATTTGAAAGTGTTTTTAAATATAAAAATTAAATTTGAATGTATGTAATTTAAGAATAAATTTAACATTGATAATCTGCAAACCAAGTCCGCAGCAGCGCTGAAATCGAATGTCGGATTTCTATTTTCACTCTTTTAAAGTTTCTTTAAAATTGAATTTAATATATAAATTCCATTAGGTAAACAAGGTGGCCAAAAAACTTTATTTTAAAAATTCTCTGACTTTTGCTTGATTTTTACCCGACCAATTTTTTATTTTTTCTGACCATTATTATTTAGACTTTAATTTTGATCTTGTAACATTTCTAACACAGAATCTTTTATAAGCAGAACTTGAAGATAAAATTGCAGATCACATTTTAAAAATCATTAATTTATTTCAATTAAAAAATATGACCTTATATTAAAAAAATGAATAATTTTTTTAAAAGGTCAAATTTTTAATGAAGCAATTTAATTTTCGATCAAAAAAGATGACTTTTAAGGAAATAGTTAAATATTTAACAAAATTATTTAAATGGTCGAATTCTTAAACAAAAAAGATTGAACTTTAACTACAAATCGTTACATTTTAACTGAATAATGGAATTTTTCAGAAAAGAGTAAAATTTTCGACAGCAAAAATTTTTTTATCGGAAAGGACGAACTTGCTGTCTGAATAGACGAATGTTTAACAAAAAAGGTGAATTTTCGACAAAAAAACGAGTGTTTACTAAAAACGTCGAATTTTCAATAAAATAATTAAATTTTCAACAAAATTGTTAAATTTTCAACTAAGTTCTTGAATTTTCTACCTAGAAAGATGAATTTTTCACCAAATAATCGAATTTTCAAAAAAAAAAGATTAAAAGTTGTAAATTAATTAGTAGTAGTAGATTTTTCCACTAAAAAAACTTAAGTTTTTACCTACAAATGAAATAGTTAAATGTTCAGTTAAAAAAAATAATTTTGAACCAAAAAATAAATGAATTATTAACGAAGTAGTTCATGAAATTCCTAACAAGTACAGTCGAAACTGGATTTCTCTCCACTGGATCGACCAGAAGGAAGTGGAATTTTAATCCAGAAATATTATAGTAGACTTTTCAATAAAAAATAATCAACTTTAAATCAAAATTAATTGGATTCTATTATTGCATTCTATTTAATTAGTTCGCATATAAGTGAAAAACTAGAAAAATGTAAAATTTGTTAAAAATAGGAAAAAGGGGAATTCTTTGAGAAGGGAAAAAAAAAGAAATATGGAAAAGAGTGTTGAGTCTGAAATATGAATGTGATTTTCAAACTTTTTAAGTTATAATTGAACTGTATCATTGAGGGATTTTTTTTGCAAAAGCTTTTTATAAAACTGATAAAGTAGTTTATAGAGAAACCCATATCGGGATGGAAAAAAAAGTAAAAATGTGTTAGTGAAGGAAAGAAGATGGCATCTGGAGGGTTAGAGAAAAAATTGTTGTATCTGGGAGGTAGATAGTAAAAAGTGTTATCTTGAGAGTGGAAGAAAAACGCTGCTATCTGGGTAGTGAAGGGCAATAATATTATTGAAATGAACTATTTTACTGCTGTGTTTGTGAAAGTATTGTTAAAGACAAAAACAAATACAAAAATCGCCTTCCTTACATTCGTGAGAAATTTAATGCAGAGTATTTCTGAAAAAACTTAAATTCGTTAAGAAATGTATTCTGTGGACGAATTTATCCACAAAAATCCATTTCCAGACCACTGTTCAACAGGCCCGCGAAACCCTCGTGTGTCTTGAGGGCACGGAGCGACCTAAGAATAATAGCTCTCTGCATCCATCTCACAAGTTACTAATTTTATGCAATTTTTAAACCCCCCCCCCCCAATTTTATTTTTTGCAATATTAAAGAAAAATTTTTTAATGTAACGAAGGCATCCAGACAATAAAACATACCAGGATCCGCAGAGAAAATTCGAATACCTGATTTAATTTTAAGACTAAAGCATTGGCTCAAAGAACGTTGTATTGTGGCGTTTGAATTTAAATTAAATTGAAATTAAATTAAATAGTTTTAGGAAAAAATACAATACATTTAAGAAAGTCAAATTATTCCTGTTCCCCAAAACATAAGCTATTAAGCTATTTTGAAATATTAATTCAGGATCCTGGAAATTTAAACATAAGGTTTTTGTATCTTACGATAAAAATGTTTTTAAAGTATATAAGTTAATGATAAAACATTAAAAAAGTGTTAAAGTATTTATGTTTATTTGCTTTAAGAAATTTAATATATTGGTTGACAAAAATGGAGAGAAGAAAATATAATGAAGTAATTTAAATTTGTCTTATTCTGATTATAAACTATTATACATTTCTGCTTGAAAACTTATTTCTTTGGCTGAAAATTAAATTTCTTTGTTGAAAATTCATATTTGTTAATTTAAAATTCAACGGTTTTACTGAAATTTCTTTTTTTAGCTTAAAAATTATTTTAGGTAAATTTAAATCATTTGAAAAGTCACAAGCAATGAAATTATACAATTACTACGATGTTTGTTGAAAATTGCTTGACCTTTCTCAGTTGAAAATTCTTGTAATTATTAAAAATTCGTCTTTTCGGTAAAAAATTCAACTATTTTGTTGACTATTAAATTATTTTATCAAAAATGTAACTATTTTATTAAAACTTTATTCTGTTTTGTTATATAATTAACTCTTTTTGGCAAAAGTTTAATCTTTATTGTTTGAAAATCCGACTACTCAGTAAAAAAATCATCTCTGTGGGTAGCAATTTCAAGTATTTGGTTGGAAATTCAACAATTCTGTTGAAAATTTATTTGTTTTGTTGAAAATTTTAGTATTTTAAAGTAATTTTTTGTGGTTGAAATTAAAACTTTTTGTTAAACATTCGTCTATTTGGACAGAAAGTTCGTCCTTTTTGATAGAAAATTTTGTTGTTGTCGAAAATTCAACTTTTTTTATACAATTCAATTATTTGGTTGAAAATGTAACTAATTTTCTAATTAACAATTGAAATACTTAGATAAAATTTTAACTGCTACAAATTTTGTTTTGCATGAAGGTTTATCTCTTTGGTTGGAAATTTACCTATTTTTTTTAATTTAGATTTTCGGGTTAACAATTAAGCTGGTTTACAGAAAAATTCGTCTTTTGTTTTGAAAATTATTGCAAGTAAACTTAAATCATTCAAAAATGCACAATTTTCAAATTGTTAATTATACTTTTCGAAATTCATCCATTCTAATCTTAAGTGCAAAATTAAAACCTATAAAAAGGAAAAATTGAAAATTTAGCGTTCGAAATGTATATTGAGAATTTAAGAATGGTGGACATTTAAAAATAAAAAAATTATTCTTTAATTTGTCTTTTGGTGAAATTTAATTTTAATTCAATTTAATTTGATGCAAATTTTCAGCAAATTAAAATATCTGACTGAAAATAAACTTTGTTGTGAAAAATTCTTATTTTCGTGTTACAAATTCAATTGTTTTTAGAAAATATGACTTTCTTTTTAATTAATTTCTTCGTAAATACCATCATGTTTGCCTTAGTAAAAAATGCAACTGCTTGGTTGAAAATTCCACTTTTTTAATACAAAGTTCAACTATTTGCCTAAAAATTAACTTCTGTTTCAAAAATTAACTACTTGGTAGAAAATTAACTTTTTGTTATAAATTGATAGAATCGGGTATAAATATTACAGCATTTTGTCGAAATTTCGTTTTTATAGGTAGAAATTAATTTTCTTCTTTGAAAATTCATCTTTTTGGTTGTTGTTTCAAAAATTTGTTGTTCAAAACTGGTCTTTTTTAGCTCAATTTAACTGGTAAAAATGAAGATCTTTCTTTGCTTGAAATGAATTTTTTTAACTGAAAGTGTAACTATTTCATTTTTAAATAAAAACTTATCTTTGTTCGTTAAAAATTTAACTATTTGTTTAAAAATTTATCTTTCGTAATTAAAAATTATTTTTTTGTTGAAAATCTATCTTCATAGGTTTAACTATTTTGGTAAAATTCGTTCTTTTGTATAAAAAATTTATCTTTCTTTCTTCTTGATTTGAAATTTAAATTTAAATAAAAAGTGGCAACTTAGTTTATAATAAAAATGTAAAAAATTAAATGAAATGATCTATTTAATTATTTATTTCTTAATTTGATTTAAGAATCTGTTTTTGTATTTTTCCCAACCAAGCTGATTTCTCTTGTAATTTGCAGGAAAACATTTTCCCATAGCTACGGTCTTTACTGGGCTTGAATTTTTTCCAATTTCCTAGGAAGCTTGAGCGTATACATTCTGCGCCCACAATACCTGCAACACATTATTGATATTGCTTGCGATAAAAGGAAGTGAAAAAAAACTATTTTTTATTATTTAGCTTGAATTCACATTGAATTCTTTTATTTTCATTTCTTTTTTAATTTATAACTTCACTCAGGGGTGCATAGAATTACGTAATTTTTTCAAATGAAATTTTCTTCTACATATGTAAGGGAACCATCCCTACAGTAGATAATCATTAATTAGGAGCACAATTTAAAAAAAATGAATTTTAATTAACTTACACGTTTTGTGTCTTAATAATTAATTTAATAAATTATTTTACATACATTAGTATTTATAATAATTTATTATCCACTATTGGTCACCACCCACCACCACCCCTCACTTATGCAAGAAAAACGAGCTTTTTACAAAAAACGTGTATTTTCAAACAAAAAGATACATTTTCGTCCAAGAAGATTAATTTTATACCAAAAAAAAACGAATCTTTAACGAAAGAGATACATTTTTATAAAAACAGTTGAATTTTTAAACTAGAAGTGATCAGCTTTTAACCAAAACTAGAATGGTTGAATTTTTATTTTTAAAAATTAATTCACTATAAAAAACGAAATTTTTACCAAAAAGGTGAATTTTCTACAAAATAGTTGAATTTTCTACAAAATAGTTGAATTTTCGATCCAATGAGACAAGTTTTTCACAAAGCAGTTAAATTTTCCACCCGAAAATATGTATCTTAGAAAAAAGGTTTATTTTCAACCGAATACTTAGATTTTTAGTTAACAAACGATTTTTAACAGAGAAAAAAGGATTTAGAACAAAGTAGTTTTATTTTTTAAACTGAAAAGATGAAATTTGAACGAAAAATGTAGTAGTTGCTATTTCACGCGGAAAAAAGAATAATTTTAAATAAAAATCACTTGAATTTAACAAAAAAAGATTAATTTGCAACTAAGTACTTAAATCCTTAACTCAACAGATTAATTTTTAACCAAACTGTTGCATTTTTATCACAAAAAAAATTAACCTTCTACAAAAAAAAATTTTTTTTTAAATTCATAAGCTTCTAACCAAAAAGTAAAATTTGTGACCACAAGATTAACTTTCTACCACAAAAAACGAATTTATATTCAAATTTTGTTGAGTTTTCAACTAAAAGACATAAATATTCAAACTGAAATAGAATAGTTAAGTTTTTAGTTAAAAAAATTAGTTTTCAACCGAAGACACGAATTTTTCACTCATATGATAAATCTTCAACTAAAAAATATAATTTTTTAACGAAGTAATTATTTTTATTATTATAAATTAATATTAATTAACTATTCATAATAATAATTTAATTAATATAATTATTATTGATTATTTCATTATTTAATTATTAATTATTGAATTATTATTATTTTTTAATTGATCATTAAATAATATTAGTAATTATTTTTTTAACAATATGAGCTTCAATCAAATAGTTAAATTTTCTACAAAACAGTTGAATCCTCAAACCCAAAATGTAAATCTAAAAAAAAATTTTCATTTTCAACCAAAAGAAATTAATTTGTAAACAAACAGTTGCATTTTTAACTAAAACAGATTCATTTGCTACAAAAAGAGATCAATTATGAAACTAAAAAGACGAATATACAAAAAAAAATGATTTGCTTAACTAAATAAAGCTCAACTTTTAAACAAGTAGCTGAATTTTGAAACTAGACAAGATCAATATTTAACCAAAAATGGAATAGTTAAATTGTCTTTACAAAAAATTAATTTTTAATAAAAAGAACGAGTTTTCCATAAATAGTTGAATATTATAACAAGAAGTTGAATTTTCAGTCCAAGTAGATGAATTTTTTACAAAAAAATTCAATTTTCTCACCGAAAATATAAGTTTTCAAAAACAAGTTAGTTTTCAATGAAGGTTAATTTTCAGTAAAAAAAAAACAAGTTTTTGACAATAAAAAAGAGTGCTCAACAAAATAGTTCAATTTTTAGCCAAGGAGATAAATTTTAAGCTGAAATCATGAATCTTTTAACAAAAAATAAGTTTTTAAGATTGTGGTTCAACTTTTAACCCAGGCAATTAATTTTGAATCTGAAAAGAATTTTTAAGAAAAAATATAATAGTTGACATTTTTACCAAAAAAGATTCTAATTTTAAATCGAATTCAGTGAAAGACGAATTTTCAACCAAACTTGTGCACTATTAAGCAAAAAAATTGTCTGTCACCATGAAAATACGAATTTTTAACTAAACTGTAAAAAAGGAATACTTAAATTTGCAGTTAAAAATTTTTTTTTAAGCAAAGAAATTAATTTTTAACTAAAGTAATGAATTTTTAAGCGACAAATTATCTTTCCATAGAGTATTTCAACTTCTGACCAAATAGTCTAATTTTCTACCAAACTGTTGAACTTTTCAGTGATTATACAAATTTTCTACAAAACAGTTGAATTTTCAACCTAAAAATTGCAGTTTTTTTATCAAAAAAGTTCATTTTCTACCTAAAGAGATTAATTTTCAACAAACAGTTGCATTTTTAACCAAAAAAGATTAAATTTCTACGAAAAGGCAAATGTTTAACAAAATAGTTGAATTTTCAAACAAAAAAAATTTATTAATCAAGAAAGAAAAAAAATGCAATCAAATTCTTGAATTTTCTAGCGAAAAAGACACATTTTCATCAAAGCAATAGAATTTTCCACCAAAAACGGCAACTTTTCAACAATATTTTTTAATTTTGAAAGAAAGTAATTAAATTTTAATTTGAAAAAGAATAATTTCAAACAAATAATTGAATAGTAGACTTTTTAACCTATAATAATATGCTTTTAACCAAAATTAATTGGATCTTCTTGTTTTAAGTGGAAAAACGAGAAATAGGGGACAGCCTGTCAAGCATCCGATAAATAAATAAGAATTTTGATCATTCACAGACTAAAGTATTATTGTTTAAATAAAAATTAAAATTTATCTTTAATAATTTTATAATATTAGGTTTGGAAACTGAAAATAAAAAAAATAAAGGTTATTTCCATTGCATACTTCTTGATTTCGGACCACAAATAGTGTGACGTAAAGAATTTGAAAAAACAATCTCAGGAACCAATGAAAATTTTCAATATTTTATTGGCTTGAATAAAAAATAAGACATCAAAGACCATGTGACATAAATTTCCATTTTTTTTCTACAACTTCCCTAAGTCATGCTACACGTTGAAGTCAAAGTGCAAAA
>JAUELO010000002.1:1348144-1365899 GCA_032357855.1 Amphibolips quercusostensackenii | reverse complement strand
AAAAAATCTTTTCTGGTTAAAAATTCGACTCGAAAATTCATCTGTCGTTAGAAATGTTATCGTTTTCGATTAAAGATGGAAATGCTGGGTTAAAAATTAATTTATTTTAGTTGAGGATTTAACTATTTTCTTTAAAATTCATCATTTCTTCTTAAAAATACATCTTTATAGTGAAATCCGACAACTTGTTACATAAAATTTAAATCTATTTTTGATTTTAATATCAAGTGTTATATTTTTCATTCAGAATTAATATTTTTTTACTACCATAAAAATTCAACTAGATGGTTGAAAATTGAACTTCCTAACTGAAAACTTATTTATTTTGAAGATTTATCATAAAAAAAAATAGTTTTCTTGATTAAAAAATCGTTTTCTAAACTAAAAATTTAACTATTGCATTTTTTTGTGAAATTTTATTATTTCTACTTGAAAATTCAACTATTTATTAAATTTGTTATTAAAATTCATCTTTTGTTGTTGAAAATTCATTAACTTGGTTAAATGTTGAACTACTTTGTTAAAAATTCATTTTATTAGTTGCAGATTGAAAGATTTTGTTGTTTCTTCGTTTTATTCATTGGTTGAAAATTAATTTCCTCAACTGAAAATTTATCTATTTTATTTTTTATTAAATATTGGTCATTTTTAGTTGAAAATTAAACTATTAAATTTTTCATTGAGAATTCAATTTTTTCAATTTAAAATTCAATTACTTAGCTAAAAGTTTAACTACTTTGTTAAAAATTCATTTTATTCGTATAATATTTAACTAATGTGTTTAAAATTAATTCTTTTAGCTGAAAACTTTACTATTCTGTTTATGGTTAAAAATTTACAGTATTTAGTTGAATATTCAACGATTACATTATTCATTAAAAACTCTTTTTTTGAATACTCAACTGCTTGGTGGAAAATTAAATTACTACGTAAAACAATAATTTTTTTGGTTGATGATCCAACGACTTTGTTCAAAATTCTTTTTTTTTAGTCAATTTTTTTACTGTAAATTTAACTATTTTATTTTTAGTTAAAAATTTATCGTTTTTAGTTTTAAATTCAACTATTCAGCTTAAAAATTCAACTGTTTTGTTAAAAATTTGTTTTCCTAGGTTGAAAATTCTATTATTTTCGTAAAAATGTCAACTATTTGGTTGAAGATTTATATTTTTAGGTTGAAAATTCAAATGTTTTCTGAAGAATTTGCAATTTGGTTTTACAATTCAATAATTTAGTTGAAATGTTGTTGTTCACTTAAATGAAAAATCTTTTCTATTCAATGTTTGTCTTTTGGGTTCGGAAATTCATCTCTTTTGTTACCTTTTTTTATTGAAAAATGGAAATGTTTGGTTGATAATCAAACTGTTTTGATTAAGGATTAAAGTATTTTAATGAAAATTCCACTTTGTTGTTAAGAATTCATTTTATTATATAATTTCGAATATTTTTGATATAAAATTAAAATATATTTTTGGTTAATTATTATTAAAGTTTCATTATCACTATCAAAATCTTGATAAAATAACACATATAAATCACTACTTTTAATTTTAATTTGTTTGAATTTTTAAAAAATTACAAACGATCCAAACTGCGAAATCCCAGCATGCACCAGTGTGGACTTTATGTATGCGCACTAGAAATGCCCAGAAATGCATTAAAAAATTTTTTTTGAAATTTTGTGCATATCGACCAGAAATTTGTTAGAATCTACAAAAAAATAATTCCACTTTTTTGAGTTGAAAAAAAATTATATTTACAGGTCGCGCATATTTCATAAGTATTTCCTATAAAAAAGGCATTTTTGGAAATTTTTTTTATAGTCGACAATATTAGCTGAATCAAATTAAAACTCAACAGTTCTCTTCACAATTAGCCATAGAATAAGAATGAAATATTACTTTTTTAATATCACCCCTATAAGTCTTTTTTATAGAGTGTCAGAAAACCCCCGTGAGTCAAAAAATGGGTTCTGCTGATAATTAGATGTTTACTAAATTCAAAAATTTTCCACTTTTTGTCTATTTTTCAATTAGAGTGAGGTAAAAGCTAAATATTTTCAACAAACATAATTGTTTGAGCAATTTATCATTATTGTTAATAATATTGTCTTTGAATAATTCTTAAAATTGCGGTTTTGATCCTAAAATTTTTAACTTTTTGTCCACTATTTATTTGAAGTAAGTTAATATTGAGTTTGATTTGGCAAAACTAATTGTTCAAACAAATTATTATTATTTATAGCTATCTTCTTCTACATTCGTACTAGATAGTTGCGGTTTTTTTCTCAAATTTTTAACTTTTAGTCAATTTTCAATTAGAGTGAAGTAATAAGGGTAATTGAAATTAATTCAAGTTAACAAAAATAATTGTTTAAACAATTTAATATTATTTTTAATAATATTCTCTTTGTTTACAGGTAGAAAGTTGCGGTTTTTTGTTTTGGAATTCTGAACTATTTGTCTATTGTTTACTTGGAATGACTTAATAATTAATGAAATCTAGCAAAATTAATTGTTTAAACGAATTATTATTGTTGATCACTATCTTTATCTGTATTGATGCAAGATAATTGCGGCTTTTTTGTGAAATTATAAACTCTTTGTCCACTTTTCACTTAGTGAGGTAATAATTAAAGTAAGTTAACAAAAATAGTTATTTAAACAACTTATTATTTTTATAATTGTTTTCTCTCAAATAAGTGCTTAAAAGTTGTGGTTTTTTCCCAGATGTTTAGCTTTTCTTTGCCTCTTTAGTTATGAACAATTAATAGATAAAAATCTGAGAGAATCATATTTTAAACAATCTTTTTCTTTTTTGTGAATATATTTTTTCGAAATAAAGCAGATATTTGAAATATTCTTCAAACTTTCTATATAGATCATAATAAATGTAAATTTTTCTTGACTTAGTTACTAAAAGCCTTCATGCTGAAATTAATATTAATATTAATTTTTTTTTTGTCTCAAAAGTCAAAAAAAAAGCTCAAAATTTCTGAAAAATCCGCAACTTTTCAGCATTACTCTAATAGAAGATAGTTATGAACCATAATCAATTGCTTAAACAATTATGTTTGTTAACTTGCATTAATTATTACCAGCCTAGGTGAAAAGTTGACTAAAATCGGAAAGTTTTAGAAAAAAACCGCACCATCATTGCTATAGAAAAAGATTGTTATAAACAATGATAATTTGTTTTAATAACAATTTTTTCTAAATTGAATTTAATATTAACTTACTTTAAATGGAAAGTGGACAAATGCTTGAAAATTTAAAAAAAACGTGACTTTCTATCATTGTTGAAATTGAATATTATGAAAAAATAAAATAAGTTGTTTAAACAATTAATTTTGTTAACTTCAAGTAATTATTTACCTTACACTAATTAAAAATTAAACAAAAAGTGGACAATTTGTAAAAAAACTACAACTTTCTAGCATTACTCCAAAAAATGATAGTTATAAACCATAATAAATTGCTTAAAAAATTATGTTTGTTAACTTACATTAATTATAACTTTACTAAGTGAAAATTGGAAAAAAGTTTGAGAGTTCAGAAAAAAACCGCATCTTTTTAATACTTATCTAAAAGAAAATGGTTATAAACAATAATAGATTGTTTGAACAACTATATTTGTTATCTTGAATTATTTTATATTTTACTGAATAAGAATTGTGTAAAAAGATAAGATTTTCAGAAGAACCCGCAACTATGCAGCAGTAATAAAGAAAATAGTTATAAACAATATTAATTTGTTTAAATAACTATTTTTGCTAAATTGAATTATATATTAACTCACTTTAAGTAAAAAGTGGACAAATGGTTGGAAATTTCAACAACAAAAACTGTGACTTTCTAGCATTGTTGAAATTGAATATTATAAATAATTAAAATAAATTGTTTAAACAATTATTTTGTTAACTTTAAGTAATTATTTGCCTCACTCTAATTGGAAATTAAATAAAAAATGGAAAATTTGTAAGAAAAAAACAGCAAATTTCTAGCATTTGGCTAAGAGAATATTATTAACAATAATCGTAAATTTCTTAAACAATTAAAATTATCAGTATAAAATAATATTTTATGTATCAGAAACAACCTGCGTAGAAAAACCACAAAAAATTATAATTAGCGCGAAAAACTCGCAAAACCCTTTTTTTTTACTTATGGGGTTTTTTGGGACCTTGTGAAACAGACTTATGGTGGTGATACTTGAAAACCAATATTTTATTCGTATTCTATAACTAATCGTGAAGAGAAAACTTCAGTTTCAACTATTTAGCAAATTTTGACAAATTTGAATAAAATCTACAAAAAAGTTTTCTTTCTTATGGGAAATACGTGTTAAACTTCATGGGGCTTACGCCACCTCTGAATATAATTTTTTTTCAAAACAAAAATGGATTTATTTTTTGTAGATTCGAACAAATTTCCGGGTGATATGAATGAAAATTTGAAAAAAATATTTTGGACCACCCTAATTCGCATAGATGAGATGTGCACTCTAAGGGTTAAAACTGTAACTGATTTATTGAAATTTGAACTTCTTTGTTATAAATTTTTTTTTCAAGTTTCATAATTTCACTTGGAAATTCAACTATTTTGTTCAAAATTTAATTATTACGTTGAAAATTTACTTATTTTCTAGAACATTTGTCCTTTTGGTTAAAGTTTTATTATTTATTTTTAATTAGATTATTTGGCTGAAAATTGATCTCTTGAGGTAAAAAATTTTACTGTTTAGTTAAAAATTCAATAATTAAAATAACTGTTTTATTGAAATTTTTCCATTTTTTGGTTCAAAATTCTATTATTTTCTCAGAAGATGTAACTGTTTGGTTTAAAATTCACATTTTTTGATTGAAAATTTAACTATTTTCTAGATAATTTGCAATTTGATTAAAAAAGTCAACTGCTGTGTTAAAAATTTTTCATTTATGGTTAAAATCTCTATTATTTTCGTAATAAATCCTACTATTTGGATGAAGATTGACTTTTTGTTAAAAAAATCATATTTTTGTGTGTAAAATTCAACTGTTTTCTGAATGATTTGCAATTTAGTTTGTAAATTCAACAGTTTTGCTGAAAGTTCGTTTTTCTTTGTTTAAAGTTCTATTATTTTCGTAAAAAAAAAAACAAGAATTGGTTGAAAGTTCTATTATTTTCGGTTGAAAATGTTATTATTTTCGCAGAAAATTCAACTTTTTGCATAATGATTAACTTTTTCCTTAAAAAATCATATTTTTTGGTTGAAAATTCAACTGCTTTTTAAATAATTCGCAATTTTATTTAAAAAGTCAACTGTTTTGTTAAAAATTTGTCACTTTCGGTTGTGAATTCAATTATTTTTCCAGAAAATTCGAATATTTGCATAAAGATGAACTTTTTCCTTGAAAAATCATATTTTTGGGTTAAAAATTTAAGTGCTTTTTGAATAATTTGCAACTTTATTTAAAAAGTCGACTGTTTTGTTGAAAATTTGTCTGTTTCGGTTGAAAATTCTATAATTTACGGTTGAAAATTTAACTATTTGCATGAAGATTACCTTTTTCATTAAAAAATCATATTTTTAGGTTAAAAATTTAACTGCTTTCTAAATTATTTGCAATTTCATTTGAAAATTCAACTGTTTTGTTGGAAATTTTATCATTTTTGGTTGAAAATTCTATCATTTTCGTGAAAAATTCAACTATTTTGATGAAGATTAACTTTTTGGTTGAAAAAGCGTACTTCTAGTTTGAAAATTTAACTGAAAATTCAACCTTATTCTAAATAATTTGCAATTTGATTAAAAAATTAACGGTTTTGTTGAAAATTCGTCATTTTTGGTTGAAAATTCTTTTATTTTTGTAGAAAATGTAACTATTTGGATAAAGAATTACTTTTTGGTTGGAAATTCATATTTTTTGGTTGAAAATTTAACTGTTTTCTAAATAATTTGTAATTTGATGAAAAAAATTAACTGCTTTGTTAAAAAAATTTCATATTTGATTGCAAATTCTATTATTTTCGTGAAAAATTCAACTATTTGGATAAAGATTGACTTTTTGACTGAAAATTCATATTTTCGGGTTAAAAATTGAACTTTTTTCTAAATAATTTGCAATTTGATTTTAAAAAATTAACTGTTTTGTTAAAAATATGGCATTTTTGGTTGAAAATTCTATTATTTTCGTAGAAAATTCTACTATCTGGATGAAGATTAACTGTTTGGTAGAAAAATCAATTTTTTGGGTTGAAAATGCAACTGTTTTCTAAATAATTTGCAATTTGATTTGAAAAATCAATTGTTTTGTCAAAATTTTCATTTTTGTTCTGAAATTCTATTATTTTTGTAGAAAATTCAACTATTTATATAAATATTAACTTTTTAGTTGAAAAATCATATTTTGGGGTTAAAAATTCAACTGGTTTTAAAATAATTTGCAATTTGATTTAAAAAGTCGACTGTCTTGTTAAAAATTTGTCTCTTTTGGTTGAAAATTCTATTATTTTCGTTAAAAAATTTTATTATTATCGTAGAAAATTCAACTATTTGAATGAAGACTACCTTTTTGATTAAAAAAGCGTACTTTTAGGTTGAAAACTGAACTGAAAATTCAACCTCATTCTAAATAATTTGCAATTTGATTTGAAAAATTAGCTGTTTTGTTGAAAATTCGTCATTTTTGGTTGCAAATTCTTTTATTTTCGTAGAAATTGTAACTATTTCGATAAAGATGAACTTCTTGGTTAGAAATTCATATTTTTCGCTTAAAAATTTAACTGTTTTCTAAATAATTTGCAATTTGATTAAGAAAATAAACTGCTTTGTTAAAAAAATTTCATATTTGATTGCAACTTCTATTATTTTCGTAGAAAGTTCAACTATCTGGATGAAGATTAACTGTTTGGTAGAAAAATCAATTTTTTGGGTTGAAATCGAACTTTTTTCTAAATAATTTGTTTTGTTAAATTATGTTATTTTGGTTAAAAATTCTATTATTTTCGTACAAAGTTCAACTATCTGAATAAAGATTAACTGTTTGGTTGGAAAATAATATTTTTGGGTTCAAAATTCAACTGTTTTCTAAATGATTTGCAATGTAGTTTAAAATTCAATTTTTTCATTGAAAATTCGTCTTTTTGGTTGAAAATTCTATTATTTTCGTAAAAAATTTAACTATCTAGATGAAGATTAACTTTATCATATTTTTGGGTTGAAAATTCAACTGTTTTCTAAATAATTTGCAATTTGAATTGAAAAATCAACTATTTTGTCCAAATTTTTATTTTTGTTCTAAAATTCGATTATTTTCGTAGAAAATTCAACTATTTATATGAATATTAACTTTTTGGTTGAAAAAATCATATTTTAGGGTTGAAAATTCAACTGTTTTCTAAATAATTCGCAATCTAGTTTGAAAATTCAACTGCTTGGTTGAAAATTTGTTATTTTCGTTCAAAATTCTATTATTTTTATAAAAAAAACAACTATTTGGTTGAAAATTAAGTGGTTAATTTAAGTATTATATTTTTGGGTTGAAAATTCAACTCTTTTCTTAATAGTTCGCAATTTAATTTGATAATTAATCTGTTCTGTTGAAAATTCGTCTTTTTGGTTGAAAATTCTATTATTTTCGTAGAAAATTCAACTGTTTTGTTAAAAAATTGTCTTTTTTGTTAAAAATTTTATAATTTTCATGAAAAAGACAATTAATTGGTTGAAAAAATAACTTTTTTGGTAAAAATTTATATTTTTGGTTTAAAAATTCAACTGTTTTTTAGAGGATTCGCAATTTGATTTAAAAAGTCAACTGTTTTATTAAAAATTATGAATCATTTTTGGTTAGAAGTTTTAAAAATTTTGTAATTTTCTAATTAGTTCGCTATTTAGTTTCAAAATTTAAATTTTTCATTAAAAATACGTCTTTTTGGTTACAAATTTTATTATTTTAGTAGAAAATTCAACTATTTGGATGAAGATTAACTTTATGGTTAAAAATTCTTTTTTTTTTGGGCTGAACATTTAACTGTTTTCTAAATAATTCGCAATTCAGTTTCAAAATTCAACTGTTTTTTAAAAATTCTGCTTGTTTGGTTAAAATTCTACTATTTTCTTTCTGAAAAATCACATATTTGGTGAAATATTTACTTTTTCGTTAAAAATTCATATTTTTGGGTTAAAACTTCAACTTTTTTCTAGTGACTAAACAACTTGATCTTAAAATTCAATAATTTGGTCAAAATTTTGTTTCACATTTGCTTGAAAAATCTTTCCTGGTAAAAAATTCCTCTTTTATGTGCGAAAATTCATCTCTTTCGTTAAAAATTTTATCTTTTTTGGTGAAAAATGGAAATGTATGGTTAGAAATTATTCTATTTTGGTTAAAGATTGAACTATTTTGTTCAAAATTTGACTTTGTTGTTTCAAATTTATCTTATTGGCTAAATTTGACTTTTTTTTATCAAGTTAAAACATATTCTTGACTAAAATATCAAATGCTACATTTTCTTTTGAGAAATAATCTTTCTTGATTAAAAATTTAACTTATTGGTTGAAAGTTGAACTTCTTTTTTATAATTTTTTATTTTTTTTTGAAAATTCATAATTTTTTTGAAAATTTAACTATATTGTTTAAATTTCAATTATATTGTTAAAAATGAACTGTTTTCTAGATCATTCGTCCTTTGTTTAAGTTTGATCTTTTCTGTTTTAAAAGTTCGATCATTTCATTAGAAATTGCTCCTTGTAGTTTGAAAATTCAACTATTTTGTTGAAAATTCGGTCTCTTTTTTTTTAAATTCATCTTTTCGGTAGAAAGATTCTTGCTTGAAGAAAATCTCCTAAAAAAATGTATTTTTTTGCTTGGAAATTTGACTATTTAGTTCAAAATGTCACTGTTTTTGGTTGAAGATAATTATTTTTTTAATTAAAAATTCGACCATTTGATAGAAAATTCATCTCTGTGACTAAAAGCTCAGCTATTTGGTTGTAAATACAACTGTTTCGTTGATAATTCACTTTTTTTAATTCTACTATTTGGTTGGAAATTAAACTTTATAAATCGAAAATTCAACTGTAAAAGAAAATAGTTAAAAAATTGTTGAATGCGGGCTCGAACCCCTGGCGGCGGGATAAGCCTCCCGGATTTCTAAAGCTTTTGGAAATCTTTTTATCTCCGAAACTAATGATTTGAATCAACAAATAAAAAATAAATATTCAATCAATTTTTGTGTAGTTTTAGTTGTGGTGAACAAAATAAAAATATTCTACATAATTATTGATACCAGTGGCGGGGGGTACGATGGACACTTTGGCATCGGTGGAATTGGTTCCAGGGATGGGCAGCCACTTTTTGGACAGCTAAAAGGTAGAGGTCTGAAGTGGTAACAAGGAGGGGGTAAAGTACTGGTACGTCTTTCATTTGTGGTTTCACACGCCATTCTTTTCCCGCGTGGCTTCGTTGAATCGTGAAAAAAGTTTTAACCGGTACATACGGGCTTCAGGGATTTTCCCAGCAGGAATCTTTGATTCGGTTTCGTGTTCCGTGTGCTTGTTAAATGTTGCCAGGAGTTCGCCAAGATTTCTCACAAGTTTGTTGTCACGGCTTCTGTCCTTTCTTTCTCTTTGAAAGAGTTTAGTATTAAGTATAAGTAATTTGCTAATAAATTAATTAGGTATGAAGAAATATTGTTATTTTGTTCCTGAATGATGAAATACGCAAATAGGGTGAGAAAAAATAAGATCCGGAGGAAAGACTCGAACCCCGGAGGGTGACGTACGCTTGACGACTTGGACTATCGCACAAATTTCAAATCTCGACATCTTAGTTGGGAATCAAGCAAACTCTATTGAAAGGAGGTGTTATAAGACCTATTTGAAGAGCTCTTTTTAGTTTTTATTGTTTTGTTAACAAATTATGTCAGAAGTTAACAGGTTTACCACAACAGTCGATCCACTTCAATGAGCAAACATCTGGTTAAGGTTGTGGCGGGGGTGGTGGTGATGGACACGTGGCTATACCAGGGCAATAACACGGTGCGTAAGTCGACCTGTCATGCATTAATAATTGAGTAAGGAAGTTCTTTACATATCATGATTCATAAGTTTGCGAAACTCTAAAAATAAAATATGTGGCTTGATTTAAAAATAAATTTATAATGATATTTCACTCTTTTAGGGGTGACCTGTCCACAGTGGATAATGCCACCCACAGTGGACAATCATTATTTAAAAATACTTATGTACGTAAAATAACTTATTTTATTTTATTAAAAGTTAAGACACTATACGTGCTTATAAATCAAAATTAAAATTAATTATTTTTGTTTCATTTGTTCTTTTAATTAATAATGAACTGAAGGTTACATTATCCACTGTAGGGAGTTTTCCCCTAATTAATTATTTGATTAAAATAACTATAAAATTTGCATTGAAGTCAATAATTTTTATTTAAGATAATTTAATTCAAATGTATACCTATCACAAGTATAAGTGAGTAGAAATCGAACAGAGGATCCTCCAGGACAATTTGGACGAATGTGACTGATTGGTCAATTTGGACAAACGTCTTTACTACAAATTGGTTTTTGACCACACCCTGACGAAACACTTTGTGTTGGTGGATATTTAAAGGTATTATTGCTTTTACTACTCATTTCAACTTCCCTAGTGTAAATTTTTTATATAATTTTATTATTTATTAATTTACATAATTTTCTTTTTCTTGTTGCTATTTTTTCCGCTCGGAAGATTTTGAATTTTTTATATTTTTTTTATTATTATTGCTTAGTATTATTTTAGGATTTGGTAGTGAGAAATTTGAAAATTTGGATAAATGTGATGTAAGGGACACAAAATTGTTATCGAGTTCTGGTTATGGTAGAAAATGATGGTTCACAGTATTGAAAAACAAAACACAGTTTCGAGAAAATTGAATTTTGAAATTTTCTGTAATAAAAAATATATGCAGTTTTAAAAAAAATACAATATTTTTAAAAAGACAAATTATTCCTGTTCGCAAAACCATAAGCTATTATGCTATTTTAAATTATTAAATTAAAATCCTGGAAATTTGAAGATAGGAATTTTATATTTTACAACAAAAGTGTTTTTAGAGATGAAAAAATAGTTTTTTAATCAAAACAATCAATCAAAATTTGATAGAAGAAACTATAATAAAAGCATTATTTATCAAGGTGGCTGTTAGTCAGGGATAACCTGGAAATCAGAAAAAAAGTCAGGGAATTTTATTGGGCAGGTAAAAATCAAGGATTTGAAAAATGAGATAAAAGTCAGCAAATTTCTATAAGAGACACTTTGAATAATTTTAATGAATTTGCATTTTTAAATTTTATTTTTAAATTGTTTTACTTGTTTATAAAATATTCCATTTTAGAAATTTAAAAAGATTAGGATTTTGGTCTTTGAATATTAATGATCAGGGAAAATGAAAAATTGTTCAGGGATTTCTACTTCTTTTTTTTGCAGTTACTTTCTCATAACGATTAAATTGTTAGTTACAAATTTTATTATTTGGTTCAGAATCAACAATTTTGATAAAAAGTCACCTTTCTGCTTGAAAATTTATTTATTCTGTTCAAAATTAACTTTTTTTTTGAAATTTATGTTTTCGTATTAAAAATTTCACTGAAATCTTTTTGATTGAAAATCTAGCTATTTTTTTTTAAATTATATTTTTTTTAAAAATGCAATAGTTTGGTTGAAAACTAATTTTCTTTAGTTGAGGATTTAACTTTTTTGTTGAAAATCCATATTTTTTGGTTGAAAATTCGCTCTTTTTTATTGAAAAATAATTTTTCAACTGAAAATCCAACTATTCCAATTGAAGATTTATCATTTTAGTTAAAAATTCATTTCTTTGGCTTGAAAGTTTAACAATTTTCATAACATGTTTATTTTTCTTGGCTACAAAAACTTTGCGCGTTGAAAAATCGTCCGTTTGGTTAGAAAATTCATCATTGTAGTTGAAAATTCATCTTTCTGGTTGAAAATTTGACAATTTGGTTGAAAATTCCTTTTTTGAATATTAACTCTATTGACTCAAAATTTAACTTTTACACTTTGTGTTAAAAATTGGCCTTTTTCATTTGAAAATTAAACTATTTAGTTAAAGATTCTTGTAGTTTGTAAAAAAATTTAACATTTTCAACTATTTGTTCAGAAGTCATATTTTTTCGTTAAAAGTTTAACTGTCTTGGCCAAAAGTAACTTTTTGTTAAAAATTCATATTTTGGTATTGAAAATTATTATAAGTATTATATAATATTTGGTTCGAAAATTTATATGTTTTAGTGAAAATTTTACTATTTTGTGATAAAAATGCAACTGTTTGGTTAAAAATTAAAATTCTTTGGTTAAGGATTTCATTATTTTGATGAAAATTCTTCTTTTTTTTGGTTGAAAATTTATCTACATGGTTGAAGGTTCAACCACTTTATTTAGAAATCATTTTTTTGTGAAGATTCATACTTTTAATAATAAATTCATCTCTTTGGTTAAAAATTTGTTTTTTTTTTTGTTGAAAAGTAATTTTTTAAATAAAAATTTAACTATTTCAATCGAAGGTTTGTCATTTTAGGCATTGCCAGATCATAAGATGTCTAGAAATTAGTTATTTACAATTAATTACGTTGAAACAAAAAATAGCTTTAACCTCAAAAAATAGCCAGACAGTGCATTGTTTACTTAAAATGTTTATTAATTTTTTAATAATTTTTCATTAATTAGCATTTCACAATTTAGTTTTTTATTTATTTCATCATAAATGCCTGCTGTGGATAATCGTTTATAAAATTTGTTTTTAAAAGAATAAATTATTTATTATCTTACATGGATTTAACTCTAAACCGTTTTTTTGCCATAAATTGTTCAAATTTAGTGCGAATCGATTAACGAAGCACTGCCGAACCCCATGAATCCATCTTCATTTTGTTATCTTTTTATGTATAATAAATCCATCAAACTTTTTAACAATTGCAAAGCTATTAAATAAATTTCTTCGATAGTTGCTTCATTAATTCTAGGTATTCCAGATTTAATGAAAGCATTTATTAAAAATCGGTGCTCTTCTGAAAAAAAAATTCATTACTTTCATCAATTAAAAAAAATATTAAACTTTTATTAAAGTCGGATAAGTTTTATTAATTTTTTATTATTATTAGGTTTTATTTATATTCTATATTTAAAAAATGTATCCTTATGGTTAAAAAATCACCTTTTGCGTTAAATTTTAAACACTTTTAATAAACACTTTTTTTTTAAATTTATCTCTTTCGTTGAAAGTTTGACTATTCCATTTTTAATAAATTAATATTCTTCATTAAAAAATCATCTTTCAAGTTTATTGCTAAGCTCTATTGTTAAAAATGCATCCTTTTTTTGTTAGAGATTCATTATTTTCGTTGATAATTCATCTCTTTGGTTGAAAGTTTAAATAATTTCTTGGGAATTCGTTATCTTTCGGGGGGGGGGGGATTAATTTTTAAAACTAAAAATGTAACTATTACAATTTTAGTTAAAAATTATTAATCTCAATTTAAAATTAATCTTTTCTTGATGAAAATATAATTATTTATTTTTAAAATTCATATATTTTGTTAAAACTTCTTCTTAATGGTAAAAAATCAATCCTATTTCGTTATAAATAGAACTGTTTGGTTGTAAATTAATCTGCTTTTGTTCAGGTATTAATCATTTTGTTGAAAATTCGTACTTTTTGTTTGAATTTAACTCTTTTTATTTAAAATTAAAACTTTTGTTTAGTTCAAATATCAACTATTACATGTTTCGTTGAGAATTCATATTTTTGGTTAAAGAAATCAACTAAATGGTTTCAAGGTAAACTACGTTTTAAAAAATTCATTTTTTTCAGATTCATCATTTTTGTTGCAGAATCATATTTTTGGGTCGAAAATTTGACCATTTTGTACAAAATTATACTATTTAGTTAAAAATTCGTCTTTTTGGTTAGAAATTCAACCATATGGTTGAAAATGCAACAATTTGGTTAGAAATTAAACTATTTTTATAGAAATTTATCTATTTGGTAGAAAATCAACTTTTCTGTTGTGAAATATTATTTTTATTTTAAAAATACCAATATATTGTAAAGAACTCGTGTTTTTTGGCTTAAAAATTCAGCAATTTTGCTAAAAAATAATGTATTTTGTTCACGATTTGTCCATTTTTGCACAAAAAATCTTCTTTTTTAATGTAAAATTTATAATTTCGAGTTAAAAATTACACTGTCTTATAGAAAAGTCGTCTTTTTGGCTTCAATTTCAATTTTAATTTGATAGAATATTAAACTATTCAGTTAAAAATTTAAATAGTTGGCAGATAATTAACGTTTTAGTTAAAAATTCGTCTTTTCCTCTTCAAAATCCAACAATTTCGTCAAAAGTTTTTGTTGAAAATTAATGTTCGTAGTTGAGGACTCAACTATTTCGTTAAAAATTCTTCTTGTCTGGTTGAAATTAACTGGTTCAAAATTCGTTTTTTTTTTGTTGTTAAAAAGTAATATATTATACTAAAAATTTGACTATTTTATTTTTGTTTGAGAAAATATCTTTTTTAGATAAAAATTTAAATGTTTCCTTTGAAATTTATCTATTTGTTTAAGGAATCAACTATTTTGTTGTAAATTCGTTTGTTTTACGTTTTTTCAAATGGTCGAGAATCCATCGTTTAATTCAAAGTTATCTTTTTTGATTTTGTTTAAAAATAAATTTTTCCTTGAAAATCATGCTTTTTTGTTGAAAATTCAACTAAAATCTTTTTTGGCTCAGCATTTAACTATTTTTTTCAAACTTATTTTTTTGGCTTAAAAATGCACGTGTCTTAGTAGAAGCTTAGTCTTTTTAAGACGAACATGCAAGATTTGGTTGAAATAAATCTTTTTTGGTGGAGGATTCAACTAATTTGTTGAAAATTTGTCTTTTTCGGTTGAAAATTGATCTGATTATTTGAATGTTGAACCACTTTGTTAAGAAATCATTTTTGGTTGAAGATTCCTTAAAATAATTAAAAATTTATATATTTAGTTGAAAATTTGTTTTTTTTTTTTGAAAAATTTTAAAATAAAAATTTAACTATTACAATTGAGGATTCATCATTTTAGTTGAGAATTCATCCCTTTGGTTAAAAGTTGAGCTATTTTGATGAAAATTAGAATTTTTGGCTCGAAAATTCAACTATTTCAAAGAAATTTTGTCTTTTAACTTAAAATTTTGATAAATTGCATAAACTTATTTTTATTTTTTGATTGAAGAATCTTTATTCGTTAACAGTTTGTCTGTTTGGTTGGAATATTTATATTTGATTACTTGGTTGAAAATTATTTCTGTTGTTAAAAATTAAATTGTTTGTTTAAAAATTTAAATATGTTGTTAATAATTCTTTCTTTGTGGCTGAATTCAATTCTGATTCAAAATAAAAATCTTCTTTAGATGAAATATCAACTATTCCATTTTTTGTCGACAATTTATGTTTTTCGGTTAAAATTCCTTTTTTTTGGATAAGGATTCATATCATTTCAGTTCAAAATTAATTTTTTTGGTTGAAAATGTAACTGTTTCGTTGGAAATTCGTCTTTTTGGTAGATAAACTATTTGGTTAAAGACTAACTTTTTTGTTTGACATTCATATTTTCTGATTAAAAAATCAAACTATATTGTCGCAAATTTGTCTTTTTTGATCAAAATGTCAAAAATTTTTATTAAAGATGCAAACGGTTATAACTAATATTTTTCTGCTTTAGAATTCGACCATCTTGGCAAAAAATCGTCTTTTTTTAATAATAAATTTGAAAACATTTCAAAAAAATTTTAATGATTTCATACAATTTCGAAAAAGAATATAAAATATTTTAGAGCAAAATTTTTCAGTTGTGAAAGATTACAAAATTCAAAAATAATTTAAATATTATTGAGTATTATTACGTGGTTATGATGCATTATTAAACGATATTGCGGATTATCACGTATTATTACGCATTATTATGCGCTATAAAAAATTATTACGCATTATTACGCGTTCTTACGCATTATTACGCGATTGTTACGTGTTCTTACGATATTTTCAATAGACTTGAAAGAATTGAAAGGAATTTCAAATAATTTGAAAGTATTAAAAATATTTTAGGGTATTTTCAAGGATTTCAAGGAATTTTTAAGAAATTCAAAAAATTTGAAGGAATTTCCATGGATTTGAATTATTTTAAGGAATTTAAAAAAATTGTATACAGGTTTAAAGAATTTCCTAGAATTTTGAAAGATTTAGAAGGATTTTCATTTAACCTAGAAGGTTTCAGGAAAGTTTCAAGATTTCAAGGAATTTCGGAAGAACTTGAACAAATTTGTAAGATTTTTTGAGTATTACAATTATTTTTTTATGTGATTTCACTGGTTTTGCAAGGGATTTTATTGGATTTAAATAAATTGTAAAAATTTGAAGGGTTTTGATTTAATTTTTTTTCATTTAATGGACTACATTTTTTTATTGATATTAAAAAAGTCCTAAATCGTTTAAGATGATAGTATCTGCAGGAATTTTTAAGATTAAAAAATAACTTATATAATTAAATACACATTCTGTATGTTATAGAAAAAACGAAATAGTTCTTTTTTTTTAATTCTACACGATTTATATTTTAAATTGTGTCTATTAGCATGCAAATTTCTTATATAATATTGCTTGTTAATTTAAAAACAAATTATATTAAAACTTGCCCAGTGGAGATTTTTGAAAGCAGAAAGAAATCATTTTTTTCTAAAAAAAAGAAAAAAGGTTTTTCCTCCTGCCTATAAATGTTACACAAAGTATATCGTATTATAGCTAATATCATAAGAAAAGAATTTTTGATACAAAGTTTTTATGAAGAAATAATTAAATTTGATAAATTGTTTATTTATTAAATTGATTAAGTTATATTTGAAAGTAAATCTTTTAAGCAACAAAATGATCTCATTAACTATAATACTCTGTTGAAAAAAGTAGTAAAAAGAAATAAGGAAAAAAAGCTCTAAAAAGCAATTTTTATTTTAATAAATCATGTTTGAATGCTTCAAATTTTGTTAATGAAAGATAATCATTTCATAATATATAATTATTTATTTACTCTCTAAATTTGAATCCGCCCGCCATAAATACTTTACTAGCGTATGGTTTTCGTGTCGCTGAATCCGATCCGAAATCAGAATTTCAAAAATAGCATTTGTTCACTTTCTAACCTCAAAAAACTTTATTTCGTGTCGATTTTTTGGTGATAGAAAACACGTTATCGAACAATACCAACTTGTTCGGAAATTCTGACAGAGAAGTTCGAGAAGGTTCGAAGTACATAGAAATTGTCTAATTCCCTTCGCTTGACTAAATTGTGTGTTTGGGGGGAGGGGGGTGTACAGATATCTCACTACTTTGACGTAAAAAAAAGTTTCCGTAGACCAGACAAGTCGTCTTTCCCATTTTTGAAGCATTTTGCATTTATATTCAGGCACCGAATTACCAAATTACTACGCATTTTCTTCCTAACCTCCAAAAACACCGAAAAGGCAGTTATTCCATAATGTCATACTACAAAAGGTTTTGCTTTTGCTTCTACTATCTATAAAGAAATACAGAAACATCGAAGATTAGCAGATATATATTCGAATGCCATAGGTAAACACATTGATACCTCAAAAAACCTGCCTTTTCGGTTTTTTTTTAGAGGTTAGGAAGAAAATGAGTAGTAATTTGGTAACTTAGTGCC
>JAUELO010000002.1:1324441-1340914 GCA_032357855.1 Amphibolips quercusostensackenii | reverse complement strand
TGAATTCAGGAGAAGTAAGACTTGAAAAAATAAGATGCAGCAAAAGTAAGCCTAGCTTTTTTCTATGTGATATTTAATCAAGATTTTTAGCTAATAATTACATTGAAAATTCTTATAAACAATTTATTAGGTAAATACGCCACAGTCAATGTGTTTTGAGTTTTCGCTTTTTTCACTCTGTTCCAAGAATCAGCATTAATGACAAATGACCAGTTTTTCGTGGGAAAAAATAAACTATTGGGCGAAAAACTAAATAAGTCAAATATTGTTTTTAACATTTCTAATTGGTTTTTATCGATGAAACTGACCTATTATATGAAAAAAAAGTCATTAAGTTAATTAAAACTTTAAAATATATAATTTTAGATTTAAAGACGAAAGATATTATCCAGTGAGATTATTTTTAACTATTTTTCAAAGCTTTCTTGAATAAATTAAATTTCAAAAAATTAAGATTTTTTAGAATTTTGAAAGGTTTCAAGAAAATATCAATTTTTTTAAAGATTCCTTGGAACATTTCAAATGATTTTTTTTTGTAGAAAATTAATTTTAGAAATATATTTAAAAATATTTCAAGATTGTATATGATTTCCTCATATTTCGCAAAAGTAAATTTGAGATATATTTATAAGTTTTACAAAGATACCAAAATAGTTTTAAATTTGCAACAAAAAAAAATCGGGAAACTTTTAATTAAAAGATTCTTGAAAATTCATCAATTTGATAAAATTTCATCTCTTTTTGGTTAAAAATTTAACTGTTTGATATAAATGAATTCTTTTTTTGGTTAAAAATATAACTGTTTGATTGAAATTTAATCCATTTTGGATGAGGAGTGAACTACTTTGTTAAAAATTGGTCTTTTCTAGATGGTGCCAACTCTTCTTGATTAAAAATTAAAATCCTTTTTTATTAAAATATCAACTATTACATTTTTGTTGCGAATTCGTCTTTTTAGGTTGAAAATTCATAATTTTAGTTTAAAATTCATATCTTTTGTTGAAAATCGAACTACCTTGTTGAAAAATTTCTTTTTTGGTTTAAAAATAATTTTTCACAATAAAAATGTAACAATTTGGTAGAAAATTAATTTTTTTGTAAAAAATTTTATTTTTTAATTAAAAATTCAATTATTTTGCAGGAAATTCGTCATTTGGGGTTGAAAATTACATTTTTATACCCTTTAAAGCAAATAAACAAATAAAATTTAAAATAAATATTCAAACGATTTATTTTATTACACATTCTTTACTTACTTTATGTGCTATGTTTTTTGTCATTAGAAAGGAGAAAATTCGTTATAGAATGATTAGCAGAATAAATTATTTAAAACGCTCAAATTTGTTCGCTCAAGAGTATCCTAAGACAAGAAATAATTACTTACAAAGATAATAATTTGTCGAAATATTGTAAAATATTTATTGGGAGATTTCGAAAGGGTAAAATAACAAGATATTTTTTAATCACAACAGATATTATATAATAAATCGTATCTTTACAGAGGCTGATACATTGCAAAATAAACAAAGATATTTTTACGAAATATACACGCGTTAATTCGTACGATGATTCAGAAATCGATCGGCGACCTAGTATGTACAACACAACCCGAAAAAATTTTTTTCAACATCCATTTGACTCCTAAAACTACTTTCAAATCTCAAAAGACTCAAAAAAATTGGCGTGAATTTACCTCAAATTTATCTATTTTCTTGGGTGAAATAAGCTCAATATGGGAAAACTCTTCCCAAAATTTAATGGCTCAATAACCCAAAAAAGTTGCCTCAAATCCTGGGTCTTTTCTGTCAAACGGTGTTAAAGAAAAATTCATTTTTCAAAAATAACAATCCCTTTTATCTTTCATTTCTCTCCCTCTGCTTTTCAAGCAAAATTCAACTAATCAAAATAAATCAAATCGAATGAATTTAAGTAGCGTGCAACGACAGATCTCTAAGTCTTATTTGTTAATTAATTTATTCCACTCGAACCGAACTTTCACTTCCTTCACTTTTGTGAAAATTTGATTCCAGCTAGAAAATATAATAATTATAATAATGCTACAACGTATTATTGTTGCGTTATGTACACTTTGCCGCTAAAGCTTTCCACTTCGGGAAACACAATTTCTGCTTGAGAAACTTCTCTAAAAAGAATTATTTTTTTAAATTGTTGAAAATTTCAAAAATAGTTGAATCAATCCGAAAATGTTGAATCACCTATTGATAACAAAAACAATTCTCGACTCAATTTAACAAATTGGAACTGATTCAAAAATTAGCATAAACTGAAAAAAAATTGTAAACTGAATTTTAACTACTTTGAAACACATTGTTTTCAAAAAAACTTCTCAAGTTTGGCTAACGACCTACATGACATTAAGTACAGTGAAATAATTTGCTATCTCCCCATCGAGACAACCTTGTGCTTGTAAAAACTTTCTTCGACTTCAGGACGGAAGAGAGAATCGAAGACATTTTTGCAATTCCTGTCCACAAAATTATTTCTTTAACAATGTTAAGTACTTCAGAAGACATTTCCTCATTTACATCCTAGTTTACCTATCTCATCTCTCATCCCACAAATTTAATCAAATTTTTAGTATTAAACTTCTTGAATTATACATTTAAAAAATGTATAATTAGGGAGCTGATTAGAGTCACTGTGACGCGTAGCCTCCACGCCGGGCACGCCTCTGCCGCCGACGCACAGTGGTCCCTTAATGGATTTTCTCGGACAAATTAAGCCAGAGGTCGTAATTTTTGGTCGATTTTAAAGTATAAAGAAAAAAAAATACTCTGTATAAAATTTCGCATTAATTCCTTTGAGGCCGAATTTCAATTTTCATTTCGTGTTAAGTACAACAGAAATCAATAGAAATTGATGCACAAACACAAATACTAACAGCTGTTGTAAAATATGCAAATGTGAATACTATTTGTTATTAACAATTAAAATTGTGCATTTACAATAAAAATACTTAGGTAGATAATACAGAAAAGTCATTGGCAGCAAATTTTTGTAAAAAAAATAATATTTTCCTGTAAAAAGACACAAAAACAATGGCAATTGTTTATGTAATTTGTTAATAAAAATGACTAATACTTATGCCTAACAATATTTTTAATGTAAAATAACATTGTGGTGTATTTAAAGATGATTTTTCATGAAGAGAAAATATTTAATCCTATAAAAATTCTATAAATGTATATTTGTTGATAAAATTCCTTTATAACAGTGAAATTTTTACTTCAATAATTTATTTTTAATATATTTGTGTCTGTGCATCAATTTTTATTGATTTCTGTTGTACTTCACTGGTTTACACGAAGGTAAAAGATAATACATTGGAAAATCTGATTTTTTCGAATCGTTTAATAACGTAACATTTAACACGAAATGAAAATTGAAATTCGGCCTGGAGGGATTGATGCGGAATTTCATCCAGACTATTTTTTTCTTTAAACTTTAAAATTGACCAAAAATTACGACCTCTAGCTTAACTTGTGCGTGAAAATTCATTACTGGACCACTGTGCGACGGCTCTAGTCCGATCCCTGTTGTGTATAATAAATCAAAATCAGGAGAAAAATTTATTTAAAACTTGTTAAACAAAATTTCTCTTTAACAAGAACGTTCTTACTTTCGTAGGAATGTAATACTATTGATATGCGATCGCGTGCTCGATGGAACTGAAACACGTAACGAATCTCGCAGTTGATCCGAATTTTCTGGCTCGAAGAACTCAATATTTTCTCTCTATTCTCGCGTTATATTAAATATCATAATAACTACTCTATGTACACTGCATACATAAGGCGAGACACCGGCGATGCGAGATTTTTAACTCGCATTTGAATCGAAACCAAAAAAGAAAAATCAAATTTTCAGGATTTATTATTTACAACCAGAAATTTTCCATTTCCTTTTTTGTCGTTTCGATTTTCAGAAAAGCCGAGCGCCACGAGTGTCAATACTGATAGACTTTTTTTATTTTTGTTTTTAGTTAGCAATTTTATCGATAGCATTGGGTCTGAGATGCCCGGTGCGATACAATTGGTCGACGAAATTTACTCTAGCCAACTACCGATATGCTCGCTTTGAAAAAAGACCCTATTCGGGAAACTACAGAGTTCACTAAACATTTTTTGATTTTTTTCACAGTTTTAGATTCCAGTCCTGACTTTAGAGTAAATGCATTTCGAAAGTATTTTCTTGGGTTGTATAAAACTTTGGTTTTTTATTTTTCAAAAGTTGGTACATACCAAACAAAAAACCAATTTTTTTCACCACCCTCGTATTGAGTAGTAGACAACGACAGAGTATAGGACTTTTTGCTAAGTTGAACATCTAACTCCTTAATTAATTATTTTGCATCCTGTCAACAATCTCCCGCATAATCGAGATTTGCACGAATCGCCCCTCATTATTTTCATCCCGACTATCTTGAGCAATATTTTTGTCTCATTTTTTCCGCTTTTAAGTACTGGCCTCTGCAGCATATCACAGTTCTTGATCTCAAACTCGAAAATCCTCAACAGAAATAAATTATTTTATTAACCAACAAATTATTTTTGCCTAAACATTGACAGTGGCCAAGGGGCACTTTTGTACTTTGAATGCACACATGAAGTCAATAATCACAAGAATTAAAAGAATTACAAGAATTACAAGAAATACAAGAATTACAAGAATTGAAAGCATTACAAGAATTACAAGAATTCGAAAGAATTCCAAAGAATCCAAAGGAATTCCAAGGAATCCAAAGGAATTGCAAATAATCCGAAGAAATTGTAAGAAAAAAATTTTTAACATAATTAATTAAGAAGAACTTAAAAAAATTCAAAAAAAATTCAAACGAATTTGGAATTATTTCAGAAAATTTCAAAATAATTCAGAACAATTCAAAATAATGCATAAATTTTTTTAATAATTCAGAGAAATTCAAAATAATTCAGAAGAATTCAAAATAATTCAAAATAATTCACAAGAATTTAGTAGAACTTTAAAGAATTCGAATGAATTCCAAGAATTCAGAATAATTCTTAAGAACTCAGAATAATTCTTAACAATTCAGAATAATTCTTAAGAATTTAGAATAATTCTTAAGAATTATAAAGACTCTGCAGAAATGGTAAAGAATTCGAAAGAATTATAAAGAATTTTAAAAATTTCATCAATTCAAAAGAATTTATGAGAATTTAGAAAAATCCAAGATAATTCAGACAAATTTTAAATTCAGGAAAATTAAAAATATTTAGAAGAATTCAAAACAATTCTAAAGAATTCTCAATGATTCACAAGAATTAAAATAATGCAGAAGGATTCAAAATAATCCAGATGAATTCAAAATACTTGAAAATAATATAAAACAATTAATATAAAATTCAAAATAATTACAAGAATTCAAAAAAATTCAGAACAATATTAAAGAAATCAAAAGAATTTCAAAGATTGTAATGAATTCCAAGAATTCAGCAGAATTTCAAGAATTCGTAAGAATTCAGAAGCATACAGATGAATTCAGAAGAATTCAAAAAAATCTGAAATTTTTCTAAAGAATGTAAATGAAATATAAAAATTAAATAAATTCCAAGAACTAAGGAGAATTCCAACACTTCAAAACGAATCCAAAAGAACTCCAAAAAATTCAAAAGAATACAAAAGAATAATGAAAAGTCAAAGGCAATTTATAAAATTGAAAAGACTTCAAAAGAGTTTGAAAATAATTCAGAACAATTTAAAACAATTCGAAAGAATTCAAAACAATTCGAAAAAATTCAAAACAATTCGACAGAATTCAAATCAATTTCAGGAATTGAGTAGAGTCCAAGAATTCAAAAGAATTTAATTAAATTCAGAAGAGTTCAGAATAACTCTAAAGAATTTCCAAATAATACAAAGAATACAGAAAAAGGGATTTAAAATTACTCCAAAAAATGCAAATCAAACATAAGAATTCAGTGAATTCCTAGAATTGAGGAGAATTCCAAGACTTCAAAAACATAAAAAAAACTCTAAAGAGTTCAGATAAATTATTTAAAATTGAAAAGAATTCAGACGAATTCAAAATTAATTCAGAAGAATTAAAAATAATTCAAAAGAATTCTTTAGAATTCAAAGGGATTTCATTAAATTTAGAAGAATCCAGAATAACTCTCATGAAAGCCAAAATATCCGAAAAAAATTCTAAAGACATCTAAATTCTAAAGAATTAAAAGAATTCGAAGAATTTTTAGAATTACAAGAATTTATAGAATTCGGAAGAATATAGACAAATTCAGAAGAATTCAAAGGAATTCGAAATTATTTCAAAGAATGCAAATAAAATCCAAAAATTGGATAAATGTCAAGAATTAACGAGAATTCCAAGCCTTCAAAAGAATCCGGAAGAATTCCAAATAATTCAAAAGAATTATGAAAATTTAAAAGAAATTTATAAAGTAAGAAGACTTCAGAAGAGTTTGAAAATAGTTCAGAAGAATTCGAAACAACTCAAAAGAATTCATATAAATTCCACGAATTAAAAAGAGGTCAAGAATTCAAGAGAATCCAATTAAATTCAGAAGAATTCAGAATAATTCTAAAGAATTTCTAAAAAATGCATACGAATTCAGAAAAATTTGAAATTACTTCAAAGAATGCAAATAAAATCTAAGAATTCAGTGAATTCCAAGAATTAGGGAGAATTCCAAGACTTCAAAAGTATAAAAAAAACTCGAAAGAATTCAGAAAAATTATAAAATATTAGAAAGAATTCAGAAGAATTCAAAAGATTTTCACTTAATTTAGAAGTATCTAGAAGAATTCTTAAGAATGACAAAGAATACGAAAAAATTGCAAAGAAATCTATAGAATTTAAAAAAGTTCCAAAGAATTAAAAGGAATTCGAAGAATTGAGTAGAATTCCAAGAATTTGAGAATTCAGAAGAATAGACGCATTCACCAAAATTCGAAGGAATTTGAAATTATTCCAAAAAATGCAAATCAAATTCAAGAATTCAATGAATTCCAAGAATTAAGGAAAATTCCAAGAATTCAAAAGAATTTAATTCAATTAAGAAAAATTCAATTCAAAATAATTCTAAAGAATTTCCACAAAATACAAACGAATATAGAAAAATTCAATGAAATTTGAAATTACTGCAAAGAATGCAAATAAAATCTAAAAATGCAGTGTATTACAAAAATTGAGGAGAATTCCAAGATTTCAAAAGTATAAAAAAAACTCGAAAGAATTCAGAAAAATTATTAAAATGTCAAAGAACCGAAAAAAATTCAGGCGAATCTATAGAATTTAAAAAAATTCCAAAGAATTAAAAGGAATTCAAAGAATTGTGTAGAATTTTAAGAATTTAAGGGATTCAGAAGAATATAGATGAATTCAGAAAAATTCAAACTAATTTGAAATTATTCTAAAGAATGCAAATAAAATCCAAGAATATAATGAATTCCGAGAATTGAGGAGAATTCCAAGAACTCAGAAGAATTCATATGAGCTGCAAGCATTGAGAAGATTCCAAGAATTTAAAAGAATTTCATTAAATTCAGAAGAATTTAGAGGAATTATAAAGAACTTCTGAAGAATACACACGAATTCAGAAAAATCCAAAGGAATTTGAAATTACTCCAAAGAATGCAAATTAAATCTAAGAATTCAGTAAATTTCAAGAATTGAGTAGAATTTCAAGACTCAAAAAGTACTTTAAAAACTCGAAAGAATTCAGAAAAATTCAAAGGAATTTGAACTTATTGCAAAGAATGTAAATAAAATCCAAGAATTCAATGAATTCCAAGAATTGAGAAGAATTCAACGAATTATTATGAATTTATATCAATTGCGAGAATTGAGAAGAGGCCAAGAATTCAAAAGAATGTAATTATATTTAGAAGAATTCAGAATAATTCTTAAGAATTCCAAAGAATCCCTAAGATCCTAAAGAAAATTCTAAAGAATTAAAAAAAAAATTTATTCAAATTATTTCAAAATTATTCAAAAGAATTAAAAAGAATTGAAATGAATTACAAAAATTCAAATAAATTACAAAAATTCAAATGAATTACAAAAATTCAAATGAATTTCAAGAATTCAAAATAATTCCAAGAATTGAGAAGAGTCCAAGAATTCAAAAGAATTTAAATAAATTTTGAAGAATTCCAAGAATTTAAAAGTATTTAAAAGAATTAACACGAATTCAAACGAATTTGAAATTATTTCAAAGAATACAAATGAAATACAAGAAATTTAATGAATTTCAAAAACTAAGGAGAATTCCAAGATTTCTAAAGAATTTAAGGAAATTCGCAATAATTGAAAAGTAATTCGAAAGAATCCAAGAGCATTCGAAAGAATTCAAAAACAGGTGTTCACCCAAATTTACTAGTGGTTATAAATTATAGAAATTAATAAATTAATATAATTTCTGTCGAGTATTTCGTTTCGTTTTTGCAGTCCTTGGCGAACGATCTCAAAAAATTTCTCGTACCATAAGTAAATTTTTATTTTTTTTAATATATAAATGCCCCCTCGAGGAACGGGACGGGAGCTACGTATTTTTATTGATAAGTCGGTGCAGCGTTAATCTTGGTGCGTGTTAATTCTGCGTGCGATGCTGAATTGAGAATTATTCCTAGACTATATTTATCATGCCCTTTCAATCTCTGCGCTTCCACTGTTTTTTTTTCAAAAAAATAACTGAAAATTAATTTATCTTATCTTTAATTTTACCAATTTGTCGACTTAAATTTCAGAAAAATATTTTTCAACTTTCTGGAACAATGCCCGATTTGTTGTACTCGTTTTAGGACAAAAAACCTTTACTACTTTTCAAGAATTGAAGAAATTTTTTCTTAATTATATGAAGTAGAAAGCGCAGCCTTGGTCCTTTTCCCAGACACTTTTGGTCCCCCGGACGCCATTTTTAACAATCTCGTAACAACTCTTCATTTGTAACTAATAATTTCTCATTTGTAACTTGTAATTCGTAATCCATAATCCATAAATTCTAATTTGTATCCTTGCGTTTGTAATATCGTTCGACGAGGTTGCTCACTTATGCGTGCTTGCCTAAAAACCCAAGGCCAATGTGCGTATCCTCAGCAGCTCTTCTTCATTATTGAAAATTTACATCCAGTCGAAGATTTTAACCTCCAGGCTCTTCGAACTTCAATACAGTGGAAATTCTTTCGTTTCTGGAAGTTTCATAGGAATGAGCTTCTGCTGCATTGTCTTTGGACACGATTGAGGTTCTACTGCATTCCATTGGACACGAGTGGGGTTCTACAGTATGTCTTTAGACACTATTGAGGTTCTACTGCTTGTCAATTGGCCAACGTACACGGGTGAGGTTCTATCGCGTGCCCGTGGACACAGGTGAGGTTCTGCCACATGCGTTTGGACACGGTTGAGGTTCTACTGCATGCCAATAGTCCAGTGAACACGAGTAAGGTTCTACTGCGTGCCAATGATCCAATGGACATGAGCGGGATTCTACTGTATGTCTTTGGACACGAGTGAGGTTCTACTGCATGCCAATAGACAGTAGTCAGGTTCTACTGTACGCAAATCGTTCAATGGGCACAATTAAGGTACATGCCAATGAACACGAGTGAGGTTCTACTGTATGCCATTGGACGCGAGTGAGGTTCTGCTACACGTCACTGGGCACGATTGACGTTCTACTGCACGCCTTTTTACACGAGTGAGGTTCTACCAAACAATGACCTACACACACTCAGTGCCACACTCAATTAACCACCCTGGACACGAAAGAGGTTCCACTCTACTCAATTCAATACTTGCGGAGGTTTTACTCCGCTCATTGGGACAAGAACCACGTTTCAGCCCTAAATGCGACAATATCATCAGTCAGGTCTGCTTACGATTCTGCGAGAGCTCAGGACTCGATTCTCACTGATGAGAGTTTGTTCGATAGAATTTTGCGATGCTTTTAACGAACTCCTGACGCTACAATTGCACCTGGAAGGCCTGAGTCGTGTTGGGCATGATGAAGGGGTTCGTTTGCGACGCCTGGCGGAGATTTCGGGCAGCTATTTCGGCCCACTCGGCGTCAAAGGGGTCCGTGGGACCCCGCGTACTTGTTTGGCTCAGGGCCGATGAGCCTAAGGAGAGGGCTCTCGCGTGGAGAGGTGGCGCTCGTCGTGGACTCGAGGGTACTGGGGGGACTGATTGCACTGAAGGTGGCGGCACTGATCCCGTCACGCTGCCCAACCACTGTTCCGGTTTCGGTAAATCCACTGAGGACTGCACTGCTTGGACCTGGAAAAAAAACATTTTAGGATACTTTGGCGAAATGGGCATGTCTTTGGGTGTGGACAAAATAGGCGTGGTTAGGGAGTGACTTAATAAGGTTAAATGGGCGTGTCTTTGGGCGTGGCCAAGAGAAATAGGCGTGATGACGCACAGTGGTCCAGTAATGGATTTTTGCGGACAAATTAACCTAGAGGTCGTAATTTTTAGTCGATTTTTACGTTTTTTTTTTAATACTCTGTATGAAATTCCGCATCAATCCTTTGACGACGAATTTCATTTTCATTTCGTTTTAAATCTTATGTTATTAAACGATTCGAAAAAAATCATATTTTCTAATGTATTATTTTTTATCTTAATGTAAACCAGTAAAGTACAACAGAAATCAATAAAAATTTATGCATAGACACAAATATCGTAAAAATAAATTATTAAAACAAAAATTTTATTGTTATAAAAGAATTTTATAAACAAATATACATTTATAGAACTTTTACGGGATTTAATATTTTCTCTTCATGAAAAATCATCTTCAAATACACCACAATGTTATTTTACATTAAAAATGTTCTTAGGCATAAGTACTAGTTATTGTTATAAGCAAATTATATAAAAAATGGCATTATATTTGTGTGCCTTTACAAAAAAAAATTATTTTTTCACCAAGACTAGCTGCTGTGAATGACTGTAATATTATCTATCTGAGAAATTTTATTTCAAGTCAGCAAACAAAATTGTTATTAATGAATAATACAAAGAATTGTACTGTATTTGTTTCTTTTTACAGCAAAATATTATTGTTTTACAAAGACTTGCTGCCAATGACATTTCTGTATTATCTGGCTGACAATTTTTATTGTAAATCTAAAATTTCAATTGTTAATAGCAAATAATATTAATAATTATGATATATAACAATTGTTAGGTTTACAGTGTTTACATGAAGATAAAAAATAATACATTGTAAAATCTGATTTTTTCGAATTTTTTAATAACATAACATTTAACACAAAATGAAAATTGAAATTCGGCCCCGAGGAAATGATGCGGAATTTTATCCAGAGTATTTTTTTTAAACAATAAAATCAACCAATTTTTGAAAAATTTTTTAGAATTCTTAAAAAAATTTAACCAAAAAAGTTGAATTTTTAGGTTAGAAAATAACACTTTTTAACCAAATACGGAATAGTTAAAATTTAATTGAATAACAATCATTTTCAATTTAGAAAAGAGAATTTTTTACAAAACAATTGAATTTTTACCAAATAGTTGAATTTACTGCTTATTTGTTGAGTTTTCAAGTAAAAGGACGAATTTTCCACAAAACAGTCGAATTTTCAATCCAGAAATACGAATTTTCATTAAAAAATTTACTTTTTAACCAAAGATTTAAATTCCAAAAAAAAGATTAATTTTTAACCAGGAAGTTGCATTTTGAAACAAAAAATTTAATTTCTGCCAAAAAAGACGAATTACGAACGAAAAGCATACATTTTTCACCAAAGACTTGAATTTTCAACCAGAGATTAATTTTTTAATAAGAAAAACGAATTTTCAACAAAATAGCTGAATTTGTAACCTAAAAATTATAACTTTTTTAAAATATGGAATAGTTAAATTTTCATTGAAAAACAATAATTTTCAATTCAGAAACACGAATTTGAAAAAAAAAACAGTTGAATTTTCAACAACAAAAAATGGAATTTTCGACCAAATAGTTAAATTTTGAAGCCAAAAAGTCTAATTTTCTAGAAAACAGATGAATTTTGAACTCGAAAATATGAATTTTCAACAAAAAAGTTGAATTTTCAACTAAATGGAATTCGCAACCCGGAAATATGAATTTTTAATTTAAAAATTCATTTTTCGACCGAATAGTTGAATTTTCCACCAAACTGTTGAATTTTCAAGACGAAAAGATTAATTTTCTAGAAAAAAGTTAAATTTTGAATTCAAAAATAGGAATTTTTAAACAAAAAGTTAATTTTTAACTAAACAATTGAATTTGCGACTCAAATTATGAATTTTTAACAACAAACATTAATTTTTAATAAATTAGATCAATTTTCAACAGAGGAATTGAATTTTTAAACTAAAAAGATCCAATTTTAATTTAAAAAACATAACAGTTGATATTTCAAGAAAAAAGATTTTTATTTTAAATAAAATACAAATAAATTTGACCGAAAAAGACGAATTTACAACAAAATAGTTGAATCAACCAAAACCGTTGAATGTTTAACCCAAAAAATTAATTTTTTACCACAAAAGACGAATTTTCAATAAAATGCATAAATTTTTAAACAAACAGTTGAATTTTCAACCAAGATAAATAATTATCTACCAAGAAAGTCGAATTTCCAACCAAATAGTTGAATTTTTAGTCTAAAACAGATCCCTTTTCAACCAAAAATTGAATAGTTAAATTTTTATTAAAAAACAATAATTTTTTAGTTTAGAAAAACAAATTTTTTAAAGAACAGTTAAATTTTTTATCAAATAGTTGAATTTTCTATCAACTTGTTGGATTTTGAGGCCAAAAAGACGAATTTTGAACAAAACAGTAGAATCTTCAACCCGAGAATATAAATTAAAAAAAAAAATTCCATTTCCGACCAAATAGTTGAATTATTAACTCAAAAATGAGTCTTCAACTAAAAATATGAATTTTCAATAAAACAGTTCAATTTTAAACAAAGGAGTTGAATTTTCAACCTAAATATATGAATTTTTAACTTAAAAAATATAACAGTTGATATTTTACCAAAGTGGATACATTTTCAACCAAATATTTGAATTTTTAGGAGAAAAAGACGAATTTTTTAAAAAACAGTTGAATTTTCAACTAAAATTATGAATCTTCAACCGAAAAATAAATTCGCAATAAAGTATTTTAATTTTCAACGTGAAAAGATGAAATTTAAATTTAAAAAATACAACAGATGATATTTTAACAAAAAATTTAATTTAAAATAAAACACAAGTGAATTTGACCATAAAAGGCCAATTTTCAACAAAATAGTTGAATCCTCAACCAAAAAAGTTTATTTTTTAACCAAACAGTTGTATTTTTAACAAACAAAAAAAGATTTTCTACCAAGAAAGACGAATTTTTCAAAAAACAGTTTCAGTTCAATTTCGGACCAAATAGTTCAATTTTCTATCAAATTGTTGAATTATGAATCTAAAAAGACGGATTTTCTAGAGATTTTTTTTATGAATGTAAACACTATAATTGAACAAAAAATAGAATGGCTTATTATATTCAATTTGAAAGGTTTTTTTAAATCAAGAATTTTAAAGGTTTGAACGATCTCAAACGATTCCAAAAAATTTGAGATGATTTGAAAAGATTTCAACGGTTTTAAACAAACACAAAAGATTTCACAGACAAAAATTAAAGAAAGTTTTTACAAATATCTTAAAAATTTCAGAAAATTTTAACAAATTTCACAAAGATTTCAAAGATTTTGCAAAAAACTTTAAAGATTCCAAAAGATTTTTTTAAGACTTCAAGCGTTTCAAAGATTTAGAAAAGGCGTGTACACCAGATTTGAAAGATTTCGCAAACATTTCAAGAATTTCAAAGATTTTACAAAAATTAAAAAAACATTTAAAATACTTCTCAAAGATTTTAAAATATTTCTCAAATACTTCAAGTATTTGAAAGATTTGGAAAAGTCGTGTATACCAGATTTTAAAGATGTCACAAAAATTTCAATCATTTTAAAAAGATTTTAAAACTTTCAATAGATTTGAAGAATTTTGAAGAATTTTAGAAGGGTATAAACCAGATATCTAAAATTTCATAAAATTTCCAAGATTTAAAACGATTTCCAAAGTTTCTAAAGATTTTAAAAGATTTTAAATATTTAAATGATTTTAAATGAATACGAAAGATCTCAAAAAGATTTGAAACCTATATTAAAGATTTCATAAAGATTTCAAAAGAATACAAAAATTTCAAAGTTTTCAAAATTTTATAAAGATTTTAAACGACTATAAAATTTTTAGAAGATTATAAAATATTTCACAAAGATTTTAAATATTCAAATGATTTTAAATAAATACAAAAGATTTCATATATATTTCAAATAATTCATAAGAATTTAAAAAGATGTTCATAATTTCAAAGATTTCAACGAGAAATACACGAGATTTCAAAGATTTCAAAACATTTCAAGGATTTGAAACGATTTCCAACTTTTTTGGAAGATTTCAAAAGATTTCAGATTTCAAATATTTGGATGATTTTAAATTAAACCAAAAGACTTCAGAAAGGTTTCACAAATATTTCAAAGATTTCATAAAAATTTTATAAAGATTTTAAAAAAATACAAAAATTTCAAAGATTTCAAAACATTTCAAAGATTTTAGACGATTTCAAAATTTTTAGAAGATTTTAAAAGATTTCACAGATTTTAAATATTTAACTGATTTTAAATGAATATAAAAGATTTCAGGAAGATTTCACAAATATTTCAAATAATTCATAAATATTTCAAAAGAAATACAAGGATTTCAAAGATTTCAAAACATTTAAAAGATTTTAAACGATTTCAAAAGATTTCACAAAGATTTTAAATATTTAAATGATTTTAAATGAAAACAAAAGATTTCAGATATATTTCAAATAATTCATAAGGATTTAAAAAGATGTCCATAATTTCAAAGATTTGAATCGATTTCCAAATTTTTTTGAAGATTTCAGAAAGATTTTAAATATGTAAGTGATTTTAAATTAATACAAAAGATTTCATAAAGGTTTCACAAATATTTCGAAGATTTCATAAAAATTTCATAAAAATTTCATAAAGATTTCAAAAGAATACAAGAATTTAGAAGATTTTAAACGATTTCAAAATTTTTAGAAGATTTTAAAAGATTTCACAAAGATTTTAAATATTTAAATGATTTTAAATCAATATAAAAGATTTCACATATATATCAAAGAATTCATAAGGATTTAAAAAGATGTCAAGTATTTCAAAGATTTAATTAAGAAATAGACCAGATTTCAAAGATTTCAAAACATTTCAAAGACTGAAAAGATTTCCACATTTTTTGGAAGACTTCAGAAAGATTTTAAATATTTGAATGATTTCAAATTAATAAAAAAGATTTCAAAAAGGTTTATAAATATTTCAAAGATTTCAAAAGAATACAAGAATTTCAAAGATTTCAAAACATTTCAAAGATTTTAAACGATTTCAAAATGTTTTAGAAGATTTCAAAAGATTTCGCATATACTTCAAACAATCCATAAAGATTTAAAAAGACGTCAATAATTTCAAAGATTTTAACAAGAAATACACCAGATTTCAAAGATTTAAAAAAATTGCAGAGATTTTAAACGATTTCCAAATTTTTTGGGAGATTTTAAGATATTTCACAAAAAATTTAAATATGTAAATGACTTTAAATTAACACAAAAGATTTCACATATATGTCAAAGAATTCATAAGGATTTAAAAAGATGTCAAGAATTTCAGATTTCAAGGATATCAAATATTTTACAAAAATGTTCAAAGATTCCAAAAGATTTCTCAAAGATTTCACAGAATGTTCGAAATTTCACAAAGATTTTAAATACTTCAAAAGACTTTAATGAATTTACAAAGATTTTACAAAAATTTCAAAGATTTCAGAGATTTCAAAGACTTTACAAAGATTTGAAAATGTTCCCAAAGATTTCACAGATACGACTTTTGTTTGGAAGAAATTAAGAATTCGTTTATTTATGGTTCTGCTTCTTGTGAGATTATTGGCCAATAAAAAATGAAATGGATAATTTTTTTTACATTATAACTCACGGTTATTTCATTATTCGATGTAAAAAAGGAGACTCGGAAAATCTGGAAAAGACCTTGCATTTTTTTCCTGAGAATCGCTGGACATCTTGGAAGAAATATTTTCTGGTTTCGCCCTTGATTTTCGTAATGCACAGATATCTGATAAGACTTACATTTGAGAGATTGGCCCTGGTCGTGATTTGACTGACTTCGCAGGCTGTCGACGACTGAGCCGAAGAAATTGAAGTGACGCTCGCGTTAGGAGAACTCGTCACCGATGCTGCGACTGGATTCACAGGTACTGGAGATCTGTTCAGATGGGTTCCTCCACTACTTTGCGAAGAGGTTGAAGCAGTACTGAAAGCTGGACTAGCTGCCGCAGTTCCAAAAACTGAGACTCCGGTAGAAGCTGCA
>JAUELO010000002.1:1222976-1233258 GCA_032357855.1 Amphibolips quercusostensackenii | reverse complement strand
AATAAAATTTTTGGATTGTCACTTTTCCTGTTTTGGAAAATGTAATTGTCTAAATGGATTGGTTCATAATCACCCACAATATTTATTATTTGTTGCCAACTAAAAAGTCAAAGAAAAGCTGAAAATTTTAGAGTTGAATTCTTAACTAAAAAGGATAAATTCTGAACCAAATAATGAAATTTTTGAATAAAAAATAATAATTTTCAACCAAAAATGGAATAGTGCAATTTTCAGTTTAAAAAATAATTAAATTTTCTAGCAATTTCAAACAAAAAGGATTTTTCAGTCATGTAAGAAAAAAAATGTCATCTAAGTTGTTGAATTTTAAAGTAAAAACGACAAATTGTTAACCCAAAAAAATGAATTTTGAACAAAAAACTACATTTTCAACCAAAAAGTTAATTTTCAAGAAAATTGATTAATTTAAAATGAAAAAGAATGACTTGTTTTTAGAAAATTGGCAAATTAGTCAAAAAAATGTTGTACAGAATATATAAATTATCAATTGAAAAATATCAATATTCAACCAGAAATGGAATATAGATACATTTTTAGTTAAAGAAGTTGCTTTTTCGATTAAAAAAAATAAAATTTTTTTTATCATAATAGTAATTTTCAGCTAAAAAAAAATTTCAACCAAAAATAGAATAGTTAAATTTTCAGTTCAAAAAATTAATTTTCAACCAAAAAAATACAGTTTTAAACTAAATAGTTAAATTTTCAATTACAGTGATACAATTTCAACTAAAATGACAAATTTTCAACAAAGTGGTTGAATCCTCAGCCAAAACAGATTAAGTTTCAACCAAGCAGTTGAATTTTTAAGCAAAAACATGAATTTCCTACCAAAAAAGATAAATTCTCAAGCCAAAAAAAGTCGAATTTTCAACAAAATGCATCAATTTTCAGCTAAAAAAAAATTTCAACCAAAAATAGAATAGTTGAATTTTCTGTTCAAAAAATTAATTTTCAACCAAAAAAAAAAACAGTTTCGAACTAAATAGTTAAATTTTCAATTAAAGTGATGAAATTTCAACTAAAATGGCAAATTTTCAACAAAGTGGTTAAGTCCTTAGCCAAAACAGATTAAGTTTCAACCAAGCAGTTGAATTTTTAAGCAAAAACATGAATTTCCTACCGAAGAAGATAAATTCTCAAGCCAAAAAAGTCGAATTTTCAACAAACAAGGTGAATTTTTAACCAAGAATGACTTTTCAGTCAAAGAAAAAAAATTTTTTAACAAATTGTTAAATTTTTGAGTCAAAAAGACGAGTTTTTAATCCAAAAATATGAATTTTTAATTTAAAAAATTCCTTTTAAACCAAGACACCAAAAAAGATGACTTTTTATTAAAATTGTTGAATTTTTCACAAAATAATGATATTTCCAATCAAATAATAAAATTTTTCACCAAACAGAATAAATTTTTAACCAAAAATATAGTAGTAAGCTTTTCAATCTAAAATAATTTTATTTCAACAAAAATTAGTTGGATTTTCCTATTGGGTTCTATTAATTCTGTGGAAAAGGGGAAAAGCGGGGAATAGGGGAAATACTGTAAATCTTGCGATTAATAAAAATTATTTTTGATAATTTATGTGTAAACTAAAGAAGAATAGTTTTAAAACCATTAAAATATTAGGTTAGAAAACTGAAAATTTTATTTAGAAAATGAAGGTAATTTTCCACTACACACTTGTTAATCTGTTTCGTTTCTGCTGTTTTCTTACATTATCAGCATTCATATAATTCTGAAGTTGCTCTTGTCATGAAGAATATAATTATCATTTTTTTGCATTTTTAAAAAAATGCAAATTGCTTCTGATACATGATTTATTACTTTATACTGATAATTAGATGTTAACATAAATTTTTTAAACAATTTATTATTGTTTTCAGCAATTTTCGCTTAGAATAGAGATAGGAAGTCGAGATTTTTTCTAAAAATGTTCACTTTTTCCTCAATTTTCAATTAGAGTGAGGTAATAGTTGATTATTGTTAAAAAACATAATCTTTCAAACAATTTATTATTATTGTTGATAACATTCTCTTTGAATAATGCTAGAAAATTGCAGTTTTTTCAAAAATTTTCCACTTTTTGTCCATTTTACAATTACAGGGAGGTAAATAATTAATTAAAGTTAACAAAATCAATTTTGTAACCAATTTATTATTATTATTGTGAAGAATATTCAATTTAAATAATGCTAAAAAGTCGCGATTTTTTCTGAAATTGTTAGCTATTTGTCTACTTTTCATTTGGAGTGACTTAGTAATTAATTTAATTCAACAAAAATAATTATTGAAACAAATTATTATTGATTATGACAACCATCTTCTTTATTAACGACAGTTTCGGTTACTTCTGAAACTTTTAACTTTTTACTACATTTTATTGAGCAAACTAATAAATAAAGCAAGTTGACAAATATAGTTGTTTAAACAATTTATCAATGTTTATAACTATCTTCTTTTAGATAAGTGCTGATAAGTTACGGGGTTTTCAACTGCCTAGCATCAATTCAGGAGAAGATAGTTATAAACAATAATAATTTGTTTAAACAATTGTATTTGTTAACAATAAATAACTATGACCCCACTGTGATTGAGAATCGGACAAAAAGTAGAACATTTTTTAAGAAACCACGACATTTAATCTCTATTCTAGGAGCAAATTGCTAAAAACAATAATAAATTGTTAAAAAAATTTATGCAAACATCTAATTAGCGGTATAAAGTAGTATTTTATGTCTTAGAAACAATTTGCATTAAAAAAAGGCAATGAAATCATAATTAGCTCAAAAAACTCGCAAAATTCATTTTTGCATCTGTGGGGTTTTTTTTGGGACCCTATAGAACGAACTTATGGGGGTGATATTTCAAAAGTAATATTTTATATGTAATTGATAGCTAATAGCTAATTGACCATCCTTCTAAACATTCAACTGTTTTTTTTTTTTTACTTTTTGTTTAATATTATATTCGTTTTTGGTTAAGAACTCAACTATTTTCTTGAAAATTCATCTTTTTGCATAAATTAAAATTTTTTTAAATTTAAGATTAAAAATATTTCTTAATTTCATTATCAACTATTATATTTTTCGTTTTTTTTTTGTAGAAATTTTTGTTTAGAAAATTGTCTTCGTTGGCAAATATTTCATGTTTTTTGGTTAAAAATATAATTAGCTGAAAATTAATTTTTTTATTTGTTTGAGAATCCAATAATTTTTTTGCAAATTGGTCTTTTTTGATAAATTTAACTATTTTTATTCAAAATAAACATCTTTTGGCTTAAAATATCAAATATTTTAATTATAAAAACTATTTTTTGTTGATAATTTATCTTTTTTCGTTGAAGATGCATCTACTTGGTTAAAAATTGAACTAATTTGTTAAAAAGTCATTTTTTGGCTTAAGATTAATAATTTTAGTCGGAAATTTGTCTTTTTTGGTAAAATATCATTCTTCTTAATAAAAAATGTATACATTTGGTTGAAAATTTAACTATCCGGTTGAAAATTAACTTTTTTTTTTTTTTTTTTTGGTTAAGGATTCATAATTTTGGTTACAAATTCGTCTTTTTGGTGGAAAATCATTCTTCTTAATAGAAAATTCATAAATTTGGTTAAAAATTTAAATATTTAGTTGAAAAATAACTTTTTGTGGAAAATTCATATTTTCGGATTAAAAGATTCATCTTTTTTTGCTAGAAAACTCGTCTATTTTGAAATTTTTTGATGATTTTTGGCTAAAAATACAACTCGTTACAAATTAATTTTTTTTTGAGGATTCAACTATTTTGTTCAAAAAATGTCTGTTTTAGTGAATTCAACTTTCTTTATTTAAAATAAAAATATTTTCAGCTTAATATATCAACTATTACATTTTTTGTAGAAAATTCATTTTTTTGTGGAAAATATTTTATGTTTTTTGGTTTAAAATATAACTGGTTGAAAAGAAATTCTTTTTGGTTGATGATTCAACTATTTGGTTGAAGGTTTGTCTTTTCAGATGAATTCAAACTATTTTTTATTTAAAATAAAAAACTTTTTGTTTTAGGATATCAACTATTTTAATCATAAAAACTATTTTTCTTTGAGAAATCATCTTTTTTTCGTTGAAAATGCATCTACTTGGTTGAAAGTTGAACTAATTTTATAAAAAGTCATTTTTTTTTTTGGTTGAAGATTCCTCATTTTAGTTGGAAATTTGCCTTTCTTTTAGTAGAAGATTCTTCTTCTTGAGAGGAAATTCATAAATTTTGTTGAAAATTCAATTATTTGGTTGAAAATTAACTTTTTTGTGGAAGATTAATACTTTTTGATGAATAGATTTAACTTTTTTTTAGAAAATTCGTCTCTTTTAGTTTTTTGGCTAAAAATACAACTGGTACAAAATTTGTCTATTTTTTATGAATTTAACTATGTTTTATTTATAATAAAAATCTTTTTTGTTTAAAATATTTATTATTACATTTTTCGTTAAAAAATCATCTGTTTTGTTGAAAACAAAACTACTTTGTTTGAAAGTCACTTTTTATGCAAATTTATAATTTTAGTTGGAAATTCGTCTTTTTTGGTAGAAAATCATTCTTCTTGATAGAAGATTCATTATCTTGGTTGAAAATTCAACTATCTGGTTGAAAATTACGTTTAATTTAGAAAATCTAAATTTTTGGCTTAAAAATTAAGATTTTTCATAAAAAAAATTATTCTAATTTTGAACGAAACATTTGAAATTTTCATAAAAAAAGATTAAATTAGTACCAGCAGAGATGAATTTTTAAATTTAAAACATGAATTTTCAAACCTAATAGAATGAGTTTTTTAAAAGACAGTCAAATTTCCGACAACCAAGTTAATTTTAAACAAAGACAGATAATATTTTAGAAAAAGATGACTTTTCTACCAAAAGAGATGACTTTTTAATCCAAAAGGACGAATTTTCTACTCAAAAGGACATATATTACGTACAAGAAAACAGGTGAATTTTCAACTACACAACATGACTTTTTAACAAATTTATTGAATTTTCAACACAAAGGTTAATTTTCAACCATGAAAAGTGAATTTTCGAAAAAACATTTATTCTTCACCAAACGATAGAATTAGAGAAAAAATTATTAAAATTCATCTAAAAATAAATTTTTTATTTGGGAAAATATTTTATGTTTTTTGGTTAAAAATACAACTGGTTGAAAATTATTTTTTTTTTGTAAGGGATTCAACTATTTTGTTGAAAAGTTATATTTTTTGATGAATTCAACTATTTTTTATTTAAAATAAAAATATTTTTGACTTCAAATATTAACTGTTTTAATTATAAAAACTATTTTTCTTTGAGAATTCATCTTTTTTCGTTATATGCATCTAGTTTGGAACTAATTTGTTGAAAATTTATTTTTTAAATTGAAGATTCATCATTTTAGTTATAATCTTTTTGGTAGAAAATCACTCTTCTTGATAAAAGATTTATACATTTGGTTAAAAATTCAACCCGATCTAAAGTAATTTTTATTTGTTGAGGATTCAACTATTTTTGTTGAAAATTGGTCTTTTTTCGATGAATTCAACAACGTATTATTTAGAATAAAAATATTTTTAGATTGAAATATCAACTATTACCATTTTCGTTGAGAAATCTTTTTTTTTTGTTGGCAATGCAATTACTTTGTTAAAAAGTCATTTTTTTGTTGTTGAAGATTCATCCTTTATTTGGAAATTTGGAAATTTGTCTTTTTTGGTAGAAAATAATTCCTTCTGATAGAAGATTTATGAATTTTGTTGAAAATTCAACTATTTGGTTAAAAATTAACTTTTTTGTAAAAATTTGTACTTTTCGAGTAAAAAATTGACATTTTTCGTAAAAAATTCGTTTTGTTTTGAAAAATATTTTACGTTTTTGGCTTGAAAATACAACTGATTGAAAAGTAATTCTTTTTGGTTGGGGATTCAACTAATTGGTTTTCTCTCTCGATAAATTTAACTATGTTTCATTTAAAATGAAAATCTTTTTTGCTTCAAATATCGATTATTACATTCTTTGTTGAGAATTCATGTTTTTTTGTTGACAATGCAACTACTTTTTGAAAAGTCATTTTTTGGTGAAGATTTCTAATTTTAGTTGGAAAAAAAGTATTTTTTGGTAGAAAATCATTCTTCTTGCTAGAAGGTTATTGAATTTGGTTGAAAATTCAACTATTTTGTTGAAAGTCAACTTTTTTGTGAAAAATTAAAACAAATTTGTTGTAGCAAATTTTTTGTAAAAAATTCGTCTCCTTTGGCAAATATTTTATGTTTTTTTGTTGAAGATTCAACTATTTTGTTGAAAATTTTTATTTTTTTGTGAATTCAACTATTTTTTTATTCAAAATAAAAATATTTTTGACTTAAAATATTAACTTTTTTTTTATTATAAAAAACTTTTTTTCGTTGAGAAATCATCTTTTATCGTTGAAAATTGATCTACTGGGTTAGAAGTTGAACTACTTCGTTACAAAGTCATTTTTTATTAAAGATTTATCATTTTAGTTGGAAATTTATATTTTTTAGCAGAAAATCATTCTTCTTGGTAGGAAATTCATATATTTGGTTGAAAATTAATTTTTTTGTGGAAAATTTATATTTTCGGATTAAAAGATTGAACTTTTTTGTAGAAAATTCGTTTTGTTTTGGAAAATATTTGATGTTTTTGGTTGGAAATACAACTGGTTAAAAAGTAATTCTTTTTGGTTTAGAATTCAACTATTTTGTTGAAAATTGTTTTTTTTTTCAATAAATTCAACTATTTTTCATTTAAAATAGAAATCTCTTTTTGGCTAAGAACATGAACTTGACATTTTTCGTTGCGAATTTATCTTTTTTGTTGACAATGCAATTACTTTGTTAAAAAGTCATTTTGTTGTTGAAGATTTATAATTTTAGTTGGAAATTCGTCTGTTTTGGTAGAAAATCATTCTCCTTGATAGAAAATTCATAAATTTGGTTAAAAATTCAACTATTTGGTTATAAATTAACTTTTTTGCGGAAAATTAAAAAATTTTTTTGTAATAAGCTTTTTCTAGAAAATTCGTCTCTTTTGTCAAATACTTCAAATACTTTGTTTTTTAGTTAAAAATACAAATGGTTAAAAATTAGTTTTTTTGGTTGACGATCCAACTATTTTGATGAAAATTCGTCCTTTTTGATGAATTTAATTATTTTTTATTGAAAATAAAAATCTTTTTGGCTTAAAATATTAATTATTTTAGGTATAAAAAATTATTTTGTGTTGAGAAATCATAGTTTATTGTTGAAAATGCATCTACTTGGTTAAAAGTTGAATTAATTTATTAAAAAGTAATTTTTTTGGTTAGGGTTTCATCATTTCAGTTTGAAATTAGTCTTTTTTGGTAGAAAATCATTCTTCTTGATAGAAGGTTTATACATTTGGTTGAGAATCCAACTATTTGGTCGAAATTTAACTTTTTTGTCAAAAATTAGAATTTTTTTTTTTGGAAATTTTTTAACAGAAAATTCGTCTCTTTTGGCAAATATTTGATGTTTTTTGTTTAAAAACACAACTGGTTAAAAATCAGTTTTTTTTTTGGTTGAGGATTCAACCATTTTGTTAAAAATTTGTCTTCTTTGATGAATTCAACTATCTCTTATTTTAAATAAATATATTTTTTGCTTAAAATATAAATTATTACATTTTTTCGTTGAAAAGTCATCTTTTTTGTTGACAATACAACTACTTTGTTAAGAAGTAATTTTTTTGTTGAAAATTCTTAAATTTAGTTGGAAATTCGTCTTTTTTTGTAGAATATCATCATTCTTGATAAAAAAATCATGAATTTGGTTGAGAATCTAACTATTTGGTTGAAAATAAACTTTTTTGTGAAAAATTGAAAATTCTCATGCAGAAAATACATCTGCTTGGTTAGATGTTAAACTACTTTGTTAAAAATGCATTTTTTTATTAAAGATTCATCACTTTAGTTGGAAATTTGTCTTTTTTTGGTAAAAAATCATTCTTTTTGGTAGAAAATTCATATATTTGGTTGAAAATTCAACTATTTGGTTAAAAAAAGAACTTTTTTGTAGAAAATTCATATTTTCGGATTGAAAAAATTTTTTTTTTGCAGAAAATTCGTTTTTTTAAAAAATATTTTATGTTTTTTGGTTAGAAATACAACTGCTTGAAAAGGAATTCTTTTTAGTTAAGGATTCAAATATTTTGTTCAAAATCGGTCTTTTTTGGATGAATTTCACTATGTTTTATTTAAAATAAAAATATTTCTGGATTGAAATATCAACTATTAAAATTTTCGTTGATAATTCATCTTTTTTTTCGTTGACAATGCAATCACTTTGTTAAAAAGTAATTTTTTGTTGTTGAAGATTCATCCTTTTTTTGGAAATTTATCTCTAGAAAATCATTCTTCTTGACAGGAAATTCATGCACTTGGTTAAAAATTCAACAATTTGGTCGAAAATCAACTTTTTTGTGAAATTTAGAATTTTTTTGTAGAAATTTTTTTTATAGAAAATTCGTCTCTATTGGCATATATTTTATGTTTTTTAGTTAAAAATACAAATGGGTGGAAATTATTTTTTTGGTTGGGGATTCAACTATTTTTTCAGAATTCATTCTTTTTTTGGACAATGCAACTATTTTGTTAAAAAGCCTTTTTTTATGAAGATTCATAATTTTATTTGGAAATTCGTATTTTTTGCTAGAAAATCATTCGTTTTGATAGAAGATTCATTAACTTGGTTCAAAATTCAACTATTCGGTTGAATATTTGGTTGAAAATGAACTTTTTTGTGGAGAATTCATATTTTTTTATTAAAAAATTAACATTTTTCGTAAAACATTTTTATTTTTCAAATACTTTATGTTTTTTTCGTTAAAAATACAACTTCTTGAAAATTATATGTTGTTCTGGTGGAGGAATCAACTATTTTGTTGAAGATTTATATTTGTTGATCAATTCAACTAGATTTTATTTAAATAAAAATATTTTTGTCTTAAAATATCAACTATTTTAATCATAAGAACTATTTTTCGTTGAGAATTCATCTTTTTTTGTTGAAAATGCATCTACTTGTTTAAAAGTTGAACTAATTAGTTGAAAATTCATTTTTTAAATTAAATATTCAACATTTTAGTTTAAATTTGTCTTTTTGTGCAAAAAATTATTATTGTTGGTTAAAAATTTAACTATTTGGTTAAAAAATAACTTTTTTGCGAATAATTCATATTTTTCGATTCAAAACTTAACACTTTTCGTAAAAAAATTTTTGTTGTTGTTGAAAATTTTAGTTGAGGATTCAACTATTTTGTTTAAAATTCATGTATTCGGTTGAAAATTCAAATATTTTGTCGAAAATTTATATTTTTTACTTAAAATTAACATTTTTCGTAGAAAATTCTTATTTTTGTTGAAAATTTTGGTTGAGGATTCAACTATTTTGTTTAAAATTCATCTATTCGGTTAAAAATTCAAATATTTTGTCGAAAGTTCATATTTTTTATTAAAAATTAACATTTTTCGTAGATAATTCATTTTTTAGAAAATACTCTATTTTTAATTGAAAATACAACTAGTTGAAAAGTAATTCTTGTTGGTTGAGGATCTAACTATTTGGTTGAAAATTGTTCATTTTTTGATAAAATCAACTATGCTTTATTTTAAATAAAATTTTGTTGTTGAAATATCAACTATTACATTTTTCATTGAGAATTCGTCTTTTTGTCTTGAAAATTCGACTATCTGGGTAAAAATGCAACTGTTGTGGTTGAAGTTAATTCTCTTTTGTTTCAAAATTCAACTGTTTGGTCAAAAATCATTTTTTTTTTTAAACAGGTGATGATCAGCGACCCAGAGCCTAGACTCCTAGAGGATTCTAGAAATTTTCAAATTTAGCACGGAAACGAACCAAATGTCTCGATTGTCGGTTAAACGTCGGTAAGAGGAGCCTGTATCAGTAAAAAGATATAATATTCAAATTAAAAAGGTACAAGAAGGTAAAAAGTCTTTGATTCGATACAAAGGAATCTTGACTACTTGCAAGTAGTTTGACACCCCGTATAGAAAAAAATGTGTACGGTGCTTTATATCGAGCGAGACGGTTCCCACGACACCCCATGCACCGATTCTATGGGAACGCTTTATTCTATTGGGGTGAGCTTTCATATAATGGACTGAATATATGCTCGCGTTATAAAAATCGTCTCTGGCGTTGATACCTCTTCAATAATGAGTGTCTCGCGAGCTAAATCTATTTAATTACAAAT
>JAUELO010000002.1:1069837-1081328 GCA_032357855.1 Amphibolips quercusostensackenii | reverse complement strand
CAACTCAAAAATATGATTTTTGAACAAGAAAGCTTATTTTCTGTCAAATAGTTTAATATTTTTAATTCAGCGGATGATTGCAAATTCCCGGTTTTTCCCGGCCAAGCTTTTCAGTTTTCCTGGTCAAATAAAAGTCAAATATTCATATTTGACGCTAAACTCAAACATTTATTTCAATTTATCACGTTCATTCTAAACATCCTTTAAGACAACAGAGCGGAAAATTTCAAAGTAATTGCGTTCTGAAACGAATACTTGAATTTTTCACTAAAAAATATAAATTTTCAACTGCAATGATGAATATTTAACTGAAATACTTAAATATTCAACCACAAAGATAGATTTTCATACAACAAGATTGATTTTCTACAAAAAAATACAATTAAAAAAAACATGAATTTTGAATTTTCAATAAAAGGAGACAATTTTTCAACCAAATAGTTGAATTTTGAACTAAAGAAGAAAATTAATTTTTAACCGAAAATAGAATATTTACATTTTTAGTTATTAAAATTAAATTTTAGCCTAACTTAATTGTCAACCAAAACTTAAATAATTAAATTTAAAGTTAAAAAATTAATGTTCAACTAAACAGATGAATTTTTAACCAAGGCTATGAAATATTCAACTAAGATGATGAATGTTTGAATTAAATAATTGAACTTTAGACCAAAAAGATAAATTTTCAACCAATAAGAATAATTTCTACCAAAAGAGACGAAATTTCAAATGAAAAAGATCATTTATCAACCAAACATGGAATAGTTGGATTTTGAGTCAAAAAATTAATGTTCAATAAAAGTAATGAGTTTTTAATTACTATTATGGAATATATAACTCTTATAACAGTTACATTTTAAGTAAAAAAAAAATTTCAGACAAAGAGGAAACAAATTTTCAACAAAATATGTAGTTAAATTTTTCGAAAAAATCCCTTTTCATCCAAAGAAAAAACAATTTTTCAATCAAATAGCTCATTTTTCAACCCAAAAAATTAATTTTTAATTAAAATTATTTAAAAAAAAATAATGACTTTCAACAAAAGAGTTCAACTGTGAACTAAGTCATTTAATTTGTAACCGAAAAGATGAATTTTCAACTAAAATGATAAATATTTAACTGGAATACTTGGATTTTCAACCATAAGAAGAATTTTTGAACAAGAAGATTAACTTTCTAAGAAAAGATAATTTTCAATATTTGATTAGAATCCGTAAAATTTTCAGTTAAAAAAATTACATTCAACAAAAAAAAAACTAACTTGAAGAGAAATAGTTATATTTTCAAACAAAGTAATTGACTTTTAATTTAAATTGTAAATCTTTGACTAGAATAGTTTAATTTCAAACCAAAAAGATCAATATTCAACTAAACTGATTATTATTTAAATAAAATAATTTAATTTTTGACCAAAAAGGTGAATTTTGAACCAAGTTGATTGATTGCTACCAAAGAAAACGAATTTTCAACTAACTAATAATTTTGAATAATTTAAAAGTTAAAATAGAAAGTTAAAAAAATTTCTGACAAAAGAGTTTAACTTTTAACTGAGTAATTTTATTTACAACCTAACAGATGAATTTTTAACAAAATGATAAATATTTAACTGGAATACTTGAATTCTCAACCAAGAAAAATTATTTTGGGACAAAAAGATTAACTTTCAAAGAAAAAATAATTTTTATAAAAAAATCGACTTTTTAACAAAATACGTGCATTTTTAACAATATAATTAAATTTTTTATTAAAAAAGACCAATTTTTATTTGAGTTTTTGAATTTTGAACTAGAAAAGATAGATTTCAATTAAAAATGGAATAGCTGAATTTTTAGTTAAAGAAAGTAATTTTTGACTGAACTGATGAATTTTCAACTAAAATGGTGAATCTTTAACTGAGATGGTTGAAATTTTTATGAAAAAAAGGAATTTCCAACCACAAAGATCCATTTTCTATGAAAAAAGACGAATTTTTCACAAAGTACATAAATTTAAAAAAAAATAATTGAATTTTCAAGTAAAAAATGTTAATTTTTTGCAAAATAGCAGAAATTTTATCAAAAAAAAAAAATTTGATTTAAGATCGAACAGAAATCTATTTTCTAATGAAAAAAAATCTACCTGCTGCGCAGGCACATTCTCATTGCGTATCAAATCCTCGCGCATCAAAAAATGATTAATAACAAATTTGTAAATCTTTTTTTGGCGCACGATTTTTGTTGATTGATCTCTTTCGTATCTTGCATTGTTTGACCGCAAAATGGAATTTTATTATTTTTTATTGTTTTTTGAGCGGTCAAAATTTGAATTTTTGATTTTCCATAAAAAGTCAAAAAGTTGTTATGATAATCTTGTAGGGCTTGCAAAAAGCAACGTTTTTTTCTTGAATTTTGTCATATCGTGCGTTGTTTGACTTAAAATGCTCAGTTTTGTTTGTTTTTTTGAATTTTGAATAACTGTCCATAGAATTTTTCAATTTTGAACAAAATGGTCTTAAACATTTTTTAAATGCTCTAACTTTTTGAATATTCATCCAAAATAGCTGTTTAACGTACTCGATCTTTCTCTTTTGTCCTTCAATCTGTGTGCCAAAGCAGAATCCAATCCGACTAGTTTTTCAAAAGTTATCCTGTATACAGACGGTGACAACGACAACAACGACGACAGACAGACACTTTTTTTTGTCTCAGGGGGTCTCGAAACGTGGAGATTTAAAGAAATCCGCGATAGTCAGTTTTCACATAAAAACAATACCTTCTCATTATGATGACAATGGAAAAAATTGGGGAGCGAAGAGTGAAGCGAGGGGAGGAAGAGTATGGAAGGGAGAGGTTTTAACGACTTAATTAACGTTTTAATCGGCTACAAAACCCTTTTTTGTAGGCTACTTTGAATACTTTTTGTTTATTCTGGTAGAATTCCATACTTTTCAGCTTCAGATATCTTAAAACTCATGCGTTTTCATACATCCAGAAATTTTCCTTCAAATACTTGATTCTTGAAACCCTATTTATTATATTTACCTGCAATATTCGTGTATAATCTGAACAAGAATAAGCGCAGCTCCCACAACCGCATATTTTTCATCCCCAACTAAAATGTAGCTCGGAGAATTTTCCTTCGGAACTTGGCTCTCGTACTTGAAAAGCTCTGGGAAATATTTATTTTCATGAAGAAAAGTGATTAGCGTCTGAAATTCTGGTAGAACTTCTGCTTGTTTCCATCTTTCGGATTCGAGAAGAAGACTCAGTTTGGTTTTGCGTTCAGTGTGGAATCGCTGGACAAACTTACTAGCCTGGGCCTGAAAACAAAAATAAATTTATACACTATAACTTGTACTCATTTTCTACAAGAACCGGTATAAACAACAGTGATGGGAATAAAATAATTTCTTTTAACTAGTTACTTTTTTGGTAACAATAGTGGTACCGAAGTTACTTTTATTAATACGTAACGAATTGGTAACTAGTAACATTTTTTAGCAACCACGACTATAAAAATCGTTACTTTTTTAGCTACTTTCGAAATGTAATTCAGAATGCTTATTATACAATCAGTAGATTTTATTGCTTTTGAAACTATTTCTTCACTTACAGGGAAATTGGAATTTTTCTCTACGCTGAATTTCAAAATTTTCTACAATCTATAGAAAAACTTTTAGAAACAAAATAAAATTCAATTTAAAGTTGAATATTCATTCTTTATCACGTGACAATTTTTTTTACTGAAAATTTAACAATCCCACTTGAAGATTCGTCATTGTCGCAAATTCAACTATTTGATTTAAAACTGATCTTTTTTAGTTAAAAGTTGAACTCCTTTACTAAAAATTCTCTTCTGTTTGCTTATTACTTTAACTTTTTTTTAATTATTTTTTTTTGTATTGAGATTTCTTTATTTTTAAAATAAAAATTTAACTATTTCATTCGTAGTTCAAAACATATATTTTCTAGTGAAACTCTGAACTATTTGGTTAGAAATTTATCTTTTTCTGGTTGAAAATTTAGGAATTTTGTTAAAGATTTGTTTTTTTTTTCTTCAAAATTAGTCTTCTTGGCTAAAAGTGTAACTACTTCGTCAAAGACTAAACTCTTTTGTTAAAAATTCATTTTTTTGGTTGAAGGTTCATCATTTTAGTAAGAAATTCATCTCTTTCGTTAAAAATTTGACTATATAATTTTTGGTTAAAATTTTATCTTTTTTATTTGAAAATACAACTAGTTGGTTAAAAATTCATATTTTTTGGTTTAATTTTTTTTCAAAATAAAGTCTTCATTGGTTAAAATATAAACTATTAGATTTTTTCTTGAGAATTCATCTTTTGCGGCTAAAAATTCTACTATTTAAAAGTTGAATTGCTTTGTTAAAAATTAATTAATTTGGTTGATAATTTATCATTTTAGTTACGAACTCATTCCTTTGGTTGAAAATATAATTATTTCGTTGAAAATCAATATTTTAAACTGACGACATAACTACTCTAGATGTAGTCATTATTTTAGTTGAAAATTCATCTCTTTGGCCGAAAATTCGTTTTTTTTTTGTTGAAAATTAATTTTTTAGAAGGTTTAACTATCCTAGTTAAAGATTCACAATTTTATTTGAAAACTTATCTCTTTGGTTGAAAAAATATGTATTATGTTCAAAATTCATTTTTCTCTAAAACATTTTTCTATAGTATAGTATAGGAAAATTGAAATTTTCTCCACCCTGAATTTCAAAATGTTATAAAATCTATAGAAACATTTTTAGAAACAAAAAAAACATTTTAGAGTTAAACATTCATTTTTTCTTCATTATAGATTAATTTTTTACTGATAATTTAACAATTACAGTTGAAGGTTCCTCATCATTTAAAATTAAACTATTTGATTGAATATTTATCTTTTTTAGTGAAAAGTTAAAATCCTTTGCTACAAATTCATTTTTTTTGCTTAAAAGTTCAACTTTTTTAAAATTCATTTTTCTCTGTTGAAAAATAATTTTTTTAACTAAAAATATGACTATTCGATTTTCGGTTTGAAACAATGTTTTTTTTAAGCTTGAACTATTTGATAAAAAAGTCTTTTTTTAGTGTAAAATTCATGTATTTTGTTGAAGATTCGTTTTGTTTTTGCAAAAAATGCATTTCTTTGATCGACAATTTAACTAGTTTGTTGAAAATTCATTTTCTTTTTTGAAAATTTATTTATTTTTTTATGATCATTTTTGAAGATTTATTATTTTAGCTAAAAATTTATTTCCTTGGTTAAATGTTTAACTATTTTGTTAAAAAATCGTATTTAGTTGTTGAAATGATTTTTTAACTGAAATTTTATTTAGTCTTTTGTTTTTTGTTTGAACATTAATTTTTCAACTCAAAATTTAATTACTTTATTTGAAAATTTATCTTTTTTAGATTAAAATTCAAATATGTGGTTAAAAACTCATCTCTTAGTTGCAACTTTAACGTCTTGTTTGAGAATTAAAATCCTTTGTTAAAAAACTATATGTCTGGTCGATCATTCATCATTTTAGTTGAAAATTTGAATGTTTTGTTGAAAATTCATTTTTCTTACTGAAAGTCATATTTTTTAACTAAAGATTTGAATATTGTAGTTAAAGATTAATTATTTTAGTTAAAAATTCATCTTGTTTGTTGAAAATTTAAATATTTTGTTAAAAATTCGTATTTTATTGTTGAAATTAAATTTTTCAACTGAAAATTTAACTATTCCGTTTTTGGTAAAAAATGTAACCATTTTGTTGAAAATCTAACTATTTTGTTGAAAATTTAACTACTTTGTTAAAAAATTCTATTTAGTTTTTGATAATTAAATTTTAACTGAAAATAAAACTATTCGTTTTTTAGTTCAACATTAATTTTTCAACTGAAAATTCAACTTCCATTTTTGATTGAAATTAATCTTTTCTAGTTGAAAATACAATTAGTTGGTTGAAAATTCTTCTTTTTTGGTTCAATAAAACCGATTTTTATTTTCAAATAAAATCTTTTTTGGTTGAACTAGCAACTATTACATTTTTGGTTGAGAATTCATCTTTTTCAGTTTAAAATTCAACTACTTGGTTGATAGTTAAAGTTCTCTATTGAAAATTCCAATTTGGAGTTAAAAATTTATCATTTTCGTTGAAAAAAAAACATTTATTTAGCTGAATATTTAACGACGTTGTTAAAGATTCATTTTTCGGATAACCAATTAATTTTTCTAACTGAAAAATTTAATTAATCCATTTTTGAAGATCACTAGTTCATTTTAAAACGAATTTTTTAAAGCTTTTGCAACATTTTTAAAATCTTTGAAATCTTTGTGTAATTTTTTTTTAATCTTTTGAAATCTTAATGAAATATATTTTTGAAATCTTTCTTTAATTTTTGTTTGCAGAATCTTTTCGTCTTCGTTTAAAATCATTGAAATCTTTTTAACTCTTATTACCAAACTTCAACCAAATTACTGAATTTTCAAACCAAGGCAAATTTTATAGAAAAGCGATCGAATTTTAAATTCAAAGATATAAATTTTACAAACTAAAAAAATAATTTCCAAACCAAATAATGAATTTTCTAGCAAAGTATTTCCAACTAAAAAAAATTTTTCAACCCAAAAAGACGAATTTCTTACAAAACAGTTGAATTTTCAACAAAGAAAAAAATTTTCAACACAGAAGTTAGTTTTTAACTAGATAGTTCAATTTTTAAGACCATAATAAAGTTTTCGACAAACAAAGATTTAAATTTTCTAGAAAAACAGTAGAATTTTCAGCTCGAAAATATGAATTATCAATTACATTCAAATAGTTGAATTTTCTACCAAAATAGACGAATTTTCAACGAAGAAACAATTTTCAGTCAAGAAAAAAAATAAATTTCAACCAAATTACTGAAATTTCAAGCTAAGGCAAATTTTATAGAAAAGCAGTAGAATTTTAAATCCAAAGATATGAGATAAGTAGAAAGATAAGTAGACGGATTTTCAACTAAGAACCAATTTCCAGTCAAAGAAAGAAAATAAATTTCAACCAAATTATTGAATTTTCAAGCTGAAACAAATTTTATATAAAAACAGTCGAATTTTGGAACCAAAGATATGAATTTCATACACAAAAACTAATTTTTAAACCATTTTATTGAATTTCCTAGCAAAGTAGACGAGTTGTCAACAAAATAGTTCAATTTTCAAAATAATAATTAAGTTTTCAACCTAACAGTTGAATTTTTTACCAAAGCAGACGAATTTTTAATTAAGAAACAATTTTCAGTCAAGAAAGAAAATAAATTTCAACCAAATTACTGCATTTTCAAGCTAAGGTAAATTTTATAGAAGAACAATCGAATTTTCAATTCAAAGATATGAATTTTAAACACTCAAAAAATAATTTTCAAACCAAATTATTAAATTTTTCTAGCAAAGCAGACGAATTTTCAACTAAGAAAGATTTTTCAACCCAAAAAGACAAATTTCTTACAAAACAGTTAAATTTTTAACAAAAAATATAATTTTCAACAAAAAAGTTAGTTTTCAACCAGATAATTCAATTTTCCAAAAAATACATTAAGTTTTCAACAAACTAAAATTCAAATTTTCTAGACAAACAGTAGAATTTTCAACCCGAAAATATGAATTTTCAATCATTCTCACCAAATAGTTGAATTTTTTACCAAAGTAGACGAATGCTCGAGTAAGAAACAATTTTCAGTCAAGAAAGAAAATAAATTTCAACCAAATTACTGAACTTTAGGGCTAAGGCAAATTTTATAGAAAAGCAGTCGAATTTTGAATCAAAAGCTATGAATTTTAAAAACAAAAACTAATTTTCAAACCAAACTATTCAATTTTTTAGCAAAATGGACGAATTTTCAACTAGGAAAGAATTTTAAGCCCAAAAAGACGAATGTCTTAAAAAAACAGTTCAATTTTCAACGAAAAAGTTAATTTTTAACCAGATAGTTTAATTTTCAAAAAAATAATTAAGTTTTCAACCAATTAGTTGAATTTTCAATCTAAAATTAAAACTTTCTAGAAAAACAGTGGAATTTTCAACCCAAATATATGAATTTTCTTTTGTAAATTTTCATGAAATCTTTGAAATATTTGTGAAATCTTTCTTTAATCTGTGTTTGTAAAATCATTTTAATTCGCTTGAATCATTAAAATCTTTTGAAATCTTCTAAATATGTTGGAAACTTTTAAAATTGTTTGAAATCATTAAAATGTTTTGAAATCTATGAAATTCTTCAAATATTTTGAAATCTTCGAAATTCTTCAAATCTTTTGAAATCCTCATAAATTCTTTGAAATATTTGTGAAATTTGTCTAAAGTCTTTGTATTCGTTTGAAATCACTGGAATATTTAAAATCTCTGTTAAATTTTTTGAAACCTTCTAAAAAAATTTGAAATTGTTTAAAATATTTAAAATTTTTTGAAATCTTAAAAATATGTTGTACTATACTCTCATTAAAATCTTATAAGTCTTTGAAAGCTTTGAAATCTATGAAAAATTTGTGAAATTTTTTGAAATCTTTATGAAATTTATGAAATATTTTTGAAATCTTTCTTTAATCTTTGTTCGTGAAATCTCTGCTGTTCGTTTGAAATCACTGGAATAATTAAAATCTTTGTGATATCTTATGAAATCTTCTAAAAAAATTTGAAATCGTTTGAAACCTTTAAAATTTTTTGAAATCTTAGGAATCTTTAAAATCCTTTAAATCTTTTGAAAGTTTTAAGATTTTTGTAAAATGTTTGAAATCTTCAAAAACTGATGTACACGCCTTTTTTAAATCTTTGAAATCCTTGAAATCTTTATGAAATGTTTAAAATCTCTGGGAAATTTTTGTTAAAACAAAATATATATTGTAACTAAAATTGTAAAATTTATTGTAACAAAAAATATACTTTTTAATTTTTTGAAAACAGATGTTCATTAATAAATCGAGAGGACTAAACCTCGAAAAATCCGTTGTATGGCCATAACTCATTCTAATTCTGAAACTGAATTAACATTAAAATTTGTAACTAATAATTTTTACAATTTAGAAGTTGAATACCACAACAAAATGTATACTAAAATATTCTATATTATTTTTTGCGAGCTATAAAATAATTGGTACAGTCTATAAAAAGTTTCTCCAAATATCTTTATTTGTTCTGTATTAAACAAAAGATAAACTATACCTTGATAAAAACAAAACTCTCTAGTAGCAAGATTTTTGCTAAGCGAGATGTTTCTTTCATAATAGACTAAAACATTTGAATTACTCTTCGCATTTCAGTAAAATTACTGTTTAAAATTTAAAAAAAATAAAATAAAACTCAAAATTCCCTTGAAAAATTCAAGGAGATTTCCAGATTTTTGAGGTTAAAAACAAATTTAAGGAGAATTTCAGGTTTTCAAGGTTTTCAAGGTCGCTGGTCACCCTGTCTATCACTAATAAACAAATAAGAAATAAATTACTTTGAAAGCTGAGCGTAAGGCAGTGGATTGTTTTCCACAGATCTTCTCGCAAGTTTCAGTGAAACTATCGACCATATTTGCCAATCTGCAAACCTGAGTGGTCGTGGCCCGTTCACTCAACCAGGAGGATTTTTCACTCCAAGAGGGACTTTCCTTTTCTCCGGATTTTGAAATCTCATTCGCTGGTTTTTCCTTTTCCGAGGGACTCGCCGATAGCAAATTTCCTAATCGCTCGTGACAGTAATCGCAGATCGAGGTCAACATGTCAGTCAGTTTGCTCGTGACTCGGATGTATTCCTCGTATGATAAAAGATAATCTGTTAAGGATGAGTCGGTGGAACCATCGGGCAATCGACCAGAAGATAAATCTGCAGTTTCTTGCATCACGCTGTAAACTGCCTAAAAATTGAAAGAACGGTTGAAGGCCTTCCAAAATTAGGGGCTGTTCAAAAACTGCGTCACATTTACAGGGGGGGGGGGATTAGCGTAGAATGTGACATCACACATGGAAAATGTGAGTGGAAATACAAATTTTTTTAAATGCTTGAAAAAATGAAAATTAGTGTTTTTATTTTACAAGTAAAGCATCTACAGACAGACTTCACACTCTTTTCCTGTATGTTAGGGTGGGCCGAAAAAACTAAAAATGATAAGATATATTGTTGATAGAACTGAAAAGTTCCTTTGTAGTATTGCGAACAAATTTAAAATAAAATTTCACAAAATTTCTCACCATTGGATAGTTTAAAAAAATAAAAGCTACTTATTGTCCCCTCATATATATGTAATTCCATGAGAATGAGGGGCAAACTCAATTTTTTGCTTATGACGCAGTAAGTGATAACGCAGCAGTATAATAAAAACCAAATGCAACAGTATTATTCGATCAAAAACACATTTTCTCGTGAATTTCCTAGTCACAGTGTCAATTGATTTTAAGTAGATAGAAAAATACTTCTCTTGGTTTACTGCTGACATTCGCTAAACTAATTTCATGTTTGCCCAGGATGCACCACATGGAGGTCGTCAGTGAAATTAGCATCCCTTACTTTATATATAGTATATATAATTATATGCAACCTATATTAATAACTTAACAAAACATATATACACTATATGCATATACGATATCCAACAATTTACATATATATGCACTTCATATGCGCAAAACATATGTATGTTATTTTAAGCAGCGAATTAGTCGTCGTCACTGTTTTCATCGATGACAGAATGAATATCTGTTTTGAGAATAAATCACTAAAGAACTCAGCTGTTATTACGATTTTTGATAGATAACTCGCGTGTGATAGATAATAGACAACAGCAGTTATCTGCGAACATAGCTGGATGCCAGAAACGCCGACACTGTTTGGTTTGTATTCAACGAAGCATCTGTATAATTTTCGGGAGATGTGTCTTGATTGGACCTGAACTTTAAGAATGTAAGTCACATCTTTTAAAAATTGCAGATTCATGGATCCATCTTCGTTTATCATCTCTGCTACGTAAGAAACTGCTTGAGAGAGTTGATATGAAGCGTTAAACAAGATTTTAAAGTATTTATCCATCATCTCTGGGAAATGAAGAATATCGTTAGACGCAATACTTAGGAAAACGACTCTCTTGAGGAACTAGGCTAGAACAAAGTGAAATCGTTTGGTGATAAGTTGAAAGGTATGATGTGAGACCACGTTTGAACTTTACGAAGGTATACCTATTACGCACGAATAGAAACAACTGAGACTATGGTACCTTTTACAAAATAACAAATGCTAAAATTCTTCTAAGCAACTGAGGATAAAATAAACTCGTGCACCTTAGGAAAACACGTTAAAACTATATGAAAGTATAGCAGTTGATCTTGGATGAAATCGTCACGGGGAACTGAGATCATTCCACAATAAAAAATAAAAGTATATCACAAATGATAGTACAGTATACAGGAGCATGAATATATGCACATATGCGTACTTGTAAATAAGTTGCCACTCTCAGCCGGGGCATGAGTTTTGTGCATATGAAGTGTTTATATGTAAAAAG
>JAUELO010000002.1:1021839-1031854 GCA_032357855.1 Amphibolips quercusostensackenii | reverse complement strand
TGGTAGAAAGTTACATTATTTGGTTACAAATTTATGTACATATTTTATTGAAAATTCTTCTTCATCTTTTATAGAAAATTAATCTTCTTGATTGAAAGTTGAACTACTTTCTTAAAAGTTTACTTTTTTGGTTAATGATCCATAATTTTAGCTGAAAATTCGTATTTTGTTGTTCTTAGAAAGTAATTGTTTAAATTAGAAATTCAATTAATAGATTGCAAATTAACTTTTACGTTGAAAATTCATATTCTCTGGCTGAAAATTTACCTGTATTATAGAATATTCATCTTTTTGGCTTGAAAATTCAACAATTTAGTATTTTATTATTTATTTATTATAATTATTTACATTTTTTGTTGAAAATTGATTGAAAAATTAATTTTCTTTGTATAAAATTTAGTTGAATTTTGAATTTTTTTCGTTAAAAACTTAACTATTTAGTTGAACATTCAACTGTTTTATTGCAAGCTCATATTTTTGGCCAGAAAATTCGAAATTTTTAATGAGATTTTTTTTCTTTAGCAACTAAAAGATCGTTCTTTTTTTTGAAATTCGTCTTTTTGATTTGAAAATAGTGCCTTTAGTGTAACTTGTATCGAAACAGTCAGTGTCATCGGTTAAAAATGTGTCAAATAGTGTCAACAGTAGGTTGAGTCCGAGGCATGCTAAAATAATAATAAAATATCTGGAAATACGGACGTGGCTCACGATAAAAAGTCGATTCACTCTACAAAATATGCACACTCACGTTTTCTATTATTTAAATAAAAAAACACATGTAAATTATTCTCTACATAATTCCATCGAATAATACGATTTTAAGAATGACTAAAATACTACATACTATTTTTTAGTTGAAAATTTATCTCTGTAGTTGAAAATTATTTTTTAAACTGAAAATATAACAATTAAATTTTCGGTTGACAATTTATCTTTTTTAGTTGAAAGTTTATGTATTTTGTTAAGAATTGGTCTTTTTTGGTAGAAATGAATCTTCTTAAATGAAAATAAGACTTTTGGTTAAAAATTCAACTATTACAGTTAAAGATTCACCATTTTAGTTGCAAATTTATCTTCTTGATTTAAAATTCAACTATTCTAATTTATGATCGATCACTTTAGTAGGAAATTAATTTTTTGAATTGAAAATTAAACTATTTCAGCTTTAGTTTAGTTTCAGCTTTGGAAAATGCAATTATTTTATGAAAAATGCATGTATTTTGTTAAAAAATTATCCTTTTTTGTAGAAATTAATCTTCTTGGCTAAAAAATCATCTTTTTGGTTTAAAATTTAACTATTCCAGTTACAAATTCATCCTTTTAGTTGAAAATTCATCGTTTTGGTAGCACATTTTTTGTATGGAAAATTAATTCAATTATTTGATGAAAATCGATTTATTTGTTGAAAATTCGTCTTACTTGGTAGAAAAAATCTTTTTTTGGTTAAAAATCAAGTATTTTGTTGGAAATCCCTCTAGGTTTGTTAACCCTTAAAGGAGATAACTACAAATAAAGTAAACGATATTTCTGGATGAAAAAAAAATCATGAGTGACGTTGAAACAACACAAAATAGGAATAAAATATTCACAAAGCCTCAGTGATAATATTTAGCTATTCGAAAAAAATACGTGAAAAAAGAAAATGCAGTCAATCGGAAAAAAATCTGAAAATCCGTGGGGTCATCGTGACCCCATATGTCCTTTAAGGGTTAAATCCGACTCTTTTATTTTTTATTAATAAGGTAGCGATTTAGCGGATGCTTTCAAATTCCCGGTCATTTCCCGGTCAAGTTTTTCAATTTTCACGGTCAAATAAGAGTAAAATATTCATATTTGTCGCAAAACTCAAACATTTATTTTAATTTATCACGTTCATTCTGAACATCCTTTAACAAAACAAAGCGAACATTTTTAAAGTAACTGAATTTTGAAACAAATACTTGAATTTTCCAGTAAAAAATATAAATTTTCAACAAAAATGGAAAAGTTAAACATTCAGTTACAAAAATTAGTTAAGATAGTTGAATTTGAAGCCAAAAAGATAAATTTTCAACTAAAATGATGACTATTTAACTGAAATACTTGAATTTTTAACCAAAAAGATAAATTTTCAAACAAAAATATTAATTTTCTACAAAAAATATAATTTTTCAAAAAAACATCAATTTTTTAACGAAATCGTTGAATTTTCAATTAAAGGAGACAAATTTTCAACCAAATAGTTGAATTTTGAACTAAAAAAAAACTTTCAACCGAAAATGGAATAGTTAATAAAATTAATTTTCAACCTAACTCATGGACTTTCAATCTGAATAATGAATCTTCAACTGGGATAGTTGAATTTCAAACAAAAAACATGAGTTTTTAACAAAAACAAAAATTAAAATAGTTGAATTATCAAACTAACAAAAATTAATTTTTACTGAAAAAAAAGATAAAATGTCAACCAAAACTTAAATAATTAAATTTAAAGTTAAAAAAATTAATGTCCAGCCAAAAAGATGAATTTTTAATCAAGACTATGAAATATTCAATTAAGATGATGAATATTTAAATTAAAAAATTAAGCTTTAGACCAAAAAGATAAATTTTCAACCAAGAAGATTAATTCCTACCAAAAAAGACGAATTTTCAACTGAAAATGATAATTAATAATAATAATAATTTCTACATTAAATTATATAATTGAATTTTGAGTCAAAAAATGAATGTTCAACAAAAGAAATGAATTTTTAATTAATATTATAGCATATTTAACTGGTATAATAGTTCTATTTGCAGTTTAAAACAAATGTTAATCAAAAAAGAAACAAATTTTCAACAAAATAGTAAAACTTTCGAAAAAAACTCCCTTTTCATCCCAAGAAAAAACAATCTTTCAATCAAATAGCTCATTTTTCAACCAAGGAAATAAATTTTTAATTAAAACTATAAATCTTCAAAAAAAAAATAATTTTTAACCAAAGAGTTCAACTTTAAACCAAGTAATTTTATTTCCAACCTAAAAAACAAATTTTCAACTAAAATGATACATATGTAAGTGGATTACTTGAATTTTTAAACGTTAATAAGGATTTTAGACAAGAAGATAAACTTTTAAAGGAAAAGATATTTTTCAATATTCGAGTAGAATAAGTTAGATTTTCAGTAGAAAAAAATTACATTTAACAAAAAAAAATTAACTTAAAAAAAATAGTTACACTTTCAAACAAAGCGGTTGAATTTCAACAAAGATTGTTAATCTTTGACTAGAATAGTTGAATTTTAAACCAGAAAGATCAATTTTCAACTAAGATCATGAATATTTAAATGAAATAATTTAATTTTTGACCAAAAAAATTAATTTTTAACCAAGAAGATTGACTTCTACCACAAAAGACGAATTTTCAACTAAAAAAAAATTTGGAATAATTGAAAAGTTAAAATAATTTTTAACAAACGAGTTTAACTTTCAAGCAAGTAATTTTATTACCAACTTAACAGATAAATTTCCAACTAAAATGGTCAATATTTAACTGTAATATTTAAATTTTCAACCGACAATAAGAATTTTTATACAAAAAGATTAACTTTCAAATAAGAAGATAATTTTCTATAAAAAAATCGATTTTCTAACAACATACGTATATTTTCAACAATACAGTTGTATTTTTTATTAAAAATTATCAATTTTCATTTAAAATTTTTGATTTTGAACTACGAAAGATCGATTTGAAATAAAAATGGGACAGTTGAATTATGAGTTGAATAAATTAATTTTCAACCAAACTGATGAATTTTTGACTAAAATAATAAATCTTCAACTAAGATAGTTAAAATTTTATGAAAAAGAGGAATTTTCAACCATAAAGATTAATTATCCATAAAAAATACGTATTTTCCACAAAGTACATGAAAGCATGAAAAAGATTTACAATTAAGAAAAAGACTTCCAAACTACCTTACTTTTGGGCTCATCAGAGACAAAAATAACAATTGAAAAAAAAGAGTAAGAAAATAAATTTTCAACCAAAAATAGAATATTTACTTTTAACCAAAATTATTTAAATAATGATATCTTGAATTTTACTGTGATCAGAAGCAAATTCTCGGGTTTTAAATTAAATTTCCGGTAAAGTCGCCACCTTGATTAACATTGTTTTTTGTTGAAATACAAATTATTACATTTTTCGTTGAAATTCAATTTTTTAGGATGAAAATTCAACTTTTTATGTTGAAAATTCTACACTTACTTGAAAGTTGAACTGTTTTTTAAAAATTTTATGTTTTTGGTTGAAAAGTCACGAATTTGTTTGTAAATTCGTTTTTTTTGGCTTTAAAATAATTTTTTTAACTGAAAATTTAACTATTTTGTTGAAAATCTAACTAATTGGTTGTAAATTAACTTTTGTGTTGAAAACTCATATTCTAGGGTTAAAAATTTAACGGTTTTATGTTATATATATATAAAAATTCGTTTTGTTTGCTTGGAAATTCAACATTTAGGTATTTTATTATTAATTACTATACATATTTTTGGTGAAACATTGATTCTATTGGTTTACAAAATCAACTATTTAGTTTAAAAAATGTATAAATGAATAAAAAATTATTCATCTAAAATTTAGACAGATTTGGATTAATAACACATTCATTGTTCAAAATATGTAATTGAAAGTTTATGTATTTTGTTAAATTTCGGCTTTTTTGGTAGAAAATAATTCTTTTTGGTTAAAAATTCAACTATAAGGTTAAAAATTTATGTACATGTTTTATTAAAAATTCTTTTCTTGAAGGAAATTCATTTTTTTGTTGAAAATTCATCTTCGTTGATTAAATCTAACAGTTTTTTACTTTTTATTAATATCTTTTTTGGTGGAAATATAAACTATTACATTTTTCGTCAACAATTCAACTCCTTTGAAAGTTGAACTACTTTCTTAAAAGTTAATTTCTTTGGTTGAGGATTTAAAATTTTACTTTAAAATAGGTTTTTTTTGGTTGAAAAGTATTTTTTTAAACTGAAAAGTAAATTATTTTTTTTGCAAATTCAATTGATTGGTTGCAAATTATTAAAAAATCTTTAAAAATGTAAAATTATTATTTTTTTGTTGAAAATTTAACCGTTTTACAGAAAATTCGTCTTTTTGACTTGAAAATTCAACAATTTATTTTTTTAATTTATTAATACTTACATTTTTGGTTAATAATTAATTAAATAATTAATTTTCTCTATACATTTCAAATATTTGGTTAATAATTTATGGATTTTGTTGGCAATTCATCTTTTTGGGCAGAAAATTATTTTTTCCTTGTTGAAAATCCGTCTTTTTGAATTGAAAATAGTGTCTTTAGTGTAATTTGTATCGAAACAGTCAGTGTCATTGGTTTGAAAAAGTGTAAAATAGTATCAATAGTATGTTGAGTCCGAGGCATGCTAAAATAATAATAAAAAAATCTGAAATTACGGACGTGGCTGGCGATAACAAGTCAACTCACTCTACAAGATATGCACACTCACGTTTTCTATTAAAATAAAAAATTAAAAAAAAAACATATAAATTATTCTCTACATAATTCTATGGAATAATACAATTTTAAGAAGAATTACTAAAATAAGCACGAAACATCTGCGAGACTTTTTAACATTGAGAGAATCGTAAATATCTCAAATCGATCATTTCTAAATTAACCTTAAATTTCTATGAAAATGAGAAAACTAACATAAAAACAAAAAATCATTCCAAAAGGAGTGTCGAGTTTTAATTTTGGGAATTTACTTTTATATTTCAAGAAAAAGGCGAGGCTTCTGAATGAGTAATGGTCAGACGGACTTACCGAACAAAATCTTGGACGTGCTTAAATTTGAGGTTAGGACAGTGTTCACAAAGCAGAATCGAAGTGAGCGATTCTGGAGTTTTAACGATTTTTGCCATTTTCCGAGGGCCGAATTAACTCATCGAGGTCGTGGCTTTCGCATAATTAAAGATTAGCATTTTAATTGCAGTGAACCTTCGACCACGATCACAGGATCACGCGAACATAAAACACAACCAACATTCTTCGGAAACGTCACACGAAAACTGACAGGCACCGGACATTGTTCAGACGTCACTGCATATTAGCGGGAAAATAGCGCCATCTGGGATCATATTCAAAGTTGAATTTATGAAAGATTAATATTTTTCAAAATATTTTTAACTATTATAGCGTATGTTGATAATGCTTGTTTTTCGTTGAAAATTAAAGAATATGGTTGAAAATTTATGTATTATATTGAAAATACGTTCTTTCTAACAGAAAATTAACTTTCTTGTTTGAAAATTCATCTTTTTGTTTGAAAATTTAGATTTTTTTGCAATTTTTTCTCTCTTTTAAGTGGAAAATCTTTCTTAGGTTTCTTATTAAACTGATGTTGAAAAGTCGTATTTTTTGTTTGAATTCAAATATTTTTTATTAAAGATTAAAATCTTTTTCAGCTGAAATATCAACTACTACATATTTTGTTCAGAATTCATTTTTTTTTGTGATGAACATTTATCATTATGATCGAAAACTCGTCTCTTTGGTTGAAAAATGTGTTATTTTTTACTAGTTGGATATTCCAATATTTTACTGAAAAAATCATCTCTTTGGTTGGACATTGATTTTTTTAACTAAAAATTTAATTGTAAAATTTTTGGTTAACAATTTATCTTTTTTAGTTGGAAATTCAAGTATTTTGTTAAGAATTCATCTTTTTTGGTCAAAATGAATCTTTTTGCTTAAAACTTTATCTTTTTGGTTATAAATACAACTATTTCAGTTAAAGATTCATCATTTTAGTTAAAAATTCATCAGTTTGATTGAAAATTAATATTTTAAACTAATAATATAACCAATACATTTTTTGTTGATAAATGGATATTGTTCAGTTTGAAATTCAACTATTTGGTTAAAAATTTATATTTTTCAGTTGAAAATTTATATATTTTGTTAAAAATTCATATTTTTCGGTGAAAATTAATCTTTTTGGTGGAAAATTCATCTTTTTGGTTGAAGATTCAACTATTCCAGTTAAAAAATTCATCATTTTAGTTGAAATTTTTTTTTATTTGGTTTCAAATGTAACTATCCTACTTGAAGATTCATCATTTCAGTTAAAAATTCATCAGTTTGATTAAAAATTAATATTTTGAACTAATAATTTAACCAATACATTTTTTGTTGATAAATGGATATTTTTTAGTTTAAAATTCAACTATTTGGTTGAAAAGTTATATTTTTTAGTTGAAAATTCATATATTTTTTTAATGATTCGTATTTTTTGGTAGAAATTAATTTTCTTGGGTGAAAATTCATCTTTTTGGTTGAAGATTCAACTATTCCACATAAAAATTCATCATTTTAGTTGAAAATTTATTTTTTTTTAGTTTAAAATTTAACTATCCTGCTTAAAGATTCATTATTTGAGTTGAAAATTCATCAGTTCAGTTAAAAATTAATATTTTTAACTGAAAATTTAACTATTTCAATTTTGGTTGTTAAATTGATCTTTCTTAGTTTATCAGTTAACTATTTAGTTGAAAATTTGTCTTTTTTAGCTCAAAATTCATATATTTTGTTGAGAATTCGTACTTTTTGGTAGAAATTAATCTTCTTGGTTAAAAATTTATCTTTTTGGTTCAAGATTCAACTATTCATTTAAAAATTCATCATTTTAGTTGAAAATTCATTTTTTTAAATTTAAAATTTAACTATTCTACTTGAAGATTCATCATTTTAGTTGAAAATTCATCATTTTAGTTGAGAATAATTATTTGTTACTGAAAATATAACTATTTGAATTTTGGTTGTCAAACTGATCTTTCTTAGTTTAAAAGTTAACTATTTAGTTGTAAATTTGTCCTTTTTAGTTGAAAATTCATGTATGTTGTTGAAAAATCGTATTTTATGGTAGAAATTAATCTTTTGGGTTGGAAATTCAAGTATTGCAGTTGAATAACAATAATGATAATTTTAATTGAAATCAAATGTTTTTTGAAATTTATCTATTCCAGTTGAAGAGTCACCACTTAAGTTGAAAATTTATCAGTTTGGATAAATGGTTATTCTATGGTGTGAAACTGATGTTTTCAAGTGAAAATTTAACCATTCTATTTTTGGTTGAGAACTGATCTTTTAATCGTTCAAAATTCAACTATTTAGTCAAGTTGAGCATTCAACTATTTGGTTGAAAATTAGTGTGTATTTCGTTAAAACATAATCTTTTTTAGCAGAAAATTAATCATTTTAGTTGAAAATTCATCTTCTTAGTTGAAAATAAAACTATACTTGATTGAAAGTTAAAATCTTTTGTTAAAAATTCATCTTCTTGGTTGAAAATTCATCTATTCAAGTTGAAGATTTATCATTTTAGTTGGAAATTCATCACTTTGGTTGACATTTTTTTTTCTTTTGGTGAAGTATTTTTTTTTTCTACTGAAAATTAAACTATTCCATTTTTTATTGAAAACTGATCTTGTTTAGTTCTAATTTAACTATTTGATTGAACACTGATCTTTTTAGTTGAAAATTCAACTTTTCGTATGAGAATTCATGTATTTTGTTAAAAAATCATCTTTTTCAAAAAGAATTATTCTTTTTGTTTAAAAATTAATCTTCTTGTTTAAAAATTCATCTTTTAAGTTAAAAATAAAACTACTTGAATAAAAGTTAAACTCTTTAGTTAAAAATTCATCTTCTTGGTTTGAAATTCATCTATTCCAGTTGAAGATTCATCATTGTAATTGAAAATTCATTTCTTTGGTTAAATTTTTTTGTTCTTTTTAGTGAAAAATTATTTTTATTTACTGGAAATTAAACTATTCCATTTCAGATAGAATTAATCTTTTTAGTTGAAAATTCATTGTTTTGGTCATTTTTTTTTCTTTTTGATGTAAAATTAATTTTTTGGACTGAAACTTACACTATTTTATTTTTGGTCAGAGACCAATTTTTTTTGTTTGTTTAAAACTCAACTATTCATTTAAAAAATGATCTTTTTAGTTGAAAACTCAACTTTTTAGCTGAGAAATCATGTATTTTGTTGAAAAATCGTGTTTTTGGTAGAAAGTTAATCTTCTACTTTGATAGTTCATCTTTTCTGTTCAAAATTCAAGTATTCCAGTTAATTATTGATAGTTTTAGTTAAAATTCATTTTTTTAATTAAAAATAAAACTACTTGATCGAAAGTTATACAATTTCTTTAAAAATTAATATTTTTAGCTTAAAATTCATATATTCCAAGTGAAGACTCATCGTTTTAGTTAAAAATTCATCACTTTGGTTGAATTCTTTTCTTCTTTCTGGTGGAAAATTAATTGTTTGTTTGACTGAAAATTGAACTATTTGATTTTTTGTTAAAAATTAATTTTTTTGTTAATAATTCAACTTTTCGGTTGAAAATTGATCTTTTTAGTTTATAATTAAACTATTTTGTTAAAAATTCATCTATCTTGTTGAAAATGCAATATTTGAAACTTAGCTATTTGATGCGGTTTGAATAATTGAACTTGATATAGTACCCACATTAATTTTACTTAAATAAGCACTGAATTTTAAGTTTCAGAATATGAAATAAATTTTTTGTTTGAATAATCATTATGTTTCTAGTATTATAAAATTATTCAATTATTGATGCTACTCACATATTTAAGAATATTTTGTCATAAAATTTGTCAAAGCTTTCTAAACATACTAATTGAATCCCCAGAAACATGAAAAAAAAACATTATTATTGAAAAAATTATCGAAAAAATGCAAAATATTTAAATGGCTCTTTATTATAGAAAAATTATACCCGAAAAAATGAAAGAAATTTAGGAATTTAGAACTTCAAATAAAAAGGACTTGAAACACTATTGACACTTTTCGACACTTTTTTGCTTGAATATGCAAACATTTCACGTCTTACGAAATTTTTAAATTAAAATGTAAAATACACTTCCACCCGAAAAAGCTAATGACATACGACGTAGGACGGCCAACATCTTACGCCAAGCCCAGCCACCTTCC
>JAUELO010000002.1:1003431-1014103 GCA_032357855.1 Amphibolips quercusostensackenii | reverse complement strand
TGCTACTGCGCTTGCGTTAGAGCCGTGCACTGGTTAGCCGCAGTTGGCGCGCAATTCAAAATTGGAATTAAAAACAATTCCGGTAATTTAAATTAATAATTATTGAAAAATGCACAAGAATGTATATAAATAGTACAAGTTTGGATATTAGACAGAAAAAAAATTTTAAACATATATTTTTGAAATAACAGTTTTTTTTCGTTGACTTGCATGAAATAACTTGTATTTCACAAAACATTTAATTGACAAATTAATAAAGTTATAATATAAGTATCTTTACATTTTTGTAGTTTTTTTTACGTGTTCACGTGGCCTTTTTTATTTACTTAGTGCAATGCATCTTAGGGAAATTAACATTGACAAAGGGCGGCCTTTCCATTGGGTAGCCTAGGGTGGCGTCAAAGGTAAACTCGGCCCTGGTTATGTAAATAAATACTAGCTATAATTTCTATAATCAAAGTTTATTTATGTTTAATACATATCTCTGTATTACCATTATATAATAATTTTTAATGTTAATGACCAATTCTCGATTATCAAATTCCACTATCTGCATGCCTCAGATATGGAAATAGAAAAACTGGAAGATTCTCTAAATTACAGTTTAAAATATCGACGAAAATCAGACGCTCCAGTGGTGACTATATTCTTTTTTCTGTTGTTTTCTGCATGTTTTTAACAAATAAAGGTGTGAATTCAATGCCTACTCTCACATTATTTATTATAATTCAATAAAAATGAATATTTTATTATGTTCTTGGTCTTATTTTGAAGAGGATATTCCAAGCTTCAATTTGTGAAAGTTTAAATTTTTACTTGACTTCCCTGAAGCATGGAGATATGAGACCTAATTGATCGCTAAGATAACCATAAAAAAAGAAAAGCATGTATCTGAAGTAAAATTTAAAAATTACATGTAGATTCTGTTATAATTATTTAGCGATGTATTTTCGTACGCTGATGTTCTTCTAAATTATTTAAAAGTTTAAATGCAAGCAACCGCTTGATGATTTTCATTTTGTTAACTAAGAATCGTATCGAAATATAATTTTGAAAATTATAGGTAATAATGTTATAAGGGATTAGCGAAGTTTTTTATTGTACTGATTTAAAATATTGTCCGCGAAATGAATATTTGAATTACTTTTCAAAATTGTCTGTACATATGTTTTAATTATTTAGCAATGTTCATTGATAACCTGTTGTGTTTCTATTAAAAATTATATTTTTTAGAATTAGTGTAAAAGTTTATTGATATCATATTTTAAAAAAGAAAAGTTCAAATTGCAAAATATAAAGTAAAAATTATTTAAACATTTCAATTCAAATACATGTTTGATGATTTTTATACTGTGAACTGAGTATTAGATCGGAATATAATTTTTATAATTGTAAGTATTAATGTTTTTATAATTTGGGGATGTAGTATTTTGATGCCCTAATTTACAAAAATGTCCATAAAAGTAGCTGCAAATGTCATTGTATAAAAATTAATTTTGCTCACAATATTAAATTACATAACCTCAAAGTGCATTGATGATATATTTTAATGATTTATCAATATATTTTAATGCATTATTTGTAGATATGATAAAGATTTTTCACCACCACGCCATCCCCATTCATGATATTTTTCGTGAATTTTCTTAAATATTCATTTTATAATTAATAGATAAATTTACAACAAAACATTATTGCTATTTAAATTTATAGTAACATTAATTATTGTTAATATTTGTTCCCAGTTTTGTTACATTGGTAAAGTCGTGTACATAAAATATTTAAATGATGCTTCATCCTTTATGATTAATAATAATTTTTTTCTTGCAAAATCTCAAAAACGGTACCTAGCAACTGAAAAGCAGTAAATATTAGTAGAAACCAAAATTCCGAGAACAAAATAAAAACAAAAATTTTTCTTTCAAAATCTCAAAAACGGTACATAGCAGCTAAAAACCAGTAAATATCAGTAGAAACCAAAATTTCTAGATAAAAATTTGAGAAAAAAAATTTTCTTTCAAAATCTCAAAAACAGTACATAGCAACTAAAAACCAGTAAATATTAGTGGAAACCAAAATTTCGAGAGAAAAAATTGAAAAAAAATTTTTCATTCCAAAATCTCAAAAATGTACCTAGCAACTAAAAACCAGTATATAATAGTGTAAAACAAAATTTTGCCAGAAAAATTTTAAAAATTTGTATTCGTTTAAAATCTTTCTCGCGAGAGAAAATTAAAAAAATTTTCTTCCCAAAATCTCAAAAACGGTATATAGCAACTAAAAACCAGCGAATATCAGAAAAACCAAAATTTTGAGAGAAAAATTTGAAAAAATTTGTTTTTTTTCGAAACCAAAAAATTTTACATATCAACTAAAAACCAGTAAATATTAGTGGAAATCAAAACTTCGAGAAAAAAAATTGCAAAAAATTTTTTTTTTCCAAAATCTCAAAAACGGTACAACGCAACTAAAAAGGAGTAAATAATAGTGGAAACCAAAATTTCGTAAGAAAAGATTGAAAAAAATGTTTTTCTCACAAAATCTCAAAAACGGTACATAGCAACTAAAAACCAGAAAATATTAGTAGAAAGCAAAATTGCAAGAGAAAAATTTGAACAATTTTTTTTTTCAAAATCTCAGAAACGGTACATAGCAACTAAAAATCAGTAAATATTATTGGAAACTAAATTTCGCCAGAAAAAATTGAAAAAATTTGTTTTTGTCCAAAATCTGAAAAACAGTATATAGCAATTAAAAACAAGTAAATATTAGTGGAAATTAGAATTTCGAGAGAAAAAAACGAAAAAAATTTATTTTTCTTCCAAAATCACAAAAACGGTACATAGAAACTGAAAACTAGTAAACATTACTAGAAACCTAAGCTTTGACAGAAAAATTAAAAAAAAATGTTTTCTTTCAAAATTTTAAAAACTGTAAATAGCAACTAAAAAGCAGTAAATATTAGTGGAAACCAAAATTTTTAAAAAAATTTTTCTTCTAAAATCTCAAAAACGGTACATAGCAACTGAAAACCAGTAAATATTAGGGGACACTAAAATTTCGCGAGAAAAGTTTGAAAAAATTTCTTTTTCTTTCAAACTCTCAAAAATGCTACATAGCAACTAAAAACCAGTAAATATTAGTGGGAACCAAAATTTCGACAGAAAAATTTACAATAAATTGTTTTCTTAAAAAATCTCAAAAACGGTACACAGCAACTACAAACCTTTTAATATTAGTGAAAACCAAAATTTCGAAAGAAAAATTAAAAAAAAATTTTTTTCTTTTAAACTCTCAAAAATGGTACATAGCAACTACAAACCAGTAAATATTAGTGGGAAACAAAATTACGACAGAAAAATTAAAAATAAATTGTTTTCTTAAAAAATCTTAAAAACGGTACACAGCAACTACAAACCTTTTAATATTAGTGAAAACCAAAAATTCGAGAGAAAAATTTAAAAAAATTTGTATTTCTTCTAGAATCTCGTAAAAGGTACAAAGCAACTAAAACCCAGTAAATATTAGTGAAAACCAAAATTTCGAGAGAAAAAATTGAAGTTTTATTTTCTTTGCAAATCTCAAAAACGGTACATAGCAATTGGCAACCAGTAAATATTAGGGAAAACCAAAATTTCGCGAGAAAAATCTGAGAATTTTTTTTTTTTTCAAATCTCAAAAAAGGTACATAGCAACTAAAAACTAGTAAATATTAGTGAAAATAAAAATTATACGGGAAAAAATTAAAAAAAAATTTTTTTTTCACATCTCAAAAGCGGTCCATAGCAACTAAAAGCGAGTAAATATCAGTGGAAACCAAAATTTCGCGAGGAAAAATTAGGAAATTTTTTTTTTCTTCAAATATCCTAAAAACGGTATATAGCAACTAAAAACAAATATATATTAGTGGAAACCAAAATTTTGCGAGAAAAAATTGCAAACATTTTTTTTTTCAAAATTTCAAAAACAGTACATAGCGACTAAAAATTAGTAAATATTAGTGGAAACTAACATTTCGAGAGAAAAAAGTGAAAAAATTGTTTTCCTCCCAAAGTCTCAAAAACGGTATATAGCAACTAAAAATTAGTAATTATTAGTGGAAACCAACGTTGCGAGTGAAAAAATTCAAAAAAATTTTTTCCTTTCAAAGTCTCAAAAACGGTACCTGGCAACAAAAAACTGGTAAATATTAGTAGCAACCAAAATTCCAAGAGAAAAATTAAAAAAAAAAATTTCAACTTCCAAAATGTCAGAAACGGTACACAGCAACTAAAAATTAGTTTGTTTTTTTAAACTCAAAAACAGTACATAGCAACTAAAAATTAATAAATATAAGTGGCAACAAAAGTTTCGAGAGAAAAAATTGAAAAAAAATTTTTTCTTTCGAAATCTCAAAAACGGTACATAGCAACAAAATATTAGTGAATATTAGTGGAAACGAACATTTCGAGAGAAAAAATTGTTTTCCTTTCCAAATATCAAGAACGGTACATAGCAACTAAAAACTGGTAAATATCAGTAGCAACAAAAATTTCGAGAGAAAAAATAGAAAAAACTTTTTTCCTTCCAAAATCTTAAAAACGGTACATACCAACAGTGGCAAAGAAAATTCCGAGAGAAAAAATTTATTAAAATTTTTTTCTTTTAAAATCTCAAAAACGGTACATAGCAACTAAAAATTAGTACATATTAGTGGAAACCAACATTTCGCGAGAAAAAATTGAAAAAATTTTATTTCTTCAAAAATTTCAAAATCGGTACATAGCAACTGAAAATTAGTAAATATTAGTAGAAACCAACATTTCGAGAGAAAAGATTGAAAAATTTTTCTTTTCTTCCAAAATTTAAAAAACGGTACATAGCAACTAAAAATTAGTAAATTTTAGTGGAAACCAACATTTTGAGAAAAAAAATTAAAAAATTTTTTTTTCTCTCAAATCTCAGAAACGGTACATAGTAAGTAAAAATAAATAAATATAAGTGGAAGCCAACCGAGAGAAAAAATTGAAAAAATTTCTTTTCTTACAAAATCTCAAAAACGTTACCTTGCAACTAAAAAGTGGTAAGTATTAGGGCAACAAAAATTTTGAGAGAAAGAATTGAAAATTTTTTTTTTCTTCCATAATCTCAAAAACGGTACATAGCAACTGAAAAATGGTAAATATTAATGGCAACAAAAATTCTGAGAGAAAAAATTATTAAAAATTTTTTTCTTCTAAAATCTCAAAAAGAGAACATAGCAACTGAAAATTAGTAAATATTAGTGGAAACCAACATTTGAAGAGAAAAAAGTATAAAATTTTTATTTCCTTCCAAAATCTCAAAAACGGTACCTAGCAACTAAAAACTGGTGAATATTTGTAGCAACGAAAATTTCGAAAGAAAAAACTGAAGAGAAATTTTTCTTTGAAAATGTTAAAGATGGTACATTGCAACTCAAAATTAGTAAATATTAGTGAAAACCAACATTTTGAGAGAAAAAATGGAAGAATTTTTTTGCTTCCAAAATCTTGAAAACGGTACCTAGCAACTAAAAACTGGAACATATTAGTGGCAACAAAAATTTCGAGAGAAAAAATGGAAGAAAAAATTTCTTCTTTTAAAGTCTTGAAAACAGTACATAGCAACTAAAAATTAGTAAATATTAGTGGAAACCAACATTGCGAGAAAAAAATTTTTAAAAATTTGTTGTCTTCCAAAAGCTAAAAAAAGGCACATAGCAACTACAAATTAGTGAATATTAGTGGAAACCAACATTTCGAGAGAGAAAGTTGAAAAAAAAATTAAAACTGGAACATATTAGTGTCAACAAAAATTTCCAGAGAAAAAATGGAAAAAAATTGTTTGCTTCCAAAATCTCAAAAACGGTACATAGCAACTAAAAACTGGTAAATATTAGTGTCACCAAGAATTTCGAAAGAAAAAAGTGAATTTTTTTTTTTTTGTTAAAAATGGTACATAGGAACTAAAAATTAATATACATTAGTGGAAACCAACATTTGGAGAAAAAAATTCAAAAAATTTCTTTTCTTCTAAAATCTTCAAAACGGTACCTAGCAACTAAAAATTAATAAAAATCAGTGAAAAACAAAATTTCGAGAGAAAAAATTAAAAAATTGGATTGCTTCCAAAATCTCAAAAACGCTACATAGCATCTGAAAACTGAAACAGATTAGTGTGAACAAAAATTTCGAGAGAAAAATGGAATTAAATTTTTTTTTTCTAAAATCTTAAAAACAGTACATATCAACTCAAAATTAGTAAATATTAGTGAAAACCAACATTTCGAGAGAAAAAATTGTGAAAATTTTTTTTGTTCCAAAATCTCAAAAACGGTACATAGCAACGAAAAATTAGTAAATATCAGTGGAAACCAACATTTCAAGAGAGAAAGTTGAAAAAATTTGTTTTCTTCCATAATCTCAAAAAGGGTACATAGCAACTAAAAATTAATAAATATAAATGGCAACAAAAATTTCGAGAGAAAAAATTGAAAAAAATTTTTTTCTTCCAAAATCTCAAAAATGGTACATAGCAACGAAGTATTAGTGAATATTAGTGGAATTTAACACTTCGAGAAAAAAAATTGTTTTTCTTTCCAAATATCAAAAACGGTACATAGCAATTAAAAACTGGTAAATATCAGTGGCAACAAAAATTTCGAGAAAAAAAATAGAAAAAACTTTTTTCCTTCTAAAATCTCAAAAATGGTACATAGCAACAGTGGCAAAGAAAATTCAGAGAGAAAAAATCGATTAAAATTTTTTTCTTTTAAAATCTCAAAAACGGTACATAGCAACTAAAAATTAGTACATATTAGTGAAAACCAACATTTCGAGAGAAAAAATTGAAAAAATTTTATTTCTTCAAAAATTTCAAAAACGGTACATAGCAACTGCAAATGAGTAAATATTAGTAGAAACCAACATTTCGAGAGAAAAAATTGAAAAATTTGTCTTTCCTTCCAAAATTTGAAAAACGGTACATAGCAACTAAAATCTAGTAAATTTCAGTGGAAACCAACATTTTGAGAAAAAAAATTAAAATTTTTTTTTTTTTAAATCTCAAAAACGGTACATAGCAACTAAAAATAAGTAAATATTAGTGGAAACCAACCGAGAGTAAAAATTGAAAAATTTCTTTCCTTACAAAATCTCAAAAACGTTACCTTGCAACTAAAAAGTGGTAAATATTAGTGGCAACAAAAATTTTTCGAGAAAGAATTGAAAATTTTTTTTTTTTCAAAATCTCAAAAACGGTACATAGCAACTGAAAATGGTAAATATTAGTGGCAACGAAAATTCCGAGAGAAAAAATTATTAAAAAATTTTTTCTTCTAAAATCTCAAAAATGGTAGATAGCAACTGAAAATTAGTAAATATTAGCGGATACCAACATTTTGAGAGAAAAAATTATAAATTTTTTTTTTCCTTCCAAAATCTTGAAAACGGTACCTAGCAACTAAAAACTGGTGAATATTTGTAGCAACGAAAATTTCGAGAGAAAAAACTGAAAAAATTTTTTTTTTGAAAATGTTAAAAATGGTACATTGCAACTAAAAATTAGTATATATTAGTGAAAACCAACATTTTAAAAGAAAAAATTGTAAAAGTTGTATTTCTTCTAAAATCTCAAAAACGGTACATAGCAACTAAAAACAGGAACATATTAGTGGCCAAAAAAATTTCTAGAGAAAAAATGAAAAAAAATTTTTTGCTTCCAAAATCTCAAAAACGGTACATAGCAACTAAAAACTGGAACATATTAGTGGCAACAAAAATTTCGAGAGAACAAATGGAAAAAAAATTTCTTCTTCTAAAGTCTTGAAAACAGTACATAGCAACTGAAAATTAGTAAATATTGGTGAAAACCAACATTTTAAAAGAAAAAATGGTAAAAGTTGTATTTCTTCCAAAACCTCAAAAACGGTACACAGCAACTGAAAACTGGAACATATCAGGTGCAACAAAAATTTCCAGAAAAAAAAATGGAAAAAAATTTTTTGTTTCCAAAATCTCAAAAACGGTACATAGCAACTAAAAACTGGTAAATATTAGTGGCAACAAAGATTTCGAAAAAAAAGTGAAATTTTTGTTTGTTTGTTAAAAATGGTACATAGCAACTAAAAATTAGTGAATATAGGTAGAAACCAACATTTCGAGAAAGAAAGTTGAAAAAATTTTCATTCTTCCATAATCTCAAAAACGGTACATAGCAACTAAAAATTAGTAAATATTAGTGAAAACCAACATTTCGAGAGAAAAAATTGTGAAAATTTTTTTTCTTACAAAATCTCAAAAACGGTATATAGCAACTAAAAATTAATAAACATTAGTGGAAACTAACATTTAGAGGAAAAAGTTTTTTAAAATTTCTTCTCTTCTAAGATCTTAAAAACGGTACCTAGCAACTAAAAATTAATAAACATCAGTGAAAACTAAAATTACGAGAAAAAAAATTAAAAAAATTTTTTTCTTTCAAAATCTCAAAAACGTTACGTAGGAACTAAAAATTAGTAAATATCAGTAGACACCAACATTTCGACAGAAAAAATTGAAAAAATTTCTTTTTTTCTGAAATCTCAACAACGGTACCTAGAAACTAAAAACTGGTAAATATTAGTGGTAAAAAATATTTCGAAAAAAAATTGAAAAACAAATTTTTCTTTTAAAGTGTCGAAAACGGTTCATAGCAACTAAAAATTAGTAAATATTAGTGTAAACTAACATTTCGAGAGAAAAAATTGTATTGCTTCCAAAATCTCAAAAACGGTACATAGCAACTGAAAACTGGAACATATTAGTGGCAACAAAAATTTTGAGAGAAAAAATGGAAACAAAATTTTTTCGTCCAGAATCTTAAAAACAGTATATAGCAACTAAAAATTAGTAAATATTAGTGGAAACCAGCATTTCGAGAGAAAAAAATAAAAAAAATTTGTTGTCTTCCAAAATCTCTAAAAAGGTACATAGCAACTGAAAATTAGTGAATATTAGTGGAAACCTACATTTCGAGAGAGAATGTTGAAAATATTTGTATTTTTTTTGTTATGAAAATATTCGCATTATTCAGTGTATGTCAGCATCCCCTACTTATTTTATTATTTACATTAAATTAAGGAATAATTCCATTTGTAGGATAAAGTTTATGACGAAATCTAGCATATTTTTGAATCTGAGGCCCAAGAAGTTAACCCTGTTGATTATAAGGATTTACCGTGATTAGAATATTTAGAGAGAATCATTAAAGGAACTCTTTAGACTTCTGCTGATTTCGCCCATTCTTTTACAAAAAGCAACTGATGATTTAAATAATGGTGTATATGCTACTATTTCCTTACATTTTTAAAATGAAATATATCCCTCATATTGAAGTTGCTGATTTTTTATGTAAAAGAATATACAATACCGAAAGGTTGCATGGCAGTTCTTTGAACATTTGAACTTCACCGTGACGAACAATATTGGCCCGATCCATTAAAATTTGTCCCAGACAGATTTTTGCCCATACAAAATATCAGGATATAGGAAAGATTTTTTCATAATATACATAATACTAATGCACTACTCTAATAATTTTTTACTAGTAACACATATTCACTGGTTTCCTCTATTAATAACAAAGCGCTAACAAAACTGAATACAGTGAAAAAAATAATTTTTGGACTGTTGAGATCGAATTATGTCAAGATTTGTTGAAAAATAAAGTTAACTAATTTTATAATCACAAAGCTTCCTCTGTAAGGAAGAGAAAAATAATTTATTTGTATTTTTCAGGACTCTTATTTGCTATGATGTCTATAAAGTGATTTTGGCCACGATTTTACGAAAATATGTTATAATAACTGATAACATCCTGCTTCTGAAGGACGTCGGGTTAAAGTTTAATATTTTGCTGAAACCTGTTAAACCCCTTGCTATACGAATTGAAAAAAAAATCAAATAATTTTTCACAAAAATTTAATCATCAACTTCATTTATTTTATTAAATCAACTACGTTAAGGTTGGACATTTTCATTAAAATAGGTTTACAGTTTTAAAAAACTGAGAAATTTGAGAAATTGGCTTTTTTTATTTCATAACTTCGATTACTTATAAAATAATAAAATATTATAACTCATATACTTGGCGCCATTTTTTCACATGTATTTTTGGCGGGATTCCATCAATTTTTTTTAGATACAATAAAAAATCCCCATGCAGTAATTAATTTTTCTGACAACACTTGCTTCAATAATAATGCAAAGAAATAAATAACCAACTCTGTGGTATGTCTGTGGATCACTTTCACCTAAAAAAGCGGGTCTCTGTCTGGGAGTCCAGAATTCTGGACGAATAGATCACGTGTCTTGGAACAGCTATTCGTACAGTATTATCGACATTAATATGAGGTTTTTTAACATTATTTATAGATCATTTATTTAAGTGCTTGAATATTATACAGACGCATTTTAATATTTTCACATACATTATTTTCATATTTATTCATTTTAATTAAAAATCTTAATAAACAACAATAATGTGGTTTAACTCTGTCAGACTAATAATTGAGGAAAACCCAACGTTTCAGAATAATATAATATTGTACAACAACGGACATCTATACTTTGAAGTAAAATGTTTTTATAGGTGGTTGCAGTATTGATCATATAAGATAAAGTAAAAAATTGGT
>JAUELO010000002.1:763968-778571 GCA_032357855.1 Amphibolips quercusostensackenii | reverse complement strand
AGGTGAGCTGTTTTTTGTTTGGATATGCGGCTTCGGATTGATATTTTTTACTCCAAAGACTTTCCTTAAGGTTTTTGTTGGAAAGACAGAGGTCAAAGTTCGTTTTCTTTGGAAAAAGTTGCATTTATTGATTGAAATTGGGATTTAAAGGGCAAATGCTTATGGGGAAATTAGGTTTCGAGTTTACTGATATTTCAGGAATGATATGTTTTTGATGGAATGATGAAGATTCCAAATATAGTTCATAACTTTCACATACCGATGGAGAAACTTGGACAAGACCTAACAAATTTCCCGGAGATTTTGTATTACAAAAATTCATTATAAAAATTCATTACAATTCAAATTCTTCAACTTTAAAAACTTTAGTTTGTAAATATTCATTATATAAGACACTGGTTATTTGTTTAGTAGTGGTTTCGTAATTTTACCCTCTTAAAAATTAAAATTTTTGAACTGTTAACATTTCATTTCATTCGAATATTGGAATTCGAAATACAATTTTAAAGGCTAAAGTGCTTTATGTTTTTAAATTAAGCTTCGTATTCATATTTTTATACCCGACTTATTCTTTGAAATTTAAAATTAAAACGCTGGGGGTCAAAGTCCCTTTTTATGTAAATGAGCCATTCATTATTCGAAACTGGAATTCGGTGGAAAAATTTAATACTCCCTACTAAAAAAGAAGTAATGAATCATCAGAAAAAAGTCATGACTCTGACGATTTCTGTCCACATTTGTTACGTTTCTCGACGGAATCCTTTTATTAGGGTTCCAAGAAGAGAACGCTATAAAACCAAATCCCTTTTATACTTTCCAGGTTATTTATATTTATTTATTTATGCAAATTTTCTTTTTTCTTACATTTAATTATTAATACTTACATAGGGTGACCCAGCGACCTTAAAAACCTGGGATTCTTTTGGAATTTTTGTTTTAATCTTGAAAACCTGGAAATCACGTTGAATTTTTCACGAGAACCTTGAATTTAAAAAAATTTTTTTGTTGGGTGTAAAAAATTAATAATTTTATTGAAATGTTTTTGAGTGTACACCAGATTTCAAAAGGTTACAAAATATTTCTAAAGATTTCAAAAAGTTTCAAAATATTTTTAACATTTCACAAAGATTTCCTGCATGTCAACGATTTAAAAAAGGCGTGCACACCAGATTTCAATAAAGATTTCACAACAACTTTACAAACATTTTAAAACTTTCAAAAGATTTCAAGTATTTCAAAGATTTCAAAGAGTACATAGTAAATCATAATTCTAAGATTTCAAAAAATGTCAAAGGTTTTAAATAATTCAAAATTTTTTTGAAAGATATCAAAAGATTTCACAAATGTTTAAAAGCTTTCATAAAAATTCATAAAGGTTTTAAAAGAAAACAAGATTTGCAGAGATTTCAACAAGGATACAGTGTACTGGATTTCAAAACATTTCAAAGATTTTAAACGATTAAAAATTTTTTTAGAAGATTTTATAAGATATCACAAAGGCTTTAAATGTTTCAGGGATTTCAAACAAATCTCAAAAATTTCAGAACGACAACACAAATATTTCAAAGACTTCATAAGGATTTTAAATGAATACAAGAATTTTAAAGATTTTAGAAAAAGTACAGCACACCAGATTTTAAGGATTTCAAAATATTTCAAAGGTTTAGAACGACTAAAAAATTTATAAGAAAGTTTCAGAAGATTTAAGAAAGATTTCAAATTTTCAAGTGATTTCAAACGATTACAAACAATTTCACAAATATTTGAAAGAATTTTAAACAAATTCAAAATTTTTTCAGATTCTTGGAAAAGTTTTGATTTTCATTTTGAAAATTTAATTTAAGAAAATGTTTATAAAGATTTTAAAAAATTTCAAATGATTTCCTAAAATTAAGGGAAAGGAAGACTTGAAAAGATACTAAAATAATTTTATACTCAAAACGAGTTTAGAAGTTTTTAAATAAAATATAGATTTTTGAAGGTTTTGAATTAAAAACTTTTTGAATAAGTATTTTGAAAGGTTTCTAGAGAGAAAAAAATTGTCGTAAGATTTCTGAGAAAAATAATTTTTTTTTTATTTCACAAAATTTTGGTTCAGAGAATATTTATCAAGAGTCGAGAACAGTCCAAAAGATTATCACAATTGTAAAAAATGAATCTACAAGATTTCAAGCCAATTTTTCATTTTGCGGAATTTAAAAAAAAAATGTTATATGTTCCAAAAATTTTGTAGGGGTTAATCACTTTTGAAATCTTACTTAAAAACCTTCGTAAAATCTTTAAAATTTTTGAAATCTTTGTGAAATCTTTGAAATTTTCTGAAATCTTCTAAAATCTTTTGAAAAGTTTAGAAATTCTTTGAAATCTTTTGAAATTTTTGTGAATTTTTTTGAAATCCTGTTAACTTATTTGAAATCTTTTGAAATATTCTGAGATATTTTGAAATTTTTGTGAAATATTTTGAAACCTTCTAAAATCTTTTGAAATATTTTGAATTTTTTGTGGAAAATTTTGGAAATTTCTGCAATTTTTGTTAAATCTTTTGAAATTTTCGAAATCTTTTGAAATTTTTGTAAAATCTTCTGAAATTTTTTGAAATTATTTAAAACCTTTGTAAATCTTGTGAAATCTTTTAAATCTTCTGAAATTTTTGTAAATTAGTTCAGAATTTTCTGAAACCTTTTGAAATATTTTGAAATTTTTTGATATACTTTTAAATCATCTGTACTTATTTAAAAGCTTTTGAAATCCTAAAAAATTTTTGTTAAAATCTTTTGAAACTTTCTGAAACCTTTTGATATCTTTTGAATTCTTTTGGAATTTTTGTGAGATTTTTTTAAATTTTCTGAAATTATTTAAAAACGCATTTCTTTGGTTGACCATTCATTTTCTGACTCGAAATTCAATTATATAATTTTTGGTTGAAAAATGATTTTTTTTCAGTTGAAAATTCATCTTTTTTGGTAGAAATCAATCTTCTGGTTTAAAAATCTATATTTTTGGTCTAAAGTTCAATTATTTTATTTAAATATTGATCATCGTAGTTGAATATTTAATAGTTTTAGTTAACAATTTATCTATTTAGTTAAACATTAATTTTTTTAACTTAAAATTTAATTATTTAAGTTTTGGTTGACAATTTATCTTTTTACAGTAAAAATTAATTTTTGTTAGTTTGAAATTTCATCTTTACCAGTTGAAGATTCATCCTTTTGATTGAAAGTTCATAAGTTAGGTTAAAAATTAATTTCATCAACTAAAAGTGTAACTATTCCATTTTCGGTTGAAATTTAATTTTTTAGCTCAAAATTCAACTATTTGGTTGAAAATTTGTCTTCTTTAATTGAAAATTCAACTGTTTCGTTAAAACATTCAGGTTTTTTTTCTTAAATTTTATTTTTTGAGTTAAAAATTTTTTTTTGGACGGAGAGAAAATTTTAATTGTTTATCTAATTTATTTTAGCCGCGACAATTTCGGTGACGGAATGGCGAACAAAATTCCAAAGAAGAATGAATCTCGCGGACAATGCGACAAAAGCGAGAAGTGTCGACAGTTTGTTGAATTTCGAAACTGTAAAATACTATGGAGCTGAAAATTACGAAGTTGACTCCTACAGAGAAGCAATTTTGAATTTTCAAGTTGAGGAATGGAAGTCCATGATCACTTTAAATATTTTAAACACGATGCAAAATGTTATTGTCTGCAGTGGATTACTCGCTGGGTCTCTTCTTTGTCTTCACATGGTACTTTTCTTTGTTTTTTATTTTTAAATTAATCTCCTTTTGATTAATTTATCAATTTTAAATTGATTAAATTAAATTAATTTTTTAGGTCGTTGCGGGCGAAGGTTTGACAATCGGCGACTACGTTTTGTTCGCCAGTTATATTATTCAACTGTACGTTCCACTTAATTGGTTTGGAACTTATTACAGGTAAGAAAATTTTCATCACTTTTCTGCCCTAGAGAATAAAAAATTTAGTTGATTTTCATTCAAATAGTTTGGTTTCGAAACCAAAGATTTTCTTGAAAATATTTGAATTTTTAATTCGAAAATATGAAATTTCTAAGAAAAATGTAATTTTAAACCAAAGAGTTCAATTTTCTACAAAATAATAGAATCAAGAAAAGATTTTGATTTAAAATCAGAAACAGTCCAAAGATTCTAAGGCATTTCAAAAATTTTAATGGATTTTGAGTGATCCAAAAGATTTCCATTAAATCAAAAAAGTAATTTTCAACACAATAGTTAAATTTTTTACGAAATCAATAGAATTTTAATCCAAAAACATGAATTTTTTACAAAACAGTTGCATTTTTTATCAAATAGTTGAATGTTAAACCTGCAGAGATGAATCTTCAAAAAAGAATTTTTAACAAAGAAGATCAACCAAACAGATAAATTTTCAACCAAAAAATATTAATTCTCGACTAAAAATGTAATATTTGAAAATTTATCCAAAAAAATATTTCAAGTTCAAAGCAGAAACAGTCAAATTTAACAAAAAAGATGGATTTTCAACGAAATATGTGATAGTTAATATTTGAACCAAATAAAGATTTAAAATCAAAACAGTTAAATTGAACCAAAAAAGATAAATTTTCAAAAAAATAGTTGAATCTTAAAAAAAGCAGATTAATTTTCAACTAGAAAGTTGCACTTTTAACCCAAAAAGATAAAATTTACAAAAATAGATGAATTGTTAAACCAAAAAAAACGAATTTTAAACCAGAAAGGATTCTTTAGTGAAGAGAAAAATAAAATTTCAAACAAATTGTTGAATTTTAAAACCATAAAGGTGAATTCTCTAGAAAACATTTAAATTTTCAACCCAAAAATATGTACTTTTTACCAAAAAGCGAATTTCAAACTTTTTTTTTTGTCAAAAATATAACTATTTTGTTGAAAATTTTATCTTTTGGTTGAAAATTAATTTTTTTAACTGAAAATTAAACTATTTCATGTTTGCTTAAAAATTTATTTTCTTCAATTGAAAATGTAACTATTTGGTAGAAAATTACTCCTTTTGATTGAAACTTTATCTTTTTAGTTGAAAACTCTTTTTTTTTGTAACTTAAAAACTGTTAGATTGAAAATACCTTCAAAAATTCATGTATTTAGTTAGAGATTTATATGTATTGGTAGTAAATTAAATTTATTGTTCGAAAATTTATCTTTTTGCTGAAAATTTATTTCATTGATTGAAATTCAGTTTTTTTTCTCATTGAAAGTTTTTTTTACTAAAGATTTATTTATTCAATTTTTGTCGAAAATTGATCTTTTTTATAGAAGCCTAATTTTCTTGCTTGAAAATTCATCCGCTAGGTCGAAAATTTAACTATTTTATTGGAAATTCTTGTTTTTATTGAAATTTCGTCTTTTTCGTTATAAATTTAATTAATTGGTTAAAAATTTTTTTTTAGTTCAAAATTATTTTTTCTTAGCTAAAAATGTAACTATTCTATTTTTGCCTAAAAATGTATCTCTTTTTAGCAAAAAATTCATTTACTTGGTTGAAAATTTACCTGTCTCGTTAAAAATTTATTTCATCAGGTGGAAAATTAATATTTTTACTTAAAAGTTAAGTATTCTCTTTTAGGTTCAAAACGTATCTGCTTTAGGTAAAAATTCAACTATTTTATTGAAAATTTAACTATTTTATTGGAAATTCTTGTTTTTATTGAAATTTTATTTTTCCAACTGAAAATTGAACTGTTCTATTTTTTTGTTAAAAATTTGTCTTTTAGAAGAAGCTTCATTTCCTGAGTTGAAAATTCAACAATTTGCTTAAAAATAAATTTCTATGTTGAAGATTCATCATTTTAGTTAAAAATTAATTTATTTTGTTATAAATTTAAATAATTTGTTGAAAATTCATTTTCGAGTTAAAAAAATTTTATTTTTTAATTTGAAAACGTAATTATTCTATTTTTCCCCAAAAAGGTAACTTTTTTAGTAAAAAATTCATTAATTAGGTTGAAAATTGATATGCTTGGTTGAAATTTTAACTGTCTCGTTAAAAATTTATTTTATTTGGTGGAATATTAATATTTTTACTGAAAATTTATTTTTCTAACTGAAAATTGAACTGTCCTATTTTTTGTTGCAAATTTACTTTTTGGAAAGAAAATTCATCTTCTGAGTTAAAAATTCAACAATTTGGTTGAAAATAAATTTTTATGATTTAAGATTCATCATTCTAGTTAAAAATTAATTCCTTTGGTTGTAACTCTAACCTATTTGTTGAAAATTCATTTTTTTAGTTAGGAATTCAATTTTTTAGTTAAAAATTTTTTTTTTTTTAACTGAAAATAGAACCAATTTAATTTTACTTGAAAATGTATTTTTTTCAGCTGAAAATGTATTTTTTTAGTTAAAAATTAATTGATTTTTTTCAAAACTCGTCTTTCTTAGGTTGAGAATTCAATCATTTTGGTGGAAAATTTATATTTTTGGGTTGAAAATTAATTTTTTTGTTAAAAATTCATATTTTTGGGGTAAAAGTCTATTGTTTTGCAGGAAATTCGTCTTTTTGTCTTGGATATTCAATATTTTGGATGACATTTTCCTTTTCTATATACTGAAAAATATGTTTTGGTTTAATATTTAACTGTTTTGTTAAAAGTTTCTCTTCTTGGTTTGAAAATTATTCTTTTTTGCTTGAGGATTCATCTAATTTGTTGAATTCTTATTTTTTGGTTTAATTCAACTCTTTTTGATTGACAATTTTTTCCTTTTATCATGTATTTTGATGAAATTTTTTTTTCTAATTCGTTTTTTAGTTGAAAATTTGATTTGGTTAAAAATAGATTTTTATGGTTGGAGATTCATAATTTTAGTTGAAAATTAATTTCTTTGGTTGTAAATTTAACAAATTTGTTGAAATTTTTTTTTTGCAAATTATTATTTTTTAGCTGAAAATTTAACTGTTTCATTTTTGCTTCAAATGTATATTTTTTGTTAAAAATTCATTTATTTGCTTGAAAGGTCGTTTTTTTTGGGTTGAAATTCAATAATTTTGATGGAAAATTTATATTGTTGGGCTGAAAATTAAATTTTTTTGCTTAAAAGTATATTTTATGAAAATTTAACTCTTGTTGAGAGTTCTTCTTTTTGTTTTGAAAATTATTCTGTTTTATTTGAGGATTCAACTAATGTGTTGAAAATTGTTATTTTTACCATCAAAGGTTAAAAATTAAAGTTAAAAATCAAAAGCTAAACATCACAGTTCAAAATTAAAAAAGTTAAACATTAAAAATTAAAATTTTGAGTTAAAAATTAAAAGTTAAAAATTAAAGTTGAAAATTAAAAATTCAAAGTTACAAATTAAAGACGGAAATTGAAAATAAATGTTTAAATTGAAGTTAAAAATTAACAATTAAATTTTATAAATTAAAGTTACAAACTAAAAGCTAAAAATTGAAGTTAAAAGCTAAAAATTTAAATTAAAAAATTGAAGATGAAACTTGAAAATTAAAAGTTAAAAATTTAAATAAAAAATTAAAAGATAAAAATTATGATGAAAATTAAAAGTTAAAAATTAAAGATGGAAATTTAAAAAAAGTTAAAAATTAAAGAAAAAAATTAAAAATAAAAAGTTATAAATATAAAGTTAAAAATGAAAGTTGAAAATTAATTGAAAGTAAAAAATTGAAGATGAAACCTCAAAAATAAAAGTTAAAAATTGAACATGAAAATTAAAAATTAAAAGCTACAAACTAAAGGTGAAAATTAAAAAATAAAAAGTTGAAAATTAAAGATGAAAATTAAAAAATAAAAGTTAAAAATTAAAGTCAAAAGTTAAAATTTAAAGATTTAAACTTGAAGTTCAGAATTGAAGGAAAAAATTAAAAATAAAAAGTTAAAAATTAAAGGTTAAAAATTAAACATGAAAATTAAAAGCTACAAATTAAAAATGGAAATTAAAAAAAAAGTTAAAAATGAAAGATAAAAATTAAAAGTTAAAAATTAAAGTTAAAAATTAAAAGTTAAAAATTTGAAGATTAAAAATTAAAATTTAAAGATTAAAATTCATAGTTAAAAATTGAAGAAGAAAATTGAAAATAAAAAGTTTTAAAAAATTAGTCAAAAATTAAAAGTTAAAAATTGAAGTTAAAAATTAAAAATTAAACATAAAAGTTAAACATTAAAAATTAAAACTTATAAATGAAAGATGAAAATTAAAAATTAAAAGTTGAAAATTGAGTATGAAATAAAAAATAAAAAGTTAAAAATCAACCGTTAAAAATTAAAAATTAAAAGTTAAAAATTAAAATAAAAAATTAAAAGTTAAAATTCAAAATAAAAAATTAAAAGTTGAAAATCAACGATAAAAATTAAAACCTAAAAATTAAAGATGAAAATTTAAAGAAACCTAAAAATTAGATAAAAAAATAAAAAATTAAATCTTAAAAATAAGAAGTTAAAAATTAAAGTTGAAAATTAAAAATTGAAAGTAAATAATTGAAGATTAAACTTAAAAATCAAAAGTTAAAAATTAAGTAAAAAAATTAAAAGCTACAGATGAAAGATAAAAATTAAAAATAAAAAGTAAAAAATTAAAAATCAAAAGTTAAAAAGTAAAGTTGAAAATTAAAAATTGAAAGTAAAAAATTAAAGATAAAACTCCAAAATTAAAAGTAAAAAATTAAAGATGAAAATTAAAAATTAAATATTAAAATAAAAAACTAAAATTTAAAAATTAAACATTAAAAATTAAAGTTGAAAATTAAAAATTGAAGATGAAACTCAAAAATTAAAAGTTACAGATTAAATATTAAAAATTAAAAAATTAAAAATAAAAAGATAAAAATTAAAGAAGAAAATTGAAAGTTAAAAATTAGTGTTGAAAATTAAAATTTAAAGATCAAAATTTGAAGTTAAAAATTAAAGAAAAAAGTTGAATAATTAAAAACAAAATTTTAAAATTAAAAGCTAAGCATTAAAGTTAAAAATTAAAAATTAAAAATCAAATGTTAAAAATTAAAGTTAAAAATTAAAAGTTAAAAAGTGAAGTTAATAACTAAAAATTTTAATTAAAAAATTGAAGATGAAACTTTAAAATTAAAGGTGAAATAAAAAAATTAAAAGTTAAAAATTAAAGATGAAATAAAATATAAAAAGTTAAAAATTAAAAGTTGAAGATATAAAATAAAAAGTTGAAGTTCAAAATTAAAAATTAAAAGTTAAAAATTAAAAGTTAAAAATTAAAAGTTAAAAATTAAAGGTGAAAATTTTAAAAAAGTTTAAAAATTAAAGATGAAATTTTTTTTTAAAAAGTTAAAAATGAAAGAAGAAAATTAAAAATTTAACTCTTTTTGATTAAGAAAAAAAGTAATTTGTGGTGGAAATAAGAACTGTTACGCTTTTCGTTTAGAATTAATTTTTTTGTATCGAATATTCATCACTTTGGTCAAAAATTTAACTATAAAATTCTGTATGACTGTTGTCACTAAACGTGTGTAAAATATTGTATTTAGAAACAAACTTTTGTTTTGTATAAACATTATTGATCGCTTAGGTGTAAGGTTTTTTTACACCAAAGATAAATTCAGAACGGTCAGTTAAAATGGAAAATTGGCCAGGTGAATGCCAGGAAAAAGTCAGGAAAAGTGAGGAACTTTCGCAAAAGGAATTTTGAACGGCCTCTAATTTAATTAAAAAATTTCCAGAGCAATTCAGAAGAACTTTGTCGACATGGAGAACATGTTTGAACTGCTCCGAGAGGAACAGGAAGTGATAGACGCCCCGGGCGCTGGACCTTTGATAGTAAAACGCGGCCAGGTGGAATTTTCGAACGTAACTTTCAGTTACAATCCGGAGAGGCTTGTACTTAAAAATGTGAGTTTCGTCGCTCCTGCTGGAAAAACTATCGCTCTGGTTGGTCCCTCGGGCGCTGGAAAATCGACGATTATGAGATTACTCTTCAGATTTTATGACGTGGAGCAAGGCTCGATTGTAATCGATGGACAGAATCTGAAAACTGTGAAACAGGATACTTTACGAAGCGCGATAGGTAATTTTTTATATGGAATTGCTCATAAACCACGTTACCATTTTTTTGGGGGGGAAATAAATTTTATAAAATTATATATTTATCATTTTATTATTATATTAATTATATTAATTTTAACTTTTAGGTCAATTAATTATTTTATTTTATATTTTGAACTTAGAATAATTTGTTTAATAATTTCAAATTTTAATTTTTAATAGTATTATTCAAATATAAATATAAATTTAGTTAAATTAAAAATAATGACTAAATTAACTTAATACTAGACCATCATTTGTTCTTGATAATTTCGAATTGAAAGCGTTTGAATTTTAAGATTAATTATGAAATGATTTCGAGTTGAAAACGTTTCAATTCGAAATATTTTAGATAGGTAAAATTTAAAAAAGGACAGTATTGCGAATGAAATGAAAAGGAATTAAACTTTTATGACTTCTGAATAAAAGCGATTGAAATTGGATAATTTTAAATTGAAATTGAAGTTTATTAATAAAATTAATGTTTTCAGAAAAATTAAAATTGTATTATTTTTAATTAAAAGCATGTAAAATTGAATAATTTAAATGTAAAAAGTTTTGAGTCTTGATAAATTTAAATTCGAAGCGATTAAAATTTGACAATTTTAAATTTAAAACTAAATTGAATATTACAAAGTAAAAGCTTCTGAAATTCTAGAAATATAAGTTTTTATTAAATTAAAGAATTATTATTTAACATAAAAATTGATTTAAATTTCAAAACGTTAAAAATTTTATCTTTTTCGTTTAGAATTTTCAAAAATAAAACATGTAAAATTTAGAGGAATTAAAATTGTATCATTTTTAATTAATAGCATTTAAAATTGAATAATTTTAAAGTGAAAACTTTTGAATTTTGATAATTTGAAATTTGAAGGGATTAAAATTTGACAATTTGAAATTGAAAAATAAATTGAATATTTCAGAGTAAAAACTTTTGAAATTCTAGAAATGTAAATATTTTTTATTAAAAAATTTATGATTTAACATAAAAATTGATTAAAATTCAGATAAAATAAAAAAATAAACTCACCTTAATTTACACCACACAAAATGAAAAAATAATCAATCCTAAACCTTTAAAATTGAATTTTCTAAAAATAATGCTTATTTCTAATTCAAAGCGTTCAGAATGAAACAGTTTTATTTTGCATTGAAAAATCTTGTAATCGAATCATTTTAGATTAGAATTTCTAAAGAGAACAATTTCAAAACGTTACAAATATTATTTTTCGATTAGAATTTTCAAAAATAGAACATTTAAAATTTAGAGAAATCAAAATTGTATCATTTTTAATTAATAGTATTTAAAATTGAATAATTTTAAAGTGAAAACTTTTGACTTTTGATAAATTGAAATTCGAAGCGATTAAAATTTGACAATTTGAAGTAAAAAACTAAATTAAATATTTCAAAGTAAATGTTTCTGAAATTCCAGAAGTATAAATTTTGGTTAAATTTAAAAATTATGATATAACATAAAAATTGATCAGACAAATTGATCTAAAATCAAACAATAAATTCAACTTCATTTTCGCCTTACTCAAACCAATTTCATACCAAAATATTTAAAAATTTAAAAATTTCATATTAAAAGCCTTGATAGTCAGTTTTTAATATAATAATTTTAGATTTAAATATTCTAAATTGTTTTGTTTCAATTTTATTTGGTTTCAAATTTAATAATTTTAGACCCAAATGTTATAAATAGTTTGGTTTCAATTTTAAACGTACAAAACTTTCTGGTTTCTTGAATTTTTCAAAACAATAAAAAATTAAGATAATAATTTCTCAAATTTAATCTTTAAAAATGATCAAATTTTAGAACCAGGCATTAAAATCCATTAATTAGCAAAGAATTGATGAAAATTTGACTTTTACTTATTTATTATTATTTATTTTTAATTTACTAAATTTGATTGAAATGAATTGCTAAAATTTTCATTTAAATTTTTCAAAAAAGAAAAAGAGAACAAATTTTTTTTTCTTTTTGTCAAGAATTTTTTCAACTTATTCAAAAATTAAATCACGTTCATTTATCATTTATTTTTTTATTACATTTTTAACTGTTAATTTACTTTTTTTTTCAATTTTTTTATTGAAGTCAATAAATTTGAAAAAGGTTTCAAAAAGTTGGGCATTTTAATCCCAGTTAACAAAAAACTGTTTTTCGATTAAATAATTAAATAATTTCTTTAAATTGTAATGGTTTAAATTTTAAAATTCTACATTTTCATAGTAAACACTAAATTTTCATAGTAAATACTAAATTTTCAATATTTTCCTACCATAAGTTTAAATTTTGCGATTTAAATTGAAATTGTTGAATCTCGAAAAGTATAACTGAAAATTTTTAAATTATTAATTTCTAACCGATTAAATTCACATACAGTAATTGAAATTTATGAGGGTTTGAGTACAAAAAAGTTTTAATATCGCAATTTTTCGCGAATTTTTTTTTTAGTATTAAATGAAGTTCGGATTTGTTTAATCCATTTTTATGTATTCATTTTTTCATTTCTTAATATTTCTGATTTTTGGATTTTAGAAAAAATTGTGTTATCAATTTTTGTGTTATGTAAATCATTATTTTTTTAATTTAATAAAAATTTAGATTTCTAGAATTTCAGAAGCTTTCACTTTGGAATATTCAATTTAGTTTTTAATTTCAAATTGTCAAATTTAATTTACTTGGAATTTAAATTTATTAAAATTCTAAAGATTTCAATTTTAAATTATTTCATTTTGAATGCTTTTAATTAGAAATAATACAACTCTTATTTCACTTAATTTTAAAAGATCTATTTTTGAAAATTCTAATGGAAAGTGTTCAATTTTTAACGTTTTTAAATATTCCTCTTTCGAAATTTTAATCTGAAAACATTTAATTTTTAGATTCTTAAATTCAAAATCAAATGTTTCAATTTTGAACGCTTTGAATTAAAATAAAAATTTTAGCTCCTTCACAATGATATTGTCCAAATTAAAAAATTTAGTTTCAAAGTTTTGCATTTTAAAAGCTTCTGTTTAACATTTTTCAATTTAATTGTTCAATTCTAAAAACTTTTTTTCAGAAATGATACAAGTTCAATTTACATTCTATTCGAAATATTTGCCCTTTTTCAAAATTTTACTTATCTAAAATTAATTTGTTAAAAATTTGTCTTTTTAGTTAAAGATTCATCTCTTTAGTGGAAAATTCAACTATTTCGTTCAAAATTCTTTTTTTTTTTTGTCTTAAAATGAACTTTATTTTAACCAAAAATTTAACTATTACATTTGTAGTTGAAAATTGATCTTTTTTATATTAAAATTCAACTATTCGGTTAAAATGTATCTTTTTTATTTAAAAATTCATGTATTCTGTTGAAAGTTCGGTGTTTTTTAGCAGCAAATTAAACTTATCAATTAAAAAAAATATTTTTCCTTGAAAATTCATCTCTTTGATTTAACATTGAACTATTTGATTGATTATTCGTATCTTTTTCACGTTAAATTGTTTTTGATTAAAATTAAAATATTTTTTGGTTAAAATATCAATTATACTTCTCGTTTTTTAGTTGAAAATTAATCTTTGAAGTAGAAAATTTAACCAGTTTTTTTTACCTGAAAACATAAATATTCTATTATTGGTTGAAAATTTATATTTTTATTTGAAAATTGATTTTTTTTTATTTGAAAATTCAACTATTTAGTTGAAAATTCATCTTTTTGATCAAAATTCAATTATTTTGGTAAAAATTCAATTATTTTCGTTGAAAATTCAATCTAACTGTAAAAAAATTTATTTTTCTGCTAGAAACTAATTTTTTTAAACTGAAAATGTAACTATTCCCTTTTTATTAAAAACTTTTTTTTTTTGTTAGAAACTTATCTTTTTAATTAAAAATTCAACTTTTTTTGGTGGAAAATTAAACCGTTTCGTTAGAAATAAAACTGTTTACTTAAAAATTAACTGGTAGAAAATTATTTTTTTTTAATGCAAAGTTCGTGTATTTTGTTGAAAATTTTGGGTTGAAAATCAATCTTCTTTTTCAAAAATTCATCTTATTGTCTATGACTTTAACTATTTTTTGGTTAAAAATTCTTTTAGTTTGGTTCAATGTAAGTGGTAGAAATTTTTTTTTTTTGTTAAAATTTAATTTTTTAAACTAAAATTGTAACTATTCAATTTTTTTTTTAATTCAACTATTTAGTTCAAAATTCAACTATTTTGGTAGAAAATTAAATTGTTTGCTATTGTGTGGAAAATAAAACTGTTTTATACAAAATTAATGTATTTTATTACAAATTTGTATTTTTGGGTAGAAAATTAATCTTTTTTGAGAATTTATCTTAATGGCTGTGGATTTAACTATTTTCTTGAAAATTCTTCTTTTTGATTATATGACTAATATAATAATATATAATAATAAATAATAAAAACTAATATAATATTATATGACTGGTAGAAAATTATTTTTTTTTTTGTTTTGAAAATGAATTTTTTTAAAATGAAAATGTAACTTTTTAATTTTTTGGTAAACATTTTTTTTCATTAAAAATTTAACTATTTAGTCGAAAATTTTACT
>JAUELO010000002.1:605953-631492 GCA_032357855.1 Amphibolips quercusostensackenii | reverse complement strand
GTTTTAGCAGGGTTAAGAGTGAGACCAGATGTTAAGGCCCATTGAACCACGATATTGATATCCTCCTGCACTTTTTGAAGATTTTAAAACTGACCTTCATTTAATTTTTTGAATTTTAAAAATGTATGTAGAATTGCAAATATTATTTAATTGTTGCGATTTGAATTTGTAAGGTTTATAATTTAAAACTTTTTTTATTTCAATTATGAGGACTTAGAATTAAAAATTCTTCAAGCGACATAAAAAATAGAGACTCTACTTGTTTGAAAGATTTAATTAGAAAGTTTTGTGAAGAGATTATTTTTATATACTTCGTTTAATTATTTGTTAGGCTACAGTTTAAATATTTACCTGAATTTTGTAAAAATTAAAATATGTAAAAATATAACATGTTTTATATCAGTTTAAAGGTACATCTTCTAATATTTACCATCGTTTTATACACAGTTGCGATACTTTTATTTAGTTATCAAAGAATTACATTTATATTGGTTATCATGTGTTTAGGTACAATATGCTTAAATGCTATATTGAAAAATAATAGTTTTTGAGACACACTTTTGAAAAGTAGTAGTCAAGTGTTTCTATTTTATTAACCTTGGCTTCGAAAATAGTTCTCAAGCATCGTCATTTTTTCACATACCTCACACTTGTTTAATAAATTTTTATCGCAAAATAATATGTATCTTCCTCGTGCTTCTGGTCAATGTTATAAAAAATAAGAAATTTATAAGATTTTAAATCAATTCAATAAATATCCGTCAAGATATTATACAAAAAATCAAAAGTAATTTTAATATAGAGAATCACTAGCATAAAGTTAAATTTTAATGATGGTGCGGCTAATTAAAAATTGTTTACCATTAGCTTTGGTGCTGAGGTCACATAACACTGTATCCACCACCGGACTTACGGTTTAAGAATGGTGAAACAAGGAATTTTATTTCTGATACAAATCGGTACATATTGTTAGGAGGACGATTAGCTACTTAAGAATTCATGTAGATTATTTTCAGAAATAAAAAAGGCGTGGTATTAGATATACCTAAATTTGTACAGTTTCTCACGTTCTGAGAAATAGAAGTACAATATTGGCATTTGTGCTGTAATACTGCACAAATTCTGTGAAAAATCGCGATCTTAATAAATTTTTGTTTAATTGTGGTGAATGGGTCGATATACATAAAAATTAAGTTTAAACACGCGTAAACCAATTCGATAGGGTCTCGGTGGATCACGTTACATTGGTCCCACTTGATGGATTTTGGATAAAATTCAATTAATATTGTCATTATTATTTTCGTATCACGATGTGCAATCTCTAACGATTTCATTTCAATAATACCAATTATGGAATGTGTATATGCGATGTTTGGAGACACGTGACTCTAGATCCGAGATTGGATTTAGCAAAAATAATTTTCTGTTGGTACAAATTATGCTACGGTTGTATAAATTTGCATACAAGTTATATAGAAAATTGTAAGCATAAAAAAATGGTGTTTTATAAACAGTGGTACCAGAGTTAAGCATTAAAATTCTTAGAACGTATGCACATACGAAGGATTCAACCTGAAAATTTTCGAAGATGATATGCTGCCAAAAAATTGCTTCAAATCTTATTATTTCTTAATATGTATCCCACATCTAAAAATGGTGATAGCATGTGAAGGTCTAATACAAAATTTAAAAAACCTATAAGGAAAAAATTTTAGTTCGAGCTTTAATAGAGATTTGTAAGAAAATGTAATTTTTATTTAATATATTTTCTTCTCCAAATGTTAGGACATATTTCCATTAGGGTGGCCCAAAAAAACAATAGTTTCTGATTTCTTTGACGTCACCCCTCTTCCAGTTTGTTAGGTCTCTGAAAGAAGTGAATATGTGCTTCTTACTTTTTGTTTATTTTATTACTAACCATTGTCTCTTACCCCCGAAAGCTTTACGCTAAAATTCTGATACTTGTTAAGAAATTAACCAAAAAACTCGATTTTCTAGCTTTCATTGTTAAAAACTCGGATTCAGGTGAAAATAAATTGTTTAAAAATAAGCAAACAATTTGAATGTCAGAATTTACTTTTGAAGTTTATTAAATATACCAGCGTATTAATAAAATACCTCAAATTTGCGATATTCTTTGAAAATAAAATTGGTCGAATAAAAAAAACTTTTGTTTACGAAAGGAGTTGTCGATCCAATTTCACTATCAACATCGAAATAATAACGAACAAAAATTGTTTAAACTATTAATGAATATTTAAAAAATGCATAAAATCTTATCGCTTATTTGTGTATAGGGATCTACGAAAAAATTAGCAAAAAGTAAAAATAAAGGTCAATATTGCAAAAAATTCTTATGCACTTGCTTGGCATGGGGTAGTATTTAGGGCATCATGAAACGGGCACATGGGGGATGATATCAGAAAAATTAAGGAGAAGGTAAAATGCAAAGTAGTCAAAATAGAAACAAAAACGAATGGGTCATTTTTCAAATTTTTTGCCTGTAATGGTCAACGATTCGCATCACATTTTGTTTGCAAATCTTTACCAAAGCGTGAGCTAAAATTTTTGCCAACATATGTTTAAAAAATTTTCCACTCAATATTTTCGCTCAAAGATAAACTAGATTTTTCGCTAACAGAAGATTATAAAATTGTCTACACATCTATTTCCTTTTGTCTCTGTGTCTAAAAAATTGCCTGATTTATTTCTTAATTTTTAAAATTGCAAAGTTTGGCGCGCACAAAAAAAAATTTTTCGGATAACGAAGTGAACTCAGAAAGTTTTAATTTAATTTTTTATATAACAAAGGATACAAAAATTATTTTGTAATACCTAATAAGGCACTCTTTTCGGTAAACACATTATTAAACCGCAAGCTCGAATATGTACAATGACAAAAACACATGTATCGACTGTTTTAAAATTTGAATTTGTATTTAATAACACATGTTCAAGAAAAAAAAAGTTTATTATAGTCAATATCTAAATGCAAGAATTCATAATATATGGGTCATTTGGTATTGTATGGTATTCTACTTAGGAACGGAATAAAGAAACATCATAAAAATGAAGAGCAGGTTGCAAATAAAAAAACTCACTTTGAATAAAGCAAAGAACTTATTTTTGATAAATTTTTTGAATTTCGACTGATAACATGTCATCTACCATGTCAAGCTCGAGTGAGCAAATAAGTGTAGAACATAAAATTGATAACAGAAAACACAAATAAACATTGTTCTTTTCTATAAATCTTTTCTGAAACAGATCATACAATTTTTATCGAATTAGAATATATTTTATTCCGCTCAGCAATACGCAACTATCAGCTAGTAATTTTTATTATTGTTTAATTTAATAAAGTTAAACGATGTAAATTAGTGCTAGCGCCGTAAGTCTCGATATTTCTCGAATAAAATCCACTTTGAAGCAAAAACTTGTAAATACGTCGTGTTGGTGGAGGCGACGTAGCCGAATTAAAAGTTTAAAAATATTACTTACTGTTTCAGTAAGGCAAAAAATGATACAAAATCATGTTCTATGATTAAAGTTTTCTATTTGTTTTTTTTTTATTCTTGTTACTATTTTAATGTGATGTATACAAGCCTAAGTAAATTGGTACATTTTTAGAATGCATAATGCTGTAGCCACAAGAAATTTTTAGAAGGGGATTTCAAACGGCACATTCGCATACACGCAGACATTTTTTTTCTAAATATTTCCGGGGTTCCGGGAAAGGGAGATGTCAAACCCTGTTGACCCCACCCGCTAAACTGGTGACGGCTTAAAAAACGCAGTTAGTTATTTTCCAATATCGAATCAGAACATATTTTTACTAATCTAATCAGTAATTTTCTACTAATTTTTAGTTTCCTACTATTTCTACTTGGATTTAGTAGACTTTCACTGATGATTAGTGAAATGACTCTGCGTAGTTTATACGCAAACAGTTGCTAATCTTACAAATTTTACTTGTATTTTAATAGAGAAATTCGTCTATCATTGAAATTTCATCCGGAACATTTAAACAAGAAAATCGACATAGAAAAAGACACCAAAACTAGGAGATGTTTTTTTATTGAACTATTGGGTTGAAAAGTCACTTAAAAATAAGTATGGATAGCGCTTTGTACCAGAAAAAGTGTTCATTTTTATGGTTTTTTAACATCCTTCACAGACCTAAGCAAGAAAATCAACATTAACCAGCAGATAAAATCACAGAAAATCTGTTTACCATACTATATTTGTCGGAAATTGATATACAATAAACTTAGGAAACATACCCTTGCAGGAATATTAGTTAAAATTATTTAAAAAGTTCTTTCAACATTCTTTTAACAGCTTAACAAGGGAAGGACATGAAAAAAATCTTAGAAGATATTTTGATCAAACTATTAGGGTGAAAAATCGGTTAAAAATAAGTGCACAAAGCGTTTGCTACCAGACAAGTGTTTAAATATATTTTAGTGGTTAACTACACATCCTATAAAGTTTTGAGCAAGGCAGTTGATATTCTGATTGAATTGCTTGTGCTTCTCAAGGGTTAAAAATAAAACCCCCATCAATTTTTTAAAGAAAGTTGGTAGTTTTTTGATAACATCCCAAAGTGATTTTTTGTGCTTATATGTTAATTTAGATAATCTCATAAGTTGTAAGTTGTAAATAATCGGCGGTTTTCCTGTATCGTCTACTAGGAATTTAAAATACAAACCCCAAAAAACGCAGAAGCATGTTTTAATAAGCTCATATTCCTGATTATGTATCCGAATGTGAATTGGTGGATTAACCTTTAAATCTATATAACAGCTAGTTTATTTGATATTTATATCGATATCTGTATCTGAATACTTAGGGGATGTTAAAGTAAGGCTTAAAATAAATACGATATTTTTGTTGAAATATCTTTTCCATATTTATTGTTAAGTGATTGCCGGCCCCAATAGTGTAATCAAATGATCTCCCGTGATTATTTATTTTAGGAAATATTAATTTCCTTGCTTGAGGTTCTTTGGAAATGTGGATTGTCTTGCGTGAGTATTTAAGGGTTATTAAAACCACCCTAAATATCTTATATAGACGAAATAGTGAATTTCTCAACTTCATGGGTACAAAACATTGTTTCGGTGAGTATAATCTACAAAATATGAGTCATTTAACCAAATATAGCAAAAGTTTTTGGGGAATTGCTTGAGTAAAAACTCTCAATTTTTCATAAAATATTCTTTTGAATTATTAACCTCAAAGTTCAAGATAACGAACAAAAAACTACATTAAAATAACTTTTCGTTTGGTGAATTGTAGGTACAGTGAGACTTAATCAATTGCCTTCATTAAAACAACGGATCACTACATCTTTTTTGGGGGATTATTATCATATTATAATAGTTACGTATTTTGCGTAAAATAGTTAAAATATCAAAGAAGGTCTTCTTTCCATATTATGCTGGGCTTATTAAACTCTAGGAATGTAATTAAATAAACATCTCAAAAAAATTTTATAATATTGTAACTATAAAAACTGCAAACGTTTTTTTTGTTTAATGCAAAAGGTAATTGTAACGGACAGTGAAAATCATGGTAGTGCTTTTTCAAATATTACACTTTTATGCTAATTTTATTGAATTGTTGCAAGAAATAATCTATGCATAACAAAATATTTTTCAAATAAGCATTTGAACATACTGTTAATGTTGAACACATTTTTTTAACAAAGATCTGTTTTTGTTCTGCATAATACTTATCTGTCATCGTGAAGCAGTATGCCAATAGAACGTCTTATTTTAAAGAACTTTCTGGTAAATTTGGTATAGAGGATTACCACAGCGTGATAGGGCCTCATAATTTATATTAGATATGTATTCTATTTGTTGTACCCATGGGTCTAATTTTTCGATACATTAAGGTTTGTCTCAGAACTAGAAATTAAAATGGTTTTTGTTTATATAGTAAATTTTTTATGTTCGGCAAACAGTAAAGTCCTCCTGATAACGAATCTCATAAAAATCTGGTCATTTTTTGAATTTTGCAAAAACCTCTTTGCAATCTTGGTTTCAAACTTTACTTTTGAATTTATCAACAACCTAAAAACACCCTTAGTGCCGAATAAAAATTTTTTTAACACAAGGAAAGTATAGTTGGCAGAGTCATGCAAAGAGAGGATGGAAGCATCCAGTTGTTTTTTATGTATACGTTCAATATGATCTGAAAAGAAACTGAAAAAAAAGAATTTCTTCGAAAAAAGTATTTTTTTAAGTTTTGTCTTTGAAAAACTTATTTCTTGGGTATTTTAATGTTCTTCGCTATCAGGGCATCCAATGCATGGTATATGAAGTTTAAACTTTACTCTAGTGACATTTGAAAAAAGCATCATATATGAATTAGAGAACAACAATTTAGTCCAAGGTGAAACACGAGCTGTCTGTCTTTCTATCTTATCTATCATGATTGATTTTGTTTTTTTAGAGTTCGAATCGGTGTACAAGCTTACAAATTTTATGAAATTCAAAAACTCATAGAATAAATATAACTCGGCATAGAAAAAAGCTAGGTTAACCTTTGCTGCATCTTATTTTTTCAGGTCTTACTTTAGCCGTTGCTGTTTATGTAAATTTATTTTGTGAAACAACGCAATTTATGTCTTTTTTACCTAAAAAATGCTGCGTGGAATTTTTGGTTATTATCCGACTAAAAATTAGCCCATATGTTTTTCTGCTTAATATAGGAAACAAGAGTGTCATACAATAATTTTGATTTATTAAATTAAATAGTTAAGGTAATTCATAAAATTCATAATTATTTTAAATTCAAGAATAACATCACGCAAACGAAATCAATTAGCGTATTTGGCAATGTTACAGTTACATGCATACTCTATCATATTAAGTATGTAGGAAGGGTCAGAGAAGCTGGAATTCGGAATAAAAACAATTTAATATTAAACATGTCATATACAATATATACATGCCGTACATATTTTTTGTTTTTCATTTAAGAGTTTTCTTATCTTCTGCATATTCGAATGTTTTTAGACAATAATTTTTCTAATCACAGCAAAATCATGGGTAATAAATGTATTGATTTCAGCGTCGTAAGTAAACTGCCATAATTATGGGTCAAAAATTAATTACAGTATTCTGTTGTATGTAGAATTGCACAAGGTCTTGCCTAACAGAGATTTTTTTAAAAATAGAGTATAATATCTGGAACCCTGAAGACACACGTGCAACTTTTATTTACGAAAGTAATCATTTGTCGAGCTTTTGTGCTGTAAAATAAAGTTTAATCAATTTTATGCGTTAGTCTAAAGCAAACATATGAAACTCTCATAAAACGTTTTTTCACAAATACAATCTTGCCAAAATATTACTTTCTCAAATAAAATTTACACGTATGGCTGCAGAGTTTACGGAAAGAAGAGCTAAAAGCAATATTATTATACCTTCTTCTTACTGTATGAAACTAAATACTCTTATTTATTTGATTAACAAATTCTTTTTTATGCGACTTATGTGGTCATGTATTTTCTATAGATTCTTTAAAAAAATTTTAAGACGCCACTGAAGTCGTTTTTGTAGCGAAAGTTACATCTAATCTGACTTTAGTTTTATATTCTACAGTTTAAAATTTTTTATTGTGATTATTACTAAAATGTCTACGTAAGACTATCGAACTGTTTCTAAATTTTTACGGAATATAAAAAATTTTAAGGTAGATTTTCGAGCCTTAAAGTTCTGATTTTAAAATAAAATGAACATTTCAGTGCTATATTTATCGCACATCAAAACATCTTTTTTGGAGTAAAATTTAAAGAAATACTTTTTACTCAACTGGAAATAATTTCTGGTATTAGTGAAAATACTTTTTAAAATATTAAATATATATACAAAATAGAAAAGGTCAAGCAACCACCGCATGGTCCCCATGGGAGCAACTGCCATACATTAAAATGGCATAAGCTTCCAGTAGAACCACGGTAAATCACACATACGGCCACATCTCACAGCCGTATATATATATATATATATATATATATATATATATATATATATATATTATCCGCGCTATAAGCTCTTGACTTCCTTTCTCTTCATTTTCTCACAAATATTTTGCTCTCTACCCTTCAGCGTAATCCGCTCATAGTTTTTGTTGAACTTTCACATTCTTATTCTTTCCTCACCTGCTGCCTTCTCTCTTTCAATGCCATTTTGCTTAACCATCTCTTCGTACCTTTTTTTCTTTCTTGTGCATACTTCTCGTTTTATCCATCTGCAGTACATTCGCTCTGAAATACTTTTCTTCTTTAACCTCTATCTTTCCACTTTCTTCTGTTCTCCTTCTCCCCCAGCACTCCAAAATTAGCTTACTTTCCCCTCTTCCATAAATTTCTTCTTTATATTTACACTCCCAACTCTGCGTTAGAATCCTTAGAAGCGTTCTCTCTGTCTCACTCTTGACAATATAATTAGGCGTGTTCCTTGCTAACCCCAGTGTGCACCTTGCATATCTCTCCTGTCTGCTAATGAGCTCCTCACTTTGATTTCACTCACACACCTCTACTCCATACATAGCACACTCCTCACCTGTAAATCAACCAATTGCATTCTCCTTCATAAGTCATCGTCGAATAACTTCTTTTTCGACCCCAAACCTGCCTCATCAGCACATTTGCCTTCCTCACTCTCTCTTTTATGTCCATCCACCACCCCACACTTATTTTTCGAAACAAGAAGCACAGGTACACAAATTCATTTGCCTCCTGCACCGCCTTTTCCTTCTACTTTCACTTCTCCCCTTAACCCCTTTACCTCCTTTCCTAAACACCAAAACCTTGGACTGTTTCGCATTCAACTCTAACCTATTCTTATCCAGGTATCTTCTTAACGACTTCGTCATCTCTTTTAAGGCTTCCTTGCTTCTTGCTAGCAACACTATGTCATTTGCATACGCGAGTAACTAAATTATAACCTCTTTTGTCCTAACTCCTTTTGTTGCAATGGTCTCCAGCTTACTTTCCATATCCGCGATTGAAATTGCAAAAAGCTTTGGACTACGCTAAACTTTAACCAACTGAGCCGCCTGCGTCTTCGGCAATATAGCTTCCCCTCGACATCCTTCCGAAGCCTCTTCGCTACCACCATAGCGTATACTTTATATGCCGTATTCATTAGCGTATTTCCTCCATAATTTCCCCGCCTTTCCCTATTTTATTTCTTACCCAGCAACACTATTAAATCTTCTCTCCATTTCATTGGTAATCCCTTCCGGCTTCATTCTTTCTTTACTACCTCCTTAAGCCTCACCATAACTCATGTATACTAAACACCTACGCTTCGTTTTCCACCCCGTCAAGCCCTGCTACCTATGACCTTCTAAGCTTTCTAATCTGTTTATCTATCTCCTTTTCATTTAACTCCTCCATCTCTGCCTCCCTCGCTCTTCTACTCGCATTATCTCTCTTCCTTAAATATGAACCCTGAAATGATTGCTTATGAAACTCCCTCCTTTCCTCACACAATACGTTCTTGCTTATCCCCACTCTACGCTTTCTAAACCTATTTACTATTTTCCACACATCCCCCTGCAACTTAAACCTTTCCAACTTCTTTTTTAGATCTTGCTTTTTTTCCTTCCTTCTTACACATTAATCTAAAACCTTTTCTCATTTTTTCGTACTTCTCCATTCTCGCAGTTCCCTTTTTTTATTTCTTGTACTTCTCTTTCACCTTTCTTTTGAACTATTTATATTTCCCATCCTACCACAGCTTCACCATTCCTTTTTTCTTCTTTTTATATACCTTCTTTTGCACACGCCTGATCACTTTCTCTTTCAAATCCTCCCATACCTCGTCCATCGATTCCCGTTCAAAGTGTGACTTCCTTAAGTGCTCCTGATACTTTCCTATTGCCTCCCTTATCCAGCTAACTCTCTCCCTCGTGGACATTTCTTTTCCACCTTGCCTTCTGGTGTTCTCCCCCTTATTCAAAACCTAATGACTAATGATCTGATTCAACCCTCTGCTACCTCTTACCCTTTTACATTTATGATTAATAGTCTATTACGTATACTTCTACCTTACTTACATATGTGAACTTTGCTTCCACATCCTCTGTTATCATACGATTCGCTACTGTCTATCCTTTATACTCTATCAAGTCCATCAGAATTTCCCCCTTCTCATTTAATATCTTGTCCTTTGATGTTATTTCAAATCGATCCCCCTCTTTGTGAAGGACCCCTTGCCTTCTCATTCGCACATTAAAGTCTTCCCCCAGTATGACCATATCCTCATCTCTTTTGTTTATCTAGTCTTCCACCCGTTGTTTAATTCTTTCTATTCCATCCTTATTGTACACCGTCACAAACTCACACACTACCCCTACTATTGTTACGCCCTTCTTTTGCACGTCCTTCCTCGCTTCTTCTTTATGAACTTCTTTCTCTAATCCATCACGAACCCACTTTATAATCCCTACACTGGTCCTTTCTTTCTTCTTTACTTTGACCGCTTCCTGGTGAATCGACCCATAACCACTTGGCAGCTTTGTCTCTATTTTATCCTATTTAATTCTCTTTACCTACGTTTCGAATATTCCCGCAACATTAAATTCCTGTATATACCTTTATTTTTTAAATATTTTTTCTTATCCCTGGTACTTTCCAGTACAGTAAATTCACTACTGCTCCATCCTTCTTCACACCCACCTCCTACATCTTACGAAACAAATTACCATGCATTACTCAGATCTCCAACTAAAAAAACCACTACTTTCTTATTCTTTCTGCCCTTTGGTCTAACCTTCTCTACTTTTCCTTTAACCAACCCTATGCTCTGTAGCAGCGCTTCCACGCTCTCTCTTTTTTTCCTATCTTTTAAGCTTCAAACCTCTTATTATAATATTATTTCTCCTTTCTGCTTTCTCTTTTCTCTCTATTCTCAATTCTATTGCCCTTGTTCTTTCTTTATCCGACCTCTTTCCTTCTTTTCTATGTTTCCTCGCTTTTTCTTTCATATTCTTTACCCTATGCCAAATACCTTTCTGTTTGCCCTGTCGCCTGTCGCCTTCTTTTATGTTCGACCTGCGCTCCACCTTTTCGAACCTTTTCTCCGTTTTTACGTTCTAGTACCTAATCTCCCCTTCCATCTGTTTTTCTTTAAATTCTTTAGCCTTTTTTATTGACACGACCTCTTTCTCTAATCCTTCTACTTTCTCCTACTAAGCATGACCTAAACATCTCCTATTCACATTTCTCGTCTCTGATCCTTATGTCCTCTCTGATACCTTCGATTTGCTCCTTAGTCCCCCCTCCCACCATTCTCCATCAGTCCTCTAATCTCACCTAACGGCATCACTAGTGACTTCTTTTCCGACTTCTTTTCTACTTTTGGTGGTGGTGACCTACGTATCCTACTGCTTCTCTTGAAAGCACTGATAAGAATCCATTACAAAGTCAACAAGGCGGATCCCTGTTTTACCAACTGTATTGGCTTCAAGCTTTTTGTGCAGATGGTGCTCGTGTCACCGGGGATTCCCATAAATTTTAGAAGTTTCTAGAAATCACTAGATTCTTATTTAGTAAACTCTCTGCAACCTTATAACTGGTCGGTAAGAAGGGATCGGAATTTCTAGAAAGCTGTAATAAATTCGTGGTTCGCTTAAAGGGGTGGGAGTCTTTGCAACACCAACCGTGATACCTAAGTTTTATACAGATGTGATCGAAATTTCCCTAAGATCTCCAAAATTGTAGAAACATAGTTGGCCTATGTGCGCTAGAGGTTTCTCGGAGCTTCTGGAAATTTTAACTTAATATTACTTAAAGGAAAGATACTTACTTAGCTAGTGTTAACATGATTTTTATAGGTTTTTCATAGTTTTCACCATGAAAATCAAATTTTCGGGTTTCTTTACTATTATATTCGTGATTAGCGCATCAAAATACATAGGTGTACAGAGTTTTAAATTAATCGGAGGTCAGCGCTTTTCGGAACTCCGCCCCTAATTCGAGTAGCAAAGGTATTTCCTAACACAATAATGGACGACTCATTGGTTAGTGAAAAAAATTTATTTAGAAATTTATTCAACTGTTTAAAAAATATATAAGCATAAAAAACGTAGAAAAAAGAAAAGTTAAATAAAATGTCGCGACGGTGTAACAGTTTTCATTCTACTACAACAATAATAAGATCATATTTTGAAATTATAAACATGACGTAGCCTGTTTTCAATTTAAAAATATTGCTTTCTGATTACTTGGACGACGCTGAGAAAAGTAGGAACGCTTTTCAATTCCGATAGATCAATGGCCTATAAATTAATTATATTTAGATCTTTATTTTACATAATTATATTATACATTATTTATACATATAAGACCTCTGAGGTTTTTTAGTTTTTAGAGATAATTGCACTTATTCAAGGGTTTCTTTTTACTTTTATGAAATCAGACCTCGATATAAACCATGTAAAAGATCTGAAATTTTCTGATTAACAGATTCTGGAGTAAGAGGTTCCTGGTCAGACATACCACAGTTGTTAGCTATTAGAGCGTTTTCCGTTAAACTGGGGGAAATAATATTGTTAGGTAGGTCAGAAATCGCGGTTATATATTTTCCTGAAAAATAAAATAATGTAGGACTTATGTGATTTTGATTTTGTTGTTGTTGAAAATACTACATCTCAGACATTTTATGACCTATTTTGATCAAATTTATAGATGCTCTGTAAAATTGTGTAGTCTTTTTTCAGTAAAAATTTATAAAAACAAAAGTCAGAATTTTGAGTCAAAAATGTCAAGAAATTTTTGATTTTGAGTTTTCATTTTGAGCTTGTATTTTTTTTACTTTTTTGTGTGCAAATTATTCCTTATCATTTTACCTTTCATTGAAGTTAAATTAAAATTAAAATTTATCAACTTAATTTTACTGAATTGTTTAACTTTCAACCTAGTAGTAGAAAGGGCCATGGATATTTTGAAAGTTGCTTCAGAAATATTCAGTTACAAATACTTTCTCGAAATTTTTAAATTTTCAAGTTTTACGGTTTAAAAGATTTGAATTTAAATACTTAAAGATCATAAATTTATACTGTTTTACAATTCATTAATTGTCAGTTTCTAATTCTTTGAAAGTATACAATTTTAAGTATTTCTTTAAAATTATTTAACTTTTATTGTTTATTCGAGAACACAAGCGCGCTTTCACTTTTATATTATACAAATTTTAAGAAACTAAATTTGAAAGTTATTTGTCACACTTTCTAAGTTTCTTGGGATTATATATTTTATCAAAGAAATTAACGACAGCAAACTTATATATTCAGGCTCTTAGTTTAAAGTGTTGAAAGACAACAATATTGTGTTAATGTAAATTCAAAACTATAAAATTTTGGACATTACACGTTACATTCAATTATTTAACTGACTATTGATTTTGATGATTTTTTCAACAATAAAATACAATTATTTTTAAACAATACAGTTTTGAAAAAATATTTAAAAAAGAAAACTTTCTCAATATTTTGACATAAACTGATTTTGTTCCGAATGCTCATAATTCTAAGTTGTTCAATTTAAAGTGATTTGAGTTTTAAAAAACTTAATGGTAAATTTTTCAGGAGGTACGGTCACGAAAACACTTTTCTTATGGGTTCTTTTAAACTTTGACTATAGAATCCTTTGGCATGTTATTAAAAAGTTTACGAAATTAAAAAAATATTTTCCTTTTCTGAGCTGAGATAATTAGGATCAAAGTTTAACCCTTATATACGTGAAGCCTATCATAAGCATAAGAAAATGTTAAATTTCTAACACTTACTTGTAAGCTATTCTTACTATTTTTTAAAACTATTATATGATAGAAGGGGGTTTCATGCGCAACCTTTCCTCCTTAAATTATAAAGCTGATTAGGTGTGGTGTGAAATTGTTTGATTATAGCTTTGAAATATATTTAAAAATTGAGAAGTCATACAATTTTGATAATATTTGAAATAATTCTAACATTTTTATGCAATAAACTGAACGGGTTAAGGACTCCACTCTTGCTTGAAAAAAAAAATTGTGATTGTGATAGATTCGATCAGTTTTATTATTTTAACTGAAACCACTAGAATTGAGATCAGAGTTCAAAAAAGTTAAAGGCTTCTTCTTTATTTAAAAAAAAAATACTTATAAATTATTCATTTCATTTTGTGGCACAATTTTGAAGATTTAAAATTGGTTCCAACGAATTTCATACATATAGTATTAATTGAATACAATTTTATTCTGCACTTGTTTTTTTTAACTTCAATCGTGACTTTAATTTATCGAACAAACAAGCCTAAAAAACAGGAATCAAAAACAAAAGCATGTCTGCAAACCAACTTCATGCTGCGAACGAAATGATTCAGCTGCTAACAGAATATATTAGCTGCGAAGACCTGTAAATTATTATGTATAATTAATTACGAAAAGCTGCGTCAATAAACGTGAATTGAAAAAAAGCAATGGCAGGTGAAATAAGAACTGTTAAATAATTTTAATAATCGACCCACTGAAGGCTGTTAACTTAAAACATAATCCTTGATTTCACCCTCTATGGGCATTGTCGTATAGACCAAATGCCAAAAACTTACACATTTTGTATTATTTTAAAGTTAAATTTTGTTCAAAATTTGAGGTTATATCAAAAATGGCTGCTGTGCGGGCACATTCTAATTGAGCACAGCGCGCACGGCGCTTCGTTCTTGTTTTCGTACGTTTAGTGCGAGCATTCAGACTGCCTTTTTTTAAAGTATCATAAATAATGTAAGTCAGATCAAAAACTGCAATCTAAACACTTGATGGACTACAGTCATAAATTGCAATTGAAATTGTTTTCCAATTTGTTTTCAAAGACGGTTCTCAATACACCTGCAGCTTTGACGATTATATTTTCATTGCTACACTTGAGCTTTGCGCTCGAAAATTAGATTACACAGATGGTTCTTTTTAAAAATTAGACAATGTAGACAAAATGAAACAAACTATGAAAAGTAGGTTTACGTTCCGTGCATGCAAAGTACGGTTCAAAGTCAACATTACATAAATGTCTAGTCAATTTGAAAAAGATATTGAATATTATTTCACTGCGTTTTAAAAATATGCCAATATAGCTAATCTTCTTAAATATAAACTATCTAAAACATTTTAAATTTGTTTACAATTGAAAAATATCAGAATAATAAATAATTTTATAAAATGATTTTGCTCTTCAAATTTTTTTAAGTCGATGTTAATTTTTTTTAACTGATGGTTCTTTATTTTGTCACTGTTAAATGCTTTTTTTCGATTAAGAGCTTCTTTAGTTTTAAAATAAATCCTTCATACATCCTGTTCATCTCACGTATGCCTTACATATACGTAAACATATAAATAATATGTAGCGAAAATTTTCAAAAAAAGTTCCTAATATCAGAAAAATAGTGCTTTCTGTTTTTTTTAAATTTTTAAAATGAAAATCATGTATCTCTTTAAAATTTTTTAAAAATAGAATATGCCGTTAGCATAACTCACAAGCGATTTTTTTATTTACCAGAAATTTAATAAAAATATCTAAAACTCCTAAAAAATTTTTTTTTTTTTTGAAATTTCAAGAATGCTCTTACTTTTAGAATTTAGTACAATTGAGAAATGTTACTGAGATAGTTCTATAATGTATGTGAATAGCTATTCAAAATTTTGATTAAAACTTATGAATCTACTAGAAAAATATATTTTTTCTATCGACAAATATTTCTGAAACTCTAAAAAAATTGCTTTTAAAGGTCCTAAAAATTTTTATTGAAGGCTGATTCGATTAAACAACTCCTTCAAAAGTTAGCGTGGCAAACAGCATTTAGGTGAACGCCAAATATGCATGCAGACTTAGTGTCAGACACCGACAAAATTTTATGATTTTTATACATACTGAGTGCGGAAGCGTAAAGATCCGCTTAAAAGTAGTAATCGAAAATTTAGAGGATTACATTACACTCTCATTAACGAAAATGTAAAAAAGTTTTGGATCAATTAGATTTATACTCATACAGAAATTTTTTCACCTTCCGACAGAATCTTTACCAAAATTTATGTGTCGGAAAGGTAATTACTAAGAACAATGAAAAAAGCATTATAGAGGAGAGAGTGTATGACGTTAAAATTTTCTGAAATCTGTATCACTTGATTTGTAAATAGCCCTAAATATAATTTTTGAAATTTTCATTTATCAGTGTAATGTAATGGTCTAAATGTTCGATCTGCTATTTTCAACGTATCTTTTTGTTTCGGCACTGACAGAGACTAAAAATCATAACATTTTGTCTGTGTCCAATTGTGTTTGCATATACGTCTAGTAGCTACTTGAATTTTGTTTGCTCAAAGTAAAGGGCATGTTCGCTAACCAGATATTTCCTACTCAATTAAAAAAATGTAGAGCATTTTCAAAATGTCAAAGCCGAATTTTTTTAGGGTTTAAAAATTTTTTTGAAAGTTTCTTGAAAATAAAAAAACATAATTGAACATTATCCTAATAGCATTTATACTCTTAATTAGAATTTAAAATTAAAAATACTCTTTAACATTTTAAAAATTTTAAAAAAGAGAAAAAAGATTTTTCTGATAGATTCATTAATTTTAATCAAAACTTGTACTTGGTACCAACTACATTTTTAAACTCTGCTAATTATATATGTCAAAAATACCAAAATTCAAAAAATTAAAGCATTTCCAAAATTTAAAACAAAATTATTTCAAAAAGTTTTAAAAATTTTCTGTCAAATTTTCGGGTACATGCCAAAAAGACTTGCAAATTACTCAAGATATAAATATATATATATTTATTTATTTATTTTTTATTTATATTTATATATAAATTTTTTGATTATACTTAAATTCAAAACGTTGGATCATTTTCATAATTATGCAATTTTTTTAAAGAGATACGTAACTTTAAATCTTGATGTATAGTAGATTTTAGCAAGATGTACAAATTATCTAAATGATATATTCTAATCAGACGCAAATTTTAAATATTCGAAATAGTTAATAATTGGGCAGATCAGCTATATTAAAATATCTTAAAAACGCAATAAAATGATTTTAAATATTTTCTTAGGGCTAGAGATTTTTGTAGAGTTGACTCAGAACCGAATTTTTAACGAACGGAATCCAAGCATATAGTGTGATGTCTCTGTTTAGTAAATTAAACAAAAACACATATTTTTTATTAAAATTATATTAAATACATATTTATTACTTAAATTTTGTTATATTTTGTTTTTATCATTTTATTTTTTTAAGGCAAACGTCTGTAATACCTAATTATCAAGCGCAAAGCGCAAGTGTCACAATGACAATGTTATCGCCAATGTCACAGGTGTCTTCAGAACCGTCTTTAAAAACAAATTTAAAAAAAATTTTATTTGCAATTGATGATTGAAGTCCATCATAAGTTTAAATTACAGTTTTCGATTTGAGTTGCAATATTTATGGTATTTGAAAAAATGCAGTCAAAATGAACGCATTAATCGTTCGAAAAAAAGCGCGAAGTGCGAGAGCGTGCATATTTTTTCTCTACGTAAACCGTGTTATAAAACAACACGTTTTTCTTTTGAATTTTAGTCTTGATGTCTCAAAGTGAATTTTCCTTATTCATGATGACACTTTTTGACTGACTAAGTGTTGTTTTCTTACATTTGTGCCACTTTAAATAAAAAAACTATTTTTTCAAGGGCAGACATTTGACCTACAAATGCCTTTCGGTCCACAATGGAAACATGTGCAACACATTCTTATACATTTTAAGGTAACTGCCGGTATATAAAGGGCATCGATTGCTTAAAAAATTATCAGTTAGAAAAAGAACATCTATCATTGAACTTGATTGATAAATAAGTGTTCACCAAAGTTCACAAAAATTATTTTTTTCTAATACCCCAAAAAAATGAGGCTCTTTATTCTTGCTCCGCTCGTGGCGATTGTGGTCTTCAGCATATTTTTTGGTAATTATGAAACTAAGTAACATTTTATTTCCAAAAAAATTATTTAAATTGGTTAAGGAATGAGGGTTAATAACAAGCAGTGATCTCTTTACAATAACTAAATATAATAGTAACACTCAAAAATATGTACATCGGCGTAACAAATTTTCGTTGTAATCGGCATCCCTAATTCCCCAGTCTCTTACGCGTTACCCCGGGGATTTACTTATAACTAACGCTAACGCATTTTTTCAAATGAACTAATTCTATATAACGCAAAATTCCAGATTTCTACACTAGACCAGGACTTCATGAAATCTGCCAAACTTGACGTTTCTATGGGCCCTGCGCTGTCGATCTTCCGCACATCTTAATGCTTCTTCTATATGACTCGCGTTACACGGTACAGACCGAAACTCCTAATTTTCACCTTTAATCCCAGGCCGAACTGAATTCTCGCGATAGTGACTGAATCGCTGACCTTGTAATCCGTAGCCTTTTTACACTTTTGGTTGTAACTTTGCTGATTTTCCTCTTAGACTATGGCTATCTGTTTTTTGCTTATTCTTGAAGCTCCTCACGGGCGGCATCGAATTCCTTTAAAAGTGGTTGATGAATTATCTCTTGAAAGTTTAGGTCCTCCTTATTACGCATTAGTGTACCAACAAGTACATAAAATGGTGTCGTTGCTAGACTTCTTTACAATGTAGAGTTCAAAGCACGTTGCACTTAGCTAACGTGTTTGCAACATTTTGTTGTTTTATCTACGTCTAGCTTCGTGAAGTCTTTTTCAACGGTTCGTTGTATCCTTTGAGCTTCTCATCTTTGCTGATCTTCTAAGCTTTGCAGTAGTCCTTGAATTCATGTGAAGTGAATGCAGTTTCTCTGTCAGTGATGACTGCGTGGTTTTATAAAATGGTGCTAATGAATCCTTAATTTATCTAAAACTTCCTGAGTTTTAGTAGATTTTGTCGGGAGTATCAACACAAACTTCGTGAATCCGTCAATTATCGTCAGGAGGTGCATATATGACTTGCTGGTAGAGGGTAGTAGGCCAACGTGATCCATGTGCATCTTATCCAGTGGAGCGTCTCCTTTCGGTATAGGGTAACAAAAACCCTCTGCTTTTCTTTGTTTCTTTTTACCTAATATACACCGGACACAATTTTTTATGAGCCTATCGATTTTTATTTTGAGTCAATCCAATAATCGCGGTACATCTCATCTGTTTCCTGTGCTTGTCTTAGCCGTTCTATCACAATATCGCGAATTTTCAACACAACAGGGTAACGACTCAAAGAAGCAGCGTGGGGCATTCGTGTTCCTGCTCTATGCTCTAGTATGTACTGATACGCCTGTAATTGAGACGTTCATCGCTTTGCGCTATTGTTTATTTTTCTGTTTATAGTCTACTCTAATGAAATGCAATCCTTAACAATTTTAAATGGTCTTGCGAACAAATACAGCCTAACTTTTCTATGGCATAAACTACGGCTAGAACTTCTGAATCATAGCTACAACATTTTTGTTCTACTTCGTCGTCGCCCTGCTAAAATAAAAAACACGAATTCATCATCCCGTCTTCCGCACATTTTTGCATTAAAACAGCACTATAATTGTCCACTAAGGCATCAATGTGCAACTTATTTTCTAAGCGGAGATCGTAAATGTGCAGTACAGGCTTTTCACATAACGCCTTCGTTAACCATTTAAACAAGTTACGCTGTTCTTCTCCAAAATAAAATTCGATGTCGCCCTTCGAACAATCTCGCAGTGTTTTGGCCATCTACGTAAATCCTTCTATAAGTTAAAAAATGTAAACTGCAAGTCCTAAAAAACTTTCTAACATCTTTTACTTCCTCGGTTTAGGTAAATCGCGTACGGATTTCACTTTTGCTGGGGATCGTTTAATCGAACCACCTGCAACTATATGTCCTAAGTATTCAATAAGTGTTTCTAAAAGCTAACATTTCTTCCAATTATTCTCGAGTGAATAGGACTTTGCTAATTTCAACATACGTTTTAAATTTTTTGTCGCTTTCACTTCATCTCTTGCAATGATTACAACGTCGTCTAGATAAACGAGCAAAATCACTTCACGAATCAAGTCTTTAAAAATATACGTGATATACCTCTGAAAAACAGCAGGCGATTTACAAAAACCGAATGATACTTTCTGAAACTAGTACTGTCCTGTCGACGCCACGAAAAAGGTATAATTTCGGCTTTATTTTTCTATGTCTACGTCATGAAATGCATTTTTTAAATAAATTGTGCTAAACACTCGTGCTTGAGCGAATTTTTCTATTTGATCATCGGTAACAAACAACGGAAAATGATCGCAAATTACTTTTTTATTAACTGCACAATAATCAATGCATACTCTAGAAACGCCTTCTGTCCTACAAACAACTACAACTGAACTTGTATATTCTAAACATCTAGGACGTATAACCTTTTTTCTAACCATTCCTTAATTTGTTCATTGGTTTCTTGATGTTCGGTTTGTGTTGAATGTCGGGGAATTTGGCATATCGGTATATCGTCTCTAAGTAAATTTCTTATTTTAACCGAAGTTATGTTCTGCTCCGTGGGCCTGTACTTTCCAATTGTCGTTCTACTTTTTCTCTAAAATTTTCCAGAAGATGACTAAATGCGTTTTTCTTGTAGTAAATCAACTACCTAAACGCAATGAACGATAATTTTTGCGGCATTTGGGAGTTTCTTAAAGTGTGCAATAAAACCTTCTATAGTCATCGCAGCTTTTTTAAGCATACTATTAGAAAATATAACGTTCAAATGTCTCCTTTTTATTATATAAAACCTCAATTCGTAAATCACGGCGTCGAGTTCTGCTACCAGGATGAGACTTCCGGCTGTTGTTATTTTATTTTTTTGGGGAAAATCACAAAAAAACGTTTTGGACTTTCGATTCATTACTGGTAACCCTATCTTTTTGTAAATGTAAGTCATCAAGTGAACATCATTGCTAATATCTAGCTGACAGGTGATGACCTTATCATTCAATTTAACGTTCTTATATACTCTACAGTTCTCTTCTTTCTGAACTATCAAAACCTTCATCGCTTCTTTGTCGTTTTTACTTTCATTTCGAATCATTTTCACGTGTGCTGAGGATCCAGATAAGAGTCCTTGCTTTGGTTGATAACACTGCGCAGATAAATGACAGAAATTGTTGCAATAAAAGCATTTAGCACCTTTTTACGGTACGTAAAGTCCTTTGATTTGTAAACTCGGCTGCTACAATTGAAGCATCGTTTCGAAAAATTTTTTGTCCTCGTCTTGTCCTTCCTTCTAAATTCCTTGTTGATCCGTTCTCCTTTGGTAGAATCTCCTTCTCGTTCTTCGACATTTTTTCCTTCATTATCTGGTAAAACTTCAGAGATTTTGTAAAATCTTCTATTCTCCATTAGCCATAAAATATCGTCTTGTTACTTTCCTAGTCGTTGATACTAGCAATTACGTATTTAATTACTGATCTCTGGCTCAAATTTTCACATTTGCAGCAATTATTCTTTGAAGGATTTGCTAGGTAACTTCCTTGTTCTTTGCACTGCTTCGCATCCCTTCATCTCCGAGCCAGACTCTTCCCTCAGACCGTCCTGCAAAGCATTCTGAGTAGTGATGGTCCTTCGATTCTCCAGCTATAATTTTGTCAATCTAGTTAGAGACATCTTGGCGCAAACCAGTGTCCGCAAATCACTCAACGAGTACATTTCCTTGCACTCGGTGATGTGAGTGATCCACTTATTCGCCGTTAAAACTCTGAAGAGTTTAGAGTCATATATTCATAAAAGATATTTAGCATTTATTTAAACAATTTTCATTTGTCTGAAAAAGAGTTTTTTTCTTTGTAAATCGTAAAAAGTTTTTTTCTGAAATTAATGACACAGTTAACAGTCGTTAAGTGTTTTATTTTTTTCCTAAGGTTATTAAGCAATTTCTGAAGCAACGCTTATTTGTTTCAACAATTTTAATTTGTTTATATAATTTTTTTCTGCGTAAACCGTAAAAAGTTATTCTTTTTTGAAATTGATGATACAATTAACGAATTGTAGAAGCACTAATTTTTTATGATATCTAGCAATAATTTAAACAATTAGTAATTATTCACTCTCGTCTTTTCAGAGAGAAGGTGAAGGAAAGTCTAGTTTTTGTGAATCTCTTACACTATGTTGCTTATTATTCAGTATTTCCTTATCATATCACGTACACCATATATTATTCAAACAATAATAATTTGTTTAAATAATTAAATTTAATTTCTCTAAGTAGAGTATTGTTTTTTCCTCAAATTAATCCCGTAGGTTTCTGGAATCTGTAAATTGAAAATAATTTGCATGCAGATGTTCCCTAAAGTATATGAGTAAAACAGAAAAGTGACGTGAATCTAAGAAAAAAAGAACTTTACTTTTCTTAGAGCAATTAATTTTAATTTTTCAAGTAATATAAGGTATAATTTTTAAGATGAAGAAATACTAAATATAATAAGCGACATAATGTAAGAGATTAAAAAAAACTAGACTTTTCGTCACCTTCCCTGTAAGGAGGTTTCATTAAGTAATTATTAATTGTTCAAATAATTGCAAAAAATCCTTATTTAGAAATATTACTCCTTATATTCGCTAATTGTATTATTAATTCTGTTGACGTTCACAATAAAAGAGAATTAGGGGGGTCAAGATTGTAAGTTATTAAGTGGATATTTTTCCTTGAACATTTCTTAAGAGGTGGCTATACTTTAATTTATAAAAATTTTATAAAAAGTACTTTTTTTCCAAACCGTGCTTTTTCCAGTTGAAACTCCATGTTACATTCAAGAGCCCCGGGGCACGGGGTATGGTTGAAAAAAATAAAAAGAATTACGGATTTTCTATTTACGGGAAACAAAAAATGGGGGGGGGTTATGGATCACCGAAAATCAAAAGTCTAGTCTTTAATTTATACTAATTAAACAGGCATCCTATCAGGATTATGCGGGCCAAGACATTTTTGTGTCTGATAAAAGTTTTTTTTCAAATATAACTTTTTAACTACTCTCGTAAATAGTGCAAGAGACCTATCAAAACTACAGATATTTTTTGTGAAACTTTTCTAGATGTGCAAACCTCAGACTGAACAGGTTTTCGTACCTTTTGTTGTTTTCGATAAAAATGCGAAAATTATAATACATTTTTCAAAAATATTTTTTGTAAATGTGATTTCAGAAAATTGTGGTACATATTACCTTATACTTCTGAAAGAAAAATGTTTAAAGAAAAGAAATTACACTTTTTCAAAAAATTGAAATTGAAATTGAAAAAGCAAGAATTTTTACTTTGTATAAAAGACAAAGTTTCAAATATTTACGCTTGTTCGGAAAATGCTGCACTAAAAAAACAGTCAAGCTGTAAAATAAGTCTCTATTTTACTGCGGAATGATATATGCAAATATCATTTGCAAATAACGATAGAAAAAAACTACGCACGACACCAACAAGTAATCACAAACAAATTTGTAGGTCTCTTTTTGGTAAACACATTCTGTATACTTATTTCTTGCGAACCTTGTGTTGGTTTTTCACGAATTAAATTGTTTTGAGTTTTAATGTTATTTATCACGATTAAAAAAACCACGCGTCGTATAAAAAAATAGTTAACAAAAAATTTGTAGGTTTTTTTTAGATGAAAAATTTTTGTTAAGTCCCCTTTTTTTGTATCTTGCATAGTTTTCTCAAAAAATAGAATTACTTATTTTCAATCGCATTTTTTACAATATTTTTTTCATATTTTGTATATTTTTTCTGGAAAGTGGAATTTTCAATTACTCAAAAAGTATTTTTGATAGATAAAAACAGAAATGTTCATAAAAAATGACTGGTTAACGAACTTGTTCTTTCATTTCATGCCTTGAAAACGTGTGGCAAAGCTCAATTCAATCTAATCAGTCTTTTAAAATTTATCGTGCCTACAGTCTACAGACTCATGGCTACAGATAGACAGACAGGCACATTTGTAAACTAGCTATGAATTTGATCTCAAAAGATTCCACTTTATTTGTATTTGTATTTATATGGTGCTCATTTCACCAACAGTTTGCTTTCCGTTAGCAAATGCATTTGCTTTCTCATAGAGGCAGCATTAGTGATTTTTGAATAATATACGAAATAAAGTTTTTATTTTAATCAATTTGGAAATAGAAATTTACAAAAAATGTAGAATAACAAAATGATACGAGAAATTTGTTAAATACAATGTCAATTCAGGCAAATCAAATTTTGTATTTAAATGGCAATTTTCCGATCTGGAAAAGGAAAGGGAGTAATTTTGTCCAACCCTATCCCTCTTTTAGTTTATGATTTTTTTACACAAATCATCAGAATTATTTTATTTGTTAATTTACGGTCAACAATTTTTTTTTTTATTTATGCATCAACTTTGATATATGTTGATGAAAAAAGTTTTTCTGTTCGAAACAGATCTTTTAAATATTACGAATAAGCATAACTTTTTAACTCTTTAAAAAAGTTCATTGATATGTATATAAGTGTATTATATATATATGTAATAAGCATATTAATATATATGGTTAATCGGTTTTCCTCGAATCAGTGAATCTTTTCCTCTTTTACGTGAATTTTGAATTATAATAAAGAAAAAAAGTTGTACCATAAAAAACCGTTTATTTCCGAATATTATGCATTACCATAGTTTCCTTATTCTTAAATAAAATGTATTAGTATTACAGTCCAATCAGTTCGTATCAAATTAACACATTATTTCTATTCTCACATTAACTTTAAGCTATAAGTATGTGAAAATTTTGACTATGAAAATCGATTTTTAATGTATTATTAATGACCATAACTTCCTTACCCTTTAATCAAATCTATTAGTATTGCAAGTCAATCGATTTGTCTCAAACCTAGAAATCTTTTATGTTCTTGCATTAATTTCGAATTATATGAAAGAGAAAAATTTCGCTATAGAAAACCGTATTTTCAAATATTGTACATTACCTTAGCTTTCTTACTCTTTAATAAAATGTTTTTACACTATAGGTCAATTGATTCGTCTTAAATCAACATATCTCTTCTATTCTCACAACAACTTTAAATTATGTGAATGAGAAAATTTTTACTATGAAAATCGATTTCTAATATAATATAAATGACTGTAACTTCCTTATTCTTTGATGAAATATATTAATATTATATGTAGGTCAATCGATTTGTCTCGAACAAAGGAATCTTTCATATTCTTGCATCAATTTTGAATTATGTTAATAAAAAAAGTTTAACTGTGAAAAAGCAGATTTTTTAAATATCATAAAGTGCGAAAAAAGTGCAATTAATATTATTAGAAATCCTTCTCTTAGTTTTGAGATATAAGTGATTAAAATAAGCCCTCCAAAGTTCCTAAATTTATCTGAAACGGTTTTCAAGTTACCGTGTTCCCAAAAAAGTGTGACACACACACACACAGATATCCAGTCAATTGCTTAGAACATTGTATTAGACATTTTTAAATTGAGGAACGTTAAATGAATAAATTAAAATTTTTTT
>JAUELO010000002.1:573398-587169 GCA_032357855.1 Amphibolips quercusostensackenii | reverse complement strand
CAGGATAACAAAATTTCAGTAAAAATTCGAATAAGTTACTTTCTCAAAAAATTTTTAATGATTTTTTATCTTACAATATTTATTTTTTTTTAATATTTATTTTTTTTTAATATTTAAGAAGATTTCAAAGCATTCCAAGAAATTTCCAAAATAACCAAAAAAGAATCTAGAAGATTTCATGGCAATTTTTTTAATTTTGCAAAAATTGTTCACAATTTTAGGTAAAATTCGAATCATGTTGTAAGATACTTATAAGTTCTTGAACAATTTTAAAAATAATGAAAATTTGTAAGAACTTAAAATGAAATCTAGATTTTTCAAAATTTCGAAATACAATTTTTAAGTTTTTTTTTAAGAGAATAAACAAATTTTCTTAAGATTTCTCATTTTAAAATAGTCATTTTAAAAGAGTATTTAAAAAGATTTCAAAAAAATTCTAAAAAATTAACAAAATTACCACAATAGAATCTGGAAGATTAAAAGATATTTAGAAATTTATAAACAATTTCAAAAATTATAACAAATTTCAAAAAACTTAAAATGTGATTTTTTAAAGATTTTAAATTAAAAATTTTTTTTTTAATGTTGAAAGGTTTTAACATAATAACAAAGTTTTTTTTTAATTCACAAAAATATTTTAAGTGATTTTGTAGTTTTTAAATTATTTTTAGGAAAATATTTTAAAAGATTTTAAAACATTACAAAAGATTTCCAAAATTGTAAAAAAAAAAATTAATCCGCAAGATTTAAAAATAAATTTATGAATAATTTGAGTCAGTTTGAAAGATATTTAGGAATTTTTGGAATTTTGAAGAGATTAAAAATATTTTCAAACTTTGAGAGATTTCCATTTATAAAATATTCTTAAATTTTTTCTAAGCGTCAGAAAGTTTTATATATCTTTTAAACTACTTAATTTTTTTCTGAAATTTTGTAAAATTCAGTAAAATGAATTAAAATATTTTTAATTTTAAATTTAAAATACCGGTTGAAAATTTTAAATATTAAATATTAAATTGAATAATTATTTATTTATTATTAATAATTATTTAATTATTATTATTTAAAATATTTAATTATTATAATATTTAATAATAATACTCTTAAATATTTTTTAGATGAAGATTTAAGTATTTTGTTAAAAATTTGTATTCTTTGAATGAACTTAAATTTTTTTATTGAAAATAAAAATCTCTTTAGATTGAAATATCAAATATTACATTTTTCGTTGTGAATTTAGCTTCTTTGTTTACAAATTAAACTATTTGTTTAAAGATTAAATTTTTTGTCAAAATTTTTATTGGATATATCTAAAAATTTTAAAAATCTTTTTGAATCACCTCAAGGATTTTGGCAAAATTATATTTATATAACCTTAAAAACAAACAAATAAACCTAAAAAGCAAGTATTTATTCGAAATTTTAATTTTCTATTCAAAATTATTTTATATTAATTGGTGATGCTAGTTAAAAAAAATTAAAATTGTAGAAAATTGAAAAAATCTTGTAAAAACTATTAAAACTCCATTAATAATTAATCGATAGTATTTGATTATGAAAAATTAATTAATAACAAAGTGCAAACAAAAGATCAAATCGTTATAAGTGGTAAGGAATTCAATAAAATTGTAAAATTATAGTAAAGTTCAGAATGCAATAAAATTCTCAGCGTCGTGGAGACGGTAAATTTACAATAAATAAATAATGAAATAGAAAAAATAAAAAAAATGTGTCAAATATAAATTTTTATATAATTTTGACCTTTAATAGCGTAGAAAGTAAACGACCTACGAACGGAAAATAAATTACAAGTCTTGCGCTTTCAATAAGCGAGAATAATGTTGATAAATTCACAATTGCATCGTATATATTCATTTAAATCAGTGTCTCTTGCTGTCACTATTCAAGATCGACGACTTTACATAACGAATAAGCATCATATAAAATGTTATCTTTTAAATTGCAATTTACCACGAGGATTTGATTTACCAACAAAATAATAGTTTACATAACTTTTAAGATTTTATCAAAATTCTCAATTAAAAAAAATGATGAAAAAAATAAATTTAAAAAATTATTTATATTAAGACATTGTTTAAATAAATATGCGCGATTATTTTTTGTTTCCTCGCGCAATTTTGAGTTAAAATATAAAATTAATGTTAACAATTTTTATAATTGATAGTATCTATTATTTAAAATAATAGAAAAGTATCTAATTATTTTTTATTAAATAGCAATTTTAGATGAAAAACACTAACATAACATAACTAAAAATTGTAATTGTAAATCTACTGATTTTTTTTTAAATTACAGATTTACGGTAAACAATGTCAACATAACCTAAAATTGTTAAACAATTGTGAATCTTCTTTAAAATAATTTTTTTTAATGATTCTAAATATTGTTCAAATTATAATGACTTTTGTTTGACAAAACTTAAAATTGCTTCAAATTATAGATTTTCTTTGAAATCTAATAATTTTTTATTAAATATATCAATAAGTTTCGCCGAAAAAGACTAACATAATCCAAAATTGTTAAGCTATTCTAAATCTTGTTTACTTTATACAATTATTTTTGCTTTAAAATACGATTTTTTGGTGTAAAACTTAAAAATCTTTCTTGACATGTTTTTTAAATTTTTTATTGAAAATTCCAGTTTCCGACAAAAAAAAATAAAATAATCTAAAATCGTTAAGATTCTAAATCTTGTTCAAATTATATAATGATTTTTGTTATAAAATACCAATTTTTTGGGTAAAACGGTAACATAACCTAAAATTGTCCAAAGTTAAGGATCTTCTTTGAAATCTAATTTTTTTATTAAAAATACAAATTCTAAAGAAAAACACTAACTTAATCAAAAATTGTAAAAATATTCATAATCTTGTTTAAATTATAATGATTTTCCTTCAAATTGTCACTTTCTGGTGTAAATCGAAACAAAGTAACCTAAATTTTCGTTAAAAAAAAATTTTCTGCGAAAAACGTTGAAATAACCTAAAACTGTTCAAAAATTGCAAATATTGTTTAAACTATGATTTTTTTTTAATTACCAATTGTTAGTGTAAAACGCTGACATAACCTAATATTATTAAAAGTTGTAAATCTTCTTTGGAAACTGACTTTCTAAATTAAAAATGCCAATTGCTACCGAAAAACATTAACATGATCAAAAATGTGAAAATATTCTCATTTTTTTTTAAAATTATAATAATTTTTATTTAAAATTGCCATTTTTTGGTGTAAAAAGCTATAACGTAACCTAAAATTGTTTAAAATTATAAACTTATAAAATCTAATGATTTTTGTTTTAAATTACCAATTTTCTATAAAAAACACGAACATAACCTTAAATTGTTAAAAGTTGTAAATCTTTTCAAATTATAATTTTTTAATTAAAAATACCAATTTCAATGAAAAATACTAACATAATCCAAAATATTTAAGATTAAAAATCTTGTTCAAATTATAATGATTTTTATTTGAAAATACCAATTTTTTGATTAAAATGCTAACATAACCAAAAATGGTTAACAGTCGTGAGTCTGCATCAAAATACATATTTTAAAATTAAACCTTTCAATTTCCGATGACAAACAATAACATAATTCAAAATTGTTAAAAGATTCTTAATCTTGTTAAAATTATAATAATTTTTGTTTTAAAATACCATTTTTTGTGTAAAAAGTTGTTACATAACCTAAAATTGTTTAAAGTTGTGAATAATTTTTAAACTCAATTTTTTTAAAATTAAAAATGCTAATTTTTAAAAATATTCTTGATCTTTTTTAAATTATAATGATTTTTGTTTCAAATTAACCACTTTTGGTATAAAAATGTATAACGTAATCTAAAATTTGTTTAAATTATAAACCATTAAAATCTAATAATTTTTGTTTTAAATAACTGATTTCCAGTAAAAAAATAATATAACCTGAAAATGTGTGTGAAAATTTCAATTTTTAAATTAAAACCCAAAGATAACCGAAAATTGTTGCAGTAGTGAATCTCCTTGAAAATATATTTTTTTAAATTTTAAATAGACAATTTCGCCGAAACAACACTAATATAATCCAAATCGTAAAAAGATTATTAATCTTGTTTAAATTATGATCGTTTTTATTTTCAAATATCAATTTTTGACGTAAAATGCTAACGTAACCTAAAATTGTTGAAGAATCATTAACTTTTAAAATCTAATGGTTTTTGTTTAAAACAATTGATTGCCAGTGAAAAAATTAATATAACGTGAAACTGTATTTGAAAATGCCAATTTTTGGGTTGAAACGCTAACATAACCTAAAATTGTTGAAAGTTGTGAATCTTCTTTATATTATTTTAAAAAATTGAAAATAGAAATTTCTGTCGAAAAACACTAACATCATCCAAAAGTGTTAAAAGATTTTTAATCTTGTTAAAATGATAATAATTTTTATATTAAATACCATTTTTTGGTTAAAAAGTTATAACGTAACTTAAAATTGATTAAAATTATGGACTATTAAAACCTGATGATTCTTGATTGAAATGACTGATTTCTATTTAAAAAAATAATATGACCTGAAGCTGTATTCAACAATGCCAATTTTTGGATAAAGCCCCTAACATAACCTAAAACTGTTAAGAGTTGTGAAGCTTCTTTATATTATTAAAAAAATGAAAAATAGCAATTTTTATCGAAAAACACTAATATCACCTAAAATTGTTAAAAATTCTTAATCTTGTCCAAATAATAATAAGAATTTTTGTTTTAAATACCAATTTTTTATGCAAAACGCTAACATAACCTAAAATTATTCAAAGTTGTGGATTCTCTTTTAAATATATTTTTTTTATTAAAAATACGAATTCCAAAGAAAAAAACACTCACATAATCCGAAATTGTTAAAAGATTATTCATCTCGTTTAAATAATAATTTTTGTTTTAAAATACTACTTTTTGTGCAAAACCTTAACCTAACCTAAAATTGTTGAAACTTGTGAATCATCTTCAAACTCTATTTTCTTTAAATTAGAAATGCCAATTTGTAAAAAAATTCTTCTTAGTCTTGTTCAAATTTTAATGATTTTTCTTTTAAATTACCATTTTTTGTGTAAAAAGTTATAACATAACCTCATATTTTTTTAAATTATGAACCATTAAAATCTAATGATTTTTGTTTAAAATAACTGATTTTCAGTTTAAAAAAAAAATTATATAACCTAAAACTGTGCTTGAATTCTAATTTTCAAATTAAAATGACAATATAACCTGAAACTGTTAAGAGTTGTTAATCTCCTTAAAAATATTTTTAAAAATTTTAAATAGCCATTATTACCAAAAAACACTAACATAATCCAAAATTGTAAAAAGATTTTTTATCTTGTTCAAATTTTAATCATTTTTATTTTAAAATATTAATTTTTGACGTAAAATACTAACGTAACCTAAAAATGTTCAAAAATTATGAACTTTTGAAATCTAATGATTTTTGTTTAAAATAATTAATTTCCAGTGAAAAAATTAATATAACGTGAAAATGTATTTAAAAATGCCAATTTTCTTATAAAAACCCTAACATAACCTAAAACTGTTAAGAGTTGCGTATCTTCTTTATATTATTTAAAAAAATTAAAAATAGCAATTTTGATCGAAAAACATTAATATTATCCAAAATTGTTAAAAGATTCCTAATCTTGTCCAAATAATAATAAGAATTTTCGTTTTAAATACTAATTTTTTGTGTAAAACGTTAACATAACCTAAAATTGCTTAAAGTTGTGGATCTTCTTTTCAATCTAATTTTTTTATTAGAAATAAGAATTCCAAAGAAAAACTCTAACATAATTAAAAAGTGTTAAAAGATTCTTTATCTTGTTTAAATTATAATAATTTTTGTTTTAAAATAACACTTTTAGTGTAAAACCTTGACATAACCTAAAATTGTTGAAACTTGTGAATCATCTTAAAGCTCTATTTAAAAAAAATTGAAAATGCTAATTTGTACAAATATTTTCAATCTTTTTTAAATTATAACAATTTTTCTATAAAATTACTATTTTTGGTGTAAAAAGTTACAGAGTAAAGTAGAATTAAAAAAAAATTAAGAACCATAAAAATCTAATGATTTTTGTTTAGAATCAATGATTTCCAGTAAAACAAATAATATAACCAGAAATTGTGTTTGAAAATTCCAATTTTTAAATTAGAGCGCTAACATAACCTAAAATTGTTAACAGTTGTGAATCTACCTTAAAATATTTTTTAAATATTTAAAAACATTTTTTCCAAAAAACACTAACATTATCCAAAATTGTAAACAGATTCTAAATTTTGTTTAAATAATAATAATAATTTTTGTTTTAAAATACCGTTTTTTAGTGTAAAACGTTAACATAACCTAAAATTGTTAGAGTTGTGAATCACCTTTAAACTCTATTCTTTTTGAATTAAAAATGCCAATTTGTAAAAATATTCTTAATCTTGTTTAAATTATGAAGATTTTTCTTTAAAATTACCATTTTTTCTGTAAAAAGTTATAACTTAACCTAAAATTGTTTTAAATTATGACCTATTAAAATCTAATCATTTTTGTTTGAATTAACTGATTTACAGTGAAAAAAATATCTATAACCTGAAACTGTGTTTGAAAATTCCAATTTTCAAATTAAAACGCTAACATAACCTTAAATTGTTAGAAGTTATGAATCTCCTTTAATAGACTTAAGAATTTTAAATAGCAATTTTAACCGAAAAACAATAGCATAATCCTAAATTGTAAAAAGATTCTTAATATTATTTAAATTATAATCTTTTTTGTTCTAAAATATCAATTTTTCGCATAAAAAGCTAACATAACCTTTAATTGCTGAAAGTTCGGGATCTTCTTTAGGATCTAATTTTTTCATTATAAATAACAATTCTGATGAAAAACACGAACATAATCCAAAATTCTTAAAAGATCCTAAATCTTGCTTAAATTATAATAAATTTTTGTTTCAAATTGAGAATTTTTTGTGTAAAATGTCAACGTAACCTAAAATTGTTGAAAGTTGTAAGTGATCTTTAAACTTTTTTTTTTAACTAAAAATTCCAATTTGTAAAAATATTTTATATCTTATTTAAATTTTTATGATTTTTCTCTAAAATTACCATTTTTAGTGTAAAAAGTTATAACGTGACCTAAAATTTTTTTAAATTAAGAACCATTAAAATCTAATGATTTTTGTTAAAAAGAACTGATTTCCAGTAAAAACAAGTAATATAACATGAAATTGCATTTGAAAATTCCAATTTTCACATTAAAACGCTAATATAACCTAAAATTGTTAAGAGTTGTGAATCTTCTTTATAATATTTAAAAAAATTAAAATAACAATTCCTGACAAAAAACACTAACATAATCCAAAATTGTTCAAAGATTCTTAATCTTGTTCAAATTATAATAATTTTTGTATTAAATACCATTTTTGGATTAAAAAGTTATAAGGTAACCTAAAATTGATTAAAACTATGAGCTATTAAAACTAATGATTTTTTTTTAAATTACTGATTTCCAGTGAAAAAAAATAATATGACCTGACACTTTATTTGAAAATGCCAATTTTTGAATTAAAACGCTAGCATAACATAAAATTGTTAACAGTTGCGAATCTTCTTTATAATATTAAAAAAAATTAAAACTAACAATTTCTTCCGGAAAACACTAACATTACCCAAAATTGTTGATAGATTCTTAATCTTGTAAAAATTATATTGATTTTCGTTTTAAAACAACAATTTTTTGCGTAAAATGCTAACGCAACCTAAAATTGTACAAAAATTATGAACCTTTGAGATCTAATGATTTTTGTTTAAAATAATTGATTGCCAGTGAAAAAAATTAATATAACCTGAAACTGTATTTGCAAATGCTAAATTTTTTTTATGAAAACGCTAACATAACCTAAAATTGTTAACAGTTGTGAATCTTCTTTATAATATTTAAAAAAATTAAGACTAGCAATTTCTGCCGAAAAACACTAACATTACACAAAATTGTTGAAAGATTCTCAATCTTGTTCAAATTAAAATAATTTTTGTTTTAAATTACCATTCTTGATGTTAAAAGTTATGACAAAGCCTATAATTGTTTAAAATTATGAGCCATCAAAATCGAATGATTTTTGTTTAAAATAACGGATTTCCAGTGAAAAAAATATATAACTTCAAACTGTGTTTGAAAATTCCAATTTTTAAATTAAAACGCTAACATAACCTAAAATTCTTGACAATGGTGAATCTCCCTTAAAATATTTTTTAAGAATTTCAAACAGACATTTTCGATGAAAAACACTAACATACTCCAAAATTGTAAAAAAATTATGAACCTTTTAAATCTAATGATCTTTGTTTAAAATAATTGATTGCTAGTAAAAAAATAAAATAACATGAAACTGTATTTGAAAATGCCAATTTTTTTATGAAAACGCTCACATAACCTAAAATTGTTAAGAGTTGCGCATCTTCTTTACAATATTTAAAAAAATTAAAATAGCAATTTCTGACAAAAAACACTAAAATTATCCAAATTTTTTTTAAAGGTTCTTAATCTTGTTTAAATTATAATCATTTTTGTTTTAAAATACCATTTTTGATGTAAAACGCTAGCATAAATTTTAATAGGATTTTAATTAACTTTAATTTTTTTTTACTTCCTGGTTTTGCGGCTTCTCGACGCCAATGGTTCAGGTATTGGATTAACCTTGGAGCACCCTGAGATCCGGGGGTCATCTATCCGTTTTAACGGATGATTATTAAAGTGCAATTTGCCCACTCGGGAATAGAAACGACTAGCAGATATTTAACAATTATCGCATCGGATGAATCCCCTTTGAGAGTTGGGACTCCCTCGCTACTTAATCGAGCGGAAATGATACCTCGTATTTTATAAAATTAGAAAAGCAGTACTTACATTTATAAAAAAAAACTTTAAAATTAAATTTAAGGAATTTATTGTATTATATGAATTAAAAACAAGTCTTATCGATGTAGAAAAAAAATACCCTGACCGAGATTCGAACCCTGACTTTTCTTCTGAACCCCGATAAACTTTTTTCGAAAGCTATATATTTTATTTTTAAAGCACATAAGTTTGCAATTGAAACATGAAATCTTTAGGTTTCTACTTGCATCTCGGAAATAATAAAGTCAGTTTAATGGTGAAAATAAAAAAAATCGTATTAGTGATAAGAATTGACGTAAATGCTTCAGACATAAGTTAATCGTCCGAGATTTTTGCTTACTTGTTTGATGATGGTAATAAAGCATTGATGATGATAAACAAGGTTTTAATTATGATGAATTGAATCTGAATTTCATCTTGGAAAAAAAGTTCTGATTCATCAAATCTCATTATATCCCCTTTAAATCCAAGATTTTTACGCAAACTAAATTTATTTTTGAAAAAATTTGCTTCAATTTTGAAAAAAAAAATTTTTTTGTTATTAAAAAACAATTGCTTCTCCCCTTATTCCCTTCAAGGCTACAATAAAAATAAGACTTCTTATGTTCGTCTCAGCCTCCATCGCGTTCCGCTTTAAGAAATATGATTAGCCTCGCAAATCAATAATTAACGTTTATTTTTTTTTGCAATGCGGGAAACCTTGTTTATTGCGGAAACACTTTCGACTTTTTGCACTCATGTGGCTTAATAATTCCGCATATAAGTTTTAAAAATTAATAATGAACTCAAGGATGGCTAATTGTTAATACTAATAAATAGATGAATTTTAATCCAAAAACTTTAATTTTCAACCAAAAAGAGTAATTTAAAATAAAATTATGAATATTTAACTGAAATACTTGAATTTTCGACCAAAAAGATGAATTTTCAAACAAAACGCTAAATTTTCAAAAAAGAAGATTAATTTTTAAAGAAGACAAATTTTCCAACAAAAAAGAAGATTTTCCAACAAATATGAATTTTCAACGGAATACTTTAATTTTCAATCAAAAAAAGAAAAATTTTTAACCAAACAGTTGAATTTTGAACTAAAAAATATTAATTAAAAAAAAAGAAATAGTAACATTTTGAGGTGAAAAAAATAATTTTTAACCGAACTGATGAATTTTCAACTAAAAAGTTTATTTTCAACATTAAGTTTGTACCAGAAAAATATGGATTTTCAACAAAAAATTGTATGGTTGCATTTTCAGGCAAAAATTAATTTTGAAATTAGAAGATAATTTTAAAAGAAGAAAATTAATTTTCTAACAGAAAGACGATTTTTAAACAAAATACACGATTTTTTAACGAAATAGCTTAATTTTCGACTAAAAAAAATGTTCAAACAAATAGTTGAATTTTAAACTAAAATTATAAATCTTTAACTAGAATATTTTTTTAACTAAATTGAAGAATTTTTAACTAGAATAATTGAATTTTCAACCAAAAAGATTATTTTTCAAATAAGAAGATTAATTTTTAAATAGGAAGATAATTTTAAAACAAGAAAATTAATTTTTTACCAAAAAGAAGATTTTTAAACAAAATACATGAATTTTAAATGAAATAGTTTAATTTTCAACCAAAAAAATCGTTTAATCGTTTAAAGAAAGACAAATTTTTAACCAAATAGTTGAATTTTGAACTAAAAAATATCAATTAAAAAAAAAGAAATAGTAAAATTTTCAGTTAAAAAAATTAATTTTCAAACGAAGAAAAACAAAATTTAAAAACATAGTTGAATTTTCAGCTAGAGAGATGGATCTTCAACTGATAAATTAAATTTTTATCAAAGTATTTCAACTTGCTGTCAACCAAGTAGTTGAATTTTCAATCTAGAAGATTAATTTTCAAACAAGAAAATTAATTTTTCACCAAAAAAGATAAAATTTTAACAAAATACATGAATTTTTAACCAAAAATTGTATGGTTGTATTTTTAGGCAGAAAATTAATTCATAACCCAAAAAAATGAATTTCCAATATTATACTTGAATTTTTAATCCAATTTTATATTTATTTTCAGCCCAAAAAGATGATATTCCAAGAAAACAACCGAATTTCCAAACAAAAAGATGAATTTTCAACTAGAATAATTGAATTTTTAATCAAAAAGGTGAATTCTTAAAGAAGAAGATTAATTTTCAAGTAAGAAGATTAATTTTCAAATAAGAATATTAATTTTCAAACAAGAAAATTAATTTTTTACCAGAAAAGATAAATTTTCAACAAAATACATACATTTTTAACAAAAAATTGTATGGTTGTATTTTTAGGCAAAAAATTAATTCATAATCCCAAAAAAATGAGTTTCCGATATTATAGTTAAATTTTTAATCCAATTTTATATTTATTTTTAGCCCAAAAAGATGATATTCCAAGAAAACAACCGAATTTTCAAACAAAAAGATGAATTTTTAACTAGAATAATTGAATTTTTAATCAAAAAGGTGAATTTTTAAAGAAGAAAATTAATTTTCAAGTAAAAAGATTAATTTTCAAATAAGAAGATAAGTTTAAAATTATAAAATTAATTTTCTACCAAAAAGACGATTTTTAAACAAAATACATGATTTTTTAACGAAATAGTTAAATGTTCGACTAAAAAAGAAAAATGTTCAAAGAAATAGTTAATTTTGTACCTAAAATTATAAATCTTTAACTGGTATATTGTTTTTAACTATAGTGATGCATTTTTAACTAGAATAATTAAATTTTTATCCAAAAAGATGAATTCAAAATAAAATGATGAATATTTAACTGAAATACTTGAAATTTTAATTAAAAAGGTAAATTTTCAAACAAGAAAATTAATTTTCAAATAAGGAGATTAATTTACAAATAGCAAGATCATTTCCAAGCAAGAAAATGAATTTTCTACCAAAAAGGACGATTAAAGATAAGTTAAAAAAATTAATTTTAAACCAATTTGGTGAATTTTCAACTAAAAAGTTTACTTTCAACATCAATTTTGTACCAAAACAGATAAATTTTCGAAAAAAAATTGTATGGTTGTATTTTCAGGAAAAAATTGATTTCCATCCCAAAAAAAATCCAATATTATAGTTGAATTTTGTATCACATTTCTTATTTATTTTTAAACCCAAAAAAAAAAATATTTTAAGAAAACAGTAGAATTTTTAACCAAAAAGATCAATTGTTAACTAAAAATTAAAATCTTCAACCAAAAAAATTAATTTTTGAATTTTCACCAAAAAATGTAATAGTTGCTATTTTCTACCAAAAGATTTTAATTTTGAGTTAAAAAACAGTTCTATTTAACCAAAGGAGACAAATTTTTAGCAACAAAATTGCATTTTCAACCAAATTTTCTATTTATTTTAAATCAGAAAATATGAGTTTTCTACCAAAATAGTTTAATATTCAGCCCATAACGACGATATTTCAAAAATATTTAATATTTAATATATATTCATTAATATTTACTAATTTCAAAAAATAGTTACGTTTTCACACAAAGTAATGAATTTTCAACTAAAATTATAAATCCTTAAATGGAATAGTTGAATTTTAAACAAAAAAGATTAATTCGCAACCAAGAACATTAATTTATACCAAAAAAGATAAATTTTCAATAAAATACATAAATTTTTATCTCAAAAAGGTAAATTGGCAACCAAAAATTGAATATTTGAATTTTCAATTTAGAAAAAAAAAGAATTTTCAACCAAAAGATGAATTTTCAACAAAATCAGTGAAATATTTAATAGGAATAGTTCCATTTTCAGTTTAAAAAATAATTTAAAAAAAGAATCAATAATCAACAAAAATAGTTACACTTTCACACAAAGTGATGAATTTTCAACTAAAATGAAAAATCTTCAACTGGAATAGTTGAATTTGAAACGAAAAAGATAGGTGAATTTTCAACTAAAATGATGATTTTTTAACTGGAATAATTGAATTTTTGATACAAAAAATGAATTTTCATACGAGAAGAATAATTTTCTTTCAGAAAAGAATTTTTCAACAAAATATATTAATTTTCAACAAAAAAACGTGAATTTTCAACGAAATAGTTGAATTCTGAACTAAAAATGGTCAATTTTCAACCAAAAAATCGAAAACTTAAATTTGCAGTTAAAAAAATTAATTTTCAACATGAAAAAAAATAATTTTAAACAAATTCTTTAATTTTCAGCTAAAGAGACGGATCGTCAACTGATAAATTAAATTTTTTGCATAAATTTGTAATAAAATAGCTTAATTTTCAACTAAAAAAGAGAAATTTAGAACTAAACCTTCAAATTTTGAAATAAAAAAGATCAATTTTTAACCAAAAATGAAATAGTTAAATTTGAAGTTAAAAAAAAAATAAATTTTCAACCAAAGAGATGAATTTTCAACCAAAAAAGTTAATTTCTACCAAAAAGGGAAATTTTCAAATAAAAAATATTATTTTTCAACCAAAAATTAAATTTTTACATTTTTTGTCCGAAAAATTAATGCTCAACCAAAGAGATGAATTTTTAACTAAAATGATGGAATATTCAACTGGCAGTTACATTTTCAGTTGCAAATTAATACATTTTTAACGAACAAAAAAATGTCAACGAAATCGTTAAAATGATTTTTCAATAATTGAAAAAAATTTTTAATGGAAAAAATTAATTAAAAAAAATTAATTAAATTAATTAATTTAGAAACTAATTTGAAAAAATAGTTACATTTTCACTAAGTAATACATTTTTAACTTAAATGATCAATTTTCAATTGGATGAGTTGAATTTTAAACGAAAAAAATAGGTGAATTTTCAAATAAAATAATGAATTTCTAAC
>JAUELO010000002.1:454040-474481 GCA_032357855.1 Amphibolips quercusostensackenii | reverse complement strand
CTTATTGCAAACTTTGTAAAAATTGTGCAAAAATGTATTATAAATTTTCAACATTCTCTCAAAGTTTTAAAATATATTTATTCTTTTCAAAACTTTAAAAATTCTTAAATACATAAATTCTAAATTGACTGAAACTATTCCTAAAATTTTCTTAAAATCTTTCGGATATGTTTTTGACCATTTTTTAAATCTTTCGTCATGTTTTAAAATATTTTTAAATATTGTCTTAACGTTAATTTTAAAAAATAAAGCATCACCTCAAATATTCCCATGAATCTTGAGAATTTTTTTTTAAACTTCTAAATATATTTTAAAATGATTCGACTTTTTCCAAAAATTTTGGAAAAAAATTCGCAAAATTAAAAAATTGCCTAAAAATCTTGCAGATTGTTTTTTGATGATTTTGACAATCTTTTGGAATGTTTTGAAATATTTTTTAATATTCAACTAAAATAAATTTGGTAAAATAAAAAATTATTTTCAATTTTCGCAGAAATCATAATAAAATTTTTTATTTTCTTGAGACCTTTCAAAATTCTTAAAAAAGATTCTAAATATTTTGTTTGAAACCTGCCAAATTCTACAACTTGTTTTAAATTTGTTGAAATCTGTTTACATTTAATAATATTTTTTTATGTTTTCAAAACTTCAAATATCTCTCAAACTTATTCGAATTTGTTCCAAAATCTTTTCTTTTGTGAAATTGCAAAATTTTGCTTTAAAATATTCTACAATATTATCTGAAATTTCAGGAAATTATTCAAAATGTTTTAAAATATTTAAAAATATTTTCTTAAAATGAAGTTTTCAAAATAAAAAATCACATTCAATTTTCCATGAAATCTTAAGAAAAAATATATTATCGTAAAACTTTTCAAAATCCTTAAGAAGCTTCATAATTTCATTTCAAATCTTTTCAAATATTAAATTATTTTTTAATATTTTCAATACTTCTGAAATTTGGAAATATCTTTTAAAATAAGTATTTAAAAAAACTATTAAAAAATCCGGTATTTGTTGTTAAAAAATTGAAATCTAATGCACAATTCACCATTATGAAATGCATAAAGCTGACATCTCTAATTAATACATTTTTTGAAAATTTTTTTTTTTTTAGGATATTGTAAGTATTGTACCAATGCCAAATAAAGCCCAATGGACGGGAATTATAGGTTCGGATAAAGGAAGTATAATGGACATAGGAAAGAAAAAAATTATTCGCACAATTCCAAAATGGAGTGGAAATATCAGCAAGGACGGAAAATATACTTTATACGCCCCCAGCAGGTTATTTAAATAATAAAAAAATTTAAACCTTTTTCAAACACAAAATAATTGTTCTTTAAACATTTTTTAGAGGTGGACTTGAACTGATCGAATTAAAAAAGGGAACGACTGTAAAAACGTATATTTCTAAAGTTGCTGAGGGAGTTTTTACTGTGATTTCAATGTTCAATAGAACTGACGAATACGTTCTTTATTATCACAGTGGACGAAAAACGATTCGAGTTTTCAGGCAAGATTGGCAAAATTAAAATTAAAATTCCTAAACAAAACTGTTAAATTTATTTTTTATTTTTTACTCAAAATAACATAACAAGGTGACTACTTAAAAACATGAAAAAAAATTCCTGGACAATGACATGTTTTTTTCAATAATTTTCTACCAAAAAGAAGATTTCTAAACAAAATAAGTGCATTTTAGACTATGAATTGAATAGTTAAATTTTCAGTTCAAAAGATTGATTTTCCACAAAAAAACGAATTTTCAACCAAAATAATAAACGAAATGATCAATCTTTAACTGGAATACTTGAATTTTCAAAAAAGATTATTTTTCAAACAAAAAAATTAATTTTCTATCAAAAAAGACGATTTTTCAACAGAACATATTGATTTCAAAAGAAATAGTTGAATTTCCAACCAAAAAGATCAATTCTCAATCAAGAAGATTAATTTCTAATAAAAATACGATTTTTCGGTAAAATACATGAATTTTCGAAGAATAGTTGAATTTTTAACAAAAAAAGATCAATTTTTAAATAAGAAATTGATTTTTGAACTGAAAAAGATCACTTTTCAACCAAAAATGAAATAGTTCAATTTTCAGTGAAAAAAAAAAATTTGATCCAAGAAGATAAATTTTCAATCAAGAAGACTTAATTTCTAAACAAAAAGACGATTTTCTAACCAAATACATGAATTTTTTCAGAAACAGTTGAATTTTCAAAAAAAAAATTGAATTTTGAACTAAAAAAAAAGATCAATTTTTAACCAAAAATAGAATAGTTAAATTTTGAGTACAAAAAATTAATTTTCAACACAACTGATGAATTTTCAATTTGGAATAGTTGAATTATAAACCAAGAAGATGAATTTTCAACTAAAATGATGAACTTTAACTGGAATACTTGAGTATTCAACCAAAAAGATGAATTTTTAAACAAGGTTATTTTTCAAACAAGAAGATTAATTTTCTATCAAAAAGGCGATTTTTCAACAAAATATATTAATTTGAAAAAAAAACTTTGAATTTGCAACTTAGAAAGACCAATTTTAAACCAAACTAATGAATTTTCAACTAAAATTATGAATCTTTAACTAGGATAGTTGGATTTTATATTAAAAAGATAAATATTCAAACAAAAAGGTTATTTTTAAAATAAGAAAATTAATTTGTTATCAAAAAAGACGATTTTTCAACAAAATATATTATTTCGAAAGAAATAGTTGAATTTTCAATTGAAAAGATCAATTCAAATCAAGAAGATTAATTTCTAATAGAAATACGATTTTTCGATGAAATACGTAAAATAGTTGAATTTTCAATATAAAGACAAATTTTTAACCAAAAATGGAATAGTTCATTTTTCGTTAAAAAAAATAATGCTGATAAAAAAAATATCAATCAAGAAGACTAATTTCTAAACAAAAAGACGATTTTTTACCCAAATACCTGAATTTTTTCAGAAACAGTTGTATTTTCTACGAAAAAATTGAATTTTGAACTATAAAAAGATCAATTAAAAAAATGGAATGGTTAAATTTTGAGTAGAAAAAATTAATTTTCAATCAAACTGATGAATTTTCAACTAAAATTATGAATCTTCAAATTGGAATAGTTAAATTTTCAACCAAAAAGATGAAATTTCAACTAAAAGGATTAATTTTCAATCAAGAAGAGTAATTTCCAATAAAAAGGGCGATTTTTTTAACAAAATACATGAATTTTTAAAGAAATAATTAGATTTTAAACTAAAAAGACACATTTTCAGCGAAATATTTGAATTTTGAACTAAAAAAGATTAATTTTCAACAAAAAATGAAAAAAATAAATTTTTAGTTGAAAAAATTAGTTTTCGACAAAATTGATGAATTTCCAACTAAAACTATGCATCTTCAACTTGGAATAGCTGAATTTTAAGCCAAAAAGATAAATTTTCAACTAAAATTATGGATCTTTAACTGGAATAGTTAAATTTTCAACCAAAAAAATGAATTTTCAAGCAAAAAACGAATTTTCAATCACAAAGATTAATTTCTAATAAAAAGGACGATTTGTCAACAAAATACATGAATTTTTTAATAAATAGTTAAATTTTCAACTAAAATCATGAATATTTAACTGTAATACTTGAATTTTCAAATAAAAAGATGAATTATCAAACAAGAATGTTATTTTTTAGACAAAAAAATTAATTTTCTATTAAAAAAGACGATTTTTCAACAAAATACATGAATCTTCAACTAAAAAAGACAAATTTTCAACCAAATAATTGAATTTTGAATTAAAAAAGATCAATTTTCATCCAAACTGATGAATTTTCAACTATGATCGTGAATCTTCAACTGGAATTGGTGAACTTTAGTTGAAAATTGAATTTAAAAAAATTAATTTTCATCCAAATTGATGAATTTTCAACTATGATCGTGAATCTTCAACTGAAATTGGTGAACTTTAGTTGAAAATTGAATTTAAAAAAATCAATTTTCATCCAAGCTTATGAATTTTCAAATAAAATTATGCATTTTAAACCAAAAAGATGAATTTTTAACAAAATACATGAATTTTTACAGAAATAGTTGAATTTTCAACCAAAAAATTGAATTTCAAACTAAAAAACATCAATTTTCGACAAAAAATAGAAAACTTAAATTTTCAGTTGAAAAAATTAGTTTTTCACCAAATTGATGAATTTCCAACTAAAATTATGAATCTTTAACTTGGAATAGCTGAATTTTAAAACAAAAAGATAAATTTTCAACTAAAATTATGAATCTTTAACTGGAATAGTTCAATTTTCAACAAAAAAGATAAATTATCAAACAAGAAGGTTATTTTTCAAGCAAAAGAATAAATTTTCTATTAGAAAAGATAGTTGAATTTTAAACAAAAAATTTGAATTTCCAACTAAAATTATGAATCTTCAATTGAAATAGTTAAATTTTCCACCAAAAAGATGAATTTTCAAACAAGAAAATTAATTTTGTACACAAAAAAATTATTTTTTAACAAAATATAGACATTTTTAAAGAAATAGTTGAATTTTGAATTGAAAAAGATCGATTTCCAAACAAGAAGATTAATTTTCAACTATAATAAGGAATATTTAACTGGAATATTTAAATTTTTAACCAAAAAGATAAATTTTGAAGCAGGGTTATTTTTTAAGCAAGAAAATTAATTTTCTATAAAAGAAGACGATTTTTCAACAGAATATATTAATTTCAAAAGAAATAGTTGAATTTGCAACTAAGAAATATCAATTTTCAACCAAATATTATAGTTGAAAATTAAATTAAAATAGATTAATTTTTATACAAGATGATGGCTTTTTAACTAAAATTATGAATCTTAACTGGGATAGTTTAATTTTGAATCCAAAAGATTAAATTTCAAACAAGGATATTTTTTAAGCAAGAAAATTAATTTTATATAAAAAAGACGATTTTTCAACAAAATATATTAGTTTACAAGAAAAGTTGAATTTTCAACTAAAAAAGACAAATTTTCAAACGAATAGTTGAATTTTGAATTAAAAAAGATCAAATTTCATCCAAACTGATGAATTTCCGACTAAAATTATGAATCTTTAACTAAAATAGTTGAATTTTCAAAAAAAATATCAATTTTTAACAAAGAAGATTGATTTCTAATAAAAAATACAATTTTTCGATGAAATACACGGATTTTCGAAAAAATAGTTGAATTTTTAACAACAAAGGTCAAATTATCAACCAAAAAATTGATTTTTAAACTAAAAAATATCAATTTTGAATCAAGAAAACTAATTTCTAAGCAAAAAAAAAGATTTTTTGACCAAATAAATGAATTTTTACAGAATTGGTTGAATCGTCAACCAAAAAATTAAATTTTAAACTAAAAAACGATCAATTAAAAGAAATGAAATAGTTAAATTTTCATTAAAAAATTTAGTTTTCAACCAAACTGATGAATTTCCTACTAAAATTATGAATCTTTAACTGGAATAAATGTATTTTAAACCAAAATGATGAATTTTCATTTAAGAAGTTTAATTTCTAATAAAAAGGACGATTTTTAAACAAAATACATGAATTCTAAAAGAAATACGTAGTTGAATTTCCATCTAAAAAAGACATTTTCAACTAGAAAGATAAATTTTCAAACAAGAAAAATAATTTCCAACCAAAAAATAGTTCAATTTTTAGCCAAAAAGATAAATTCAAACAATAAGATTAAATGTCTATTAAAAAAACTTTCGACGAAAAATGGAAGTAAAAAAATAATTTTTAAATAAAACAAAAACGAAATTCTAACCAAAGAAATGAAATTTCTACCAAAAAGCTCAATTTTCTACCAAAAAAGGATAATTTTTAACAAAATACATGATTTTTAAACAAAATATTTTATGTTTGATGTAATTTTGAGCTTTACAGTTGAATTTTTAATCAAAAAAGTTAATTTTCTATGAAAAAAGACAACTTTTCTTAAAAATAAATGAATTTTTAACTAAAAAATGTAGATTTTCAACCAAAAACAGAATAATTCAATTTTAAGTCACAGAAATGAGTTTGTAAACACATAAAATAAATGTTTAACAAAATAGTTAAATTTTCAGCAGAACAAATAAATTATCAACCGAAAAGATTAAATGTCTATAAAAAAAAATTTCCGACAAAAATGGAATAGTTCAATTTTCAGTTAAAAATTGATATTTTAATTTGAAAAACTAATTTTCAGCTAAGGAAATAAAATTTCTACCAAAAAGCTCAATTTTCTACCAAAAAAAAAATAATTTTTAACATAATACATGAATTTTGAACCAAATATTTAAATTTCCAATAGATTTTTTAACCTAATAGTTGAATCATTAACCAAACAGGTTAATTTTCTACAAAAAAAAAGAATAAGTTTCAAACTGAAAAAGAGACATTTTTGACAAAAAATAAAATAGTTTAATTTTCAATCAGATGAATAAGTTTTTAAGCAAATAAAATAAACTTTCAAACGAAGCATTTAAATTTTAAACCAAACAAATGGATTTTCTACCAAAAGAATGAAATATCAAAACAAAAAAATCGGTAAAAAATTTGGTTAAATTTTTAATTAAAAAAATTAAGCTTCAATAAAAAAACTCATTTTTAACTAAAGAAATAAATTTTCAACCAAATATTTTAATTGGAACTTTCAACTAAACTTATAAATCTTCAACTGGAATAGTTGATATTTCAACCAAAAAGATGAATTTTCAATCAAGAAGATTAATTTCTATCAAGAAGATTGATTTTCTACCGAAAAATACGATTCTTCATCAAGATACACGAATTTTCAAGTAAAAAGATAAATTTTTAACTAAGAAAATAAATTTTTAACTAAAAATGGAATAGTTACATTTTCATTTATAAAAATCATTTTTAATCAAAAAATAGTTAAATTTTCAGCCAAACAGACAAATTCGACCAGAAAGTTTTAATGTCTATTAAAAAAAAATTTTTGACGAAAAATGGAAGTTAAAAAATTTATTTTCAAATAAAAAAACAAAATTTTAACCAAAGAAATGAAATTTCAAACAAAAAGATTAATTTTCAAAAAAAATATATATAATTTTTTAACAAAATACATGAATTTTCAACCAAATATTTTAATTTTTAATCGATTTTTCAACCTAATAGTCGATTTTCAACCAAAAAGGTTAATTTTCTACAAAAAAAAGATAACTTTTTAAGAAAATAGATAAATTTTGAACTAAGAAATATGAATTCTTAACAAAAACTAGAATAGTTTAATTTTCAGTCCGAGAAATATATTTTTCAGCAAATAAAATAAACTTTCAAACAAAGCAGTTAAAACTCTCAAACAAATTAATTTTCTACCAAACAGATGAAATGTTTTGAAACGATTCAAAAATAAATAAAACTTGTAAAGATTTTTTAAAAGTTTTGTAAGGTTTCACGAAAAAAAATTGTAGGTTCCTAAGAAAAATTAAAATAAATTATTTTAAAAGATTTTGAAAGATTTATAAAATTGTCAAAGAAGAATTGAAAGATTCTAAAGATTCGTGTGAAAATTTTAAATGATTTTTTATTTAGAAAAATGAAGTTTAAGAGAAAATTAAAAAAGGTTTTTAAACAAACCAAACGATTTCCTAAAATTTCGAGAAAGAGTGTGGAAGATTTTAAAGCAAAATGTTTTAATTTGGTAAGATTAAAAAATATTTTTAAACTTTAGAATATTTTTAGAAATGCAGATTTTTAAAGATTAAAAAAAAAACTTTACAAGCTTAAGAGTTTTGAGAGTTTTCAAGAGAAAATAAGAATTGTCTGAAAATTTGTGGGAAAATTTAGAAGATTATAAGGCAATTTTTTACATTTTGAATACATTTTCCAAAATTTTAAGAAACATTCGAATCAGTTAAAAATATTTATAAACTTAGAAAAATTCCCGGAACTTTATCAAATATTTCTTGAATTCTTACAAACTTCTAAATTCCTGATTATCTTTTAAAAAGGCTGGATTTTTTCCTAATATTTTGTAAAATCCTATAAAATAAAAATAAAATTCTTTAAAATCTTCTAAATTCTTTTTTGACACATCTGAAATATTTGAAAATTCTCAGAATTTAATTTCAGCTCGAATTTAAGTGTTCAGAAACTTTGAGCAAATAGTCACAATTTTTTAATTTAAAACGATTTTTGGAAATTTCGAAAAAAAACTTTGAAGCGTTTTAAAGATTTTGGAAGGTTTTAATTATATAATTTTTTACCAAGATTCTAGAGGAAACTTGAATTTATTTTTATTTAAAAAAAATTAATTTTAAGAATGTATTTAAAAAGATATTAACACGTTTCACATGATTTCCTAAAATTTCAGTTTCACAAGATTACCAAAATAACAAAATAATTTTAAATTTAAGCAGATTTAAAAATTTTTTAAAAGAATTTTGAAAAGTTTCAAGAAAATAAAAAAATGTCTCGAGTTTTCTGGGAAAATTTTAAAATATTTTCTTCTTTACTAAAATTAATTCAAGAGAATGTTTTAAAAGATTGCAAAACATTTCAAAAATTTTAGACGACTCAAAAAAGAATCTGAAAAACTTAAGGCAAGTTTTTTAATTTTCCAGAATTTTTTCAAAATTTTATGGTAAATTTGAATAATTTGAAAACGTTACAAAAATTTTCAAAAGACAATACGAAAGATGTATAAATTTTTTCAAAGCATCAAAAAGTCTGAAATATTTTTTAAACTGACTCAAATTTTTCCAAAAACTTTTAACCATAAAGATTTATTTACTATGAAAAAAGACGAAACTTAAAAATTTCAGAAGAAACCGCAACTATCTAGCATTAATAAAGAATAAGAGAGTTATAAAAAATAATTTGTCTAAATAATTAATTTTGCTTAATTAATTATTAACTTACTCTAAGTGAAAAGTAGACAAATAGTTGAAAATTAAAAAAAAACACAATTTTCTAGCATTATTCATACTGAATATTATTAACAATAATAATATATTGTTTAAACAATAATGTTTGTTAACAATAATTAAGTATTGCCTCACTTTAATTTAAAATTGGACAAAAAGTGGAACATTTTTTTAAAAAACGCGACTTTCTAGCTCTATTCTAAGAGAAAATTGCTACAAACAATAATGAATTGTTTTAAACCATTATTTAAATATCTAATTCACAGTATAGAGTAGTATTTTATGTATTAGAAACAATTTGCATGTAAAAACCGTTAAAAAATCATAATTCGCGCCAAAAACTCGCTACCATTTTTTCACTTATGGGGTTTTTTGCGACCCTATAATCGTGGGGGTGATATTTAAAAAGTAATATTTTATTTGTATTCTACAGCTAATTGTGAAGAAATATGTTGAGTTTTAACTCGGTTCAGCTAATATTGACGATTCTGAATAAAATTTACAAAAACGTATTTTTTTATGGGAAATACGTGTTAAACTTTATAAGGCTTGCGCCAAATCTAGATACCATTAAAAAAAATGGATTTATTTTTTTGTGGGTCACAACAAATTTCCGGGCAATATGCATGAAAATTCGGGGGAAAAAACAAAATTTGGATAACCCTAGTAGACACCCTGTGTGAGATAACATATTTTCGTAAATCTCAAGATTTTAATCACAGCCTCGTCATTTTTGTCTTAATTTACTAATACTTTTAGGTCCTCAGATTGCGAAATGATAGCAAATTACAGAGTCCAGGCGGAATTAAGTGCGATCGACAGCACATATGACGGAAAAAGCATTGTTTTGGGAACAGTCGACGGTTGCGTTTCCGTTTTAGGCATTGCTGATCCAAAGAAAACAGAAATGAAGGAATATCTCTCAAATTTACCTTCTCGCGATGAAACGGTAACTATTCTTTAAACATTTCCACTATTTTAGACATACTGCACACACAAAAACAAAAAAATCGTAAACAGTGGGGAGAAAAGTAAGGTTATGTTTGAATTCACGCGGCATGAGTTTTGTCCCCGTATTTTCACCATTTGATGCCAGGCAAATTGATAAAAGGAAGTAAAAATAAGAGTGAATTACGAAAGAAAATGCAAAATTAACAAAGAAAAAGAGAAAATTGTATTATTTGAGAAAATCTAACCTGTATTTTCCGGAAAAGACAAAGTCCTTTCCCTTTGAAGTTGAAAGTCGATTTTTGGCGTCACATTTCGAATAATAGAAGATCATGTGTTTTTCTATGAAACTAGACGCACTTTTTGACCTTTTATCAAACTTTTACCCGTTTTTAAACGAATTTATGGTGTAAAAATTTATAAACATAAACGATCGTAAACACACACAGACTGAATCGGAGTAAAGCAGGACTGAAAAGTAAGGCAAAAAATATGGGTGGAGCCCAAAGTTGGCTGCAGTGCGCCCGCGAAATTCAAATGTTTTATTTAATTTCGGTTCTTAAACTGTTATTAAGGATGGATCTTATATCAAATCGGTTAGTCTGACCATAGTGGTGTCACGGAATTCTGTCGGACTAATATAGGAGATACGTATTTTTAATACCATTTTTTTTAATAAACTTATATACTTGAATATTTCAGTGAAAGTTTTATCTCGGGAAAAAATTGATGTAATTTAATTTTCTTTGTGGTAACTTGTAATGTCATCTGCATTATTTCAAATTTTTTTTTTTAAATTGAAAAATTTTTAGATTACGAAAATAGCGTGCATGTTTAGAGAAAAGAAAAACGGAAACTTTTACGGAATTTTAGATATCGGAAAATGTTTATTAATGAAATTGAAATATTAAAAAAAAAAAAAATTTTTAACATGAGGAAATTTTTGGAATTCCAAATAGCCGAAATTTCAAATTCCCGAAAAAAGTTATATTTAATATTTTTATAAGTTAAAAAGGAAAATGATTTATTTATTTAAATTTTAATCTATGCAGTATGCACGATATAAAATACAACATTATTCTAACAGTTAAACAGAAAATTAAATTAAAATTTTTTTTAGGGGGGAATTTTTAATTTTATTAATTAGACTTTTCAGAAATTTACTGATTTCGTAAAATTAAAGGTTTGGGATTTTAAAAATTCTGGTTTACAAGTTTCGGAAATTTGAATTTTATAAAAAATTTCAGTAGTACACCTCGGCCGGTTCTGTTCCGAACTAAACAACAATAAACCAGCGACTGGTAATTTACTGACAGACGATAATGGTTTTTGTCCATGCTAAGATACCACCAGTGATTGTGATTTTAAACAAATTTAATAGTAAGAATTATATTTTATAGCTAAATATTAAGAAGGAAAATAACCTTTCCTACCAATTAATTTAATTTATTACCTAATTAAAAATAAATGTTATCAATTTAATTAAAAATTAAATTAAAATGTATGCAACCTTACTAATTGCTGACTGGTAGCATCTTAGCACGGACACAAACCATTATCGTCTGTCTGTAAATAACCAGTCGCTGGTTTACTGTTTAGTTCGGAACAGAACCGGCTTAGGTATACTACTATTTTCGTTAATTTTTTCATAATTTCATAATTTTTCTTTGAAAAACAAAATATTTCAGCCCCAAAAAATGCCGTGATATCGCCAGGGTCAGACTGCCCGATTCCATATAAAATTGGTCTGAAGTAAAATTATGAAATGGGTATTCTATTATTTTATTTTTATTTTTAGCGATCCTTTTCCGGTTGGCTTCGGCGGGTTCCGCCCGTGGGGCTTTTGCCCATACCTTAATTTTCTTGCATCGTTCGTAGGATCGCTAGAACTAAAAAATTCTTCTCTGGAATTGAAAATGATTGAGCTTGTGAAATTTTGAAAATTTTCATTTCAGTGGAAAAGGAAGATGGAAAAACAACGAGCGGCCATTAAATTTAAGGCGGCTGCAAGAATTGCGAGAGTTACGCATGATTTTAATAATCTTGTGAGGATGGGAGATGCAATTGCTGAGACTCCTCAGGAAACAAAAGACGAGGAAATTAATTAAATTTTTGAATTTATCATTAATTATTAATCTATGTAGAGGAATATTATGTTTATTAAGTATGTTAAATTTAACAGAAATGCTGTATCTATTACAAATTCTAGACTTTTTGTATAACACGTTCTGAATATGTTACTTAAATAAATTTTAAAATATCCTACAAAAAATTTTTTTACAAATTTTGTGCCTCCTAAAACATTCCGAAATTTCGATAAAATTCTTTATTAGTTGTAATTTAAAAAAATACAAATTAGAAATTTTAAGGGCATCAGATACTTATCTCTTAAAATTTTTAATTAACATGAAGTTATATCTTCTGCAAAATCTGAATTTTTAGAATAGAAATTTGTAATCTAGAAATAAATTGATGAAAATTCTAACTTTATAAAAAAATTATCAATTTTAAATACAAATTTTCTAAAAATTCGGATTGAGAAAAGAAATTTCTTTCATGCAAATGTTACTTTTATGAAAACACTTAATTTTCTAAGAACTGTAAGAATTGACATAAAATTAATTCTTAAAGCTAATAATTCATTATAAAAAAAATATAATCCAGAGAAAATTCAAACTTTATAATAAATTTTAAACTACTTTATTGCAAATTATAGATTTCGTACAAATCATAAACTTTATACAATTTTCTTCTACAAAAACTTGTTACAAAATCTAAATGAAACACCATTTTTTCAAATTTTATCAAATAAATTTTGATTCATACAAACTTATATGTTTTTCGCATTCGGAAAATATAAAGATATCAGAATTTTTCTGGAAACTATGATGAAGTATTTTTAATAAAGAATTTTTCTATACTCATAATTAATTAGCACTTTTAACAATTTTGAAAATTTAAAAATCTGAAGGAAATTTAGAACTTTTTTCAAATTACCTTGTTTTCCAATATTTATAAAATCATATATTTTTTATCCATTCGAATAATATTATGTGTACGAACACAGCAATTCGTGATGGAAAAAAGTAAGATATTAATTTTTTTTGCATAGCAATTTTTAAAGTTTCAAATTTAATATCTGTAATTTTGTAGATCCGGATATTTAAAAAAACTTGAATTTGTTACAAAATTTGAATTTTCTTACGAATTCTGAATCTTTTCATAAATTTCAATTCCTCTAAAAATAATACGTTCCTTTTCGTAGGAAATAGAAAAATTTGCACCTTCAGAATTCGTGGAAAATTGGCAATTTTTAGCATTTCAAAAATTCTGAGCCTGATACAAGTTCTAAAATAGCTACAAATTTAGAAATTTCCTAAAAATTCTACAAACATGAAATAAACTGGACAAAATAAACAAGGATTAAATAACAAACAACTGGTAACGATTATGGAATTTATATTACATTTATTCTGTCTTTTGATGTAGTTCTTAAACTTTTTTCTTTTTCTCCCCCCCCTCCCCACCCTCTTGTTCTCTCGTGATAAACGAATAGTGAAAAGCACTTGGCAATTTTATTCCATTCGCAAACCCCCCCACATATAAACACCCTTGTCTTCATTTTTACTTAACTGATTGATTAATTAATCAATTAATTAAATTCCCAATCCGTAAAATCGTCAAGTGCTGCCACGAGTGTGATAAACTCTAATGCATTCCTCTGTCCTTTTTCAATTTCGAAAACGCGCTTTTAAATAAAAAAAAAGCCGAAAGATTCGCGGACTCGGCACTGAAAACTCCATTCTCATTATTCTTATCAAACAAGGGAATTATTATTACAAAAAACTAGAAGTCTTTTTTAAAAAAGAGACAATATTTGAGCAGACATTGAAATTCCCGAATTTCGGATTTTCTAGAACGAAAATAAAATTCAGAAAGGACTCAGCCCTTTCCGAATTCAAAACCGTTTCATACGGAATTTTAAATATTTTGAAACACTTTGCCGCGCTCGCGAATCTTCACCTTTTAATAAACTACTTTCGTAACAATGCACAATTTTGTACAACTAAAAACTAGCAAAAACACCACAGGCGTCTCCACTTGCAACCACTAAAAAAATCAGAATGTCAAAACATTCTGCTGTTCCTTTTTAAATTTCCTATCTCGAAGCCCCTGGCTAATTTCTCGCGGTCAGCTAAACGCTTTCGGATAAATTATTATTGCAAAAACGGATAATTAGAATCCAACAATGGATAATCAGAATCCAAAATTGTGCAACTAGAATCCAAAATATTCTAAATAACCTTCTTGATCGTTTTTTTTAACTAATCTTTTTTCTCTTCAAACCCTTGATGTCTTTCCGGTTTTCATTTTATTTCTTTGACCTATTTAGTTTTTTACCCACCCGCTTTAAATTTTAGTCCCGATCGATGAGACTCTTCAAAAATGCAATGTAGAATCGATCACACTAATTCCCCTCGTTAGGCTGTAAAATTGAGTTTGTTTTTTTCGCGTTTCTTTTATAATTCTCTTTGTGTCCTCTCGCGCTCGAAGAAATTAAATCCGCTGAAAAGTGCCAGCCTTTTTCTCCCTTTCAGCGAGTCTCCGCTTTTTATTGAGCGTTGCCCCCTTTTTGTGCCTGTTGTTGTTCCTGTTGTTCCGGTTGTTGTGTCTCCGCCGCCGCCTGATCCTTCATGTGTTTTTCGACCTGGAATTAAAAATTACTTGTTTAAAAATTATTTTATCAAAAAAAAAAAAATAATTTAGAACAAAAAAGTACGATTTCTGAACAAAATACGTGAATTCTTAACAAAATAGTTAAATCTTCAAATAAAAAGATCAATTTACAACCAAATAATTGAATTTTTAACCAAAAAATATCAGTTTTCAACCAAAAATAGAATAGTTAAATTTTTAGTTAAAAAATTAATTCTTCCCAATAACAAAAAATCAATCAAAGTGATGAATCTTCAACTAAAATAATAAATCTTCACCTGGAATACTTGAATTTTCAGATAAGAAAATTAATTTTTAAACAAGAAATTTAATTTTCTACAAAAAAACTGGCTTCAACAAAATATATGAATTTTTGAAAAAATACTTGAATTTTTAACAAAAAACGGCAAATGTTTAACCAAATAATTGAATTTTGAACTGAAAAATTATAATTTTAACAAAAAAATGGAATAGTTGAATTTTCAGTTCAAAAATTTATTCTTCACACAAAAAAAAATTATCAACCAAAGTGATGAAACTTCAACTAAAATTATGAATTTTCACCTGGAATACTTAAATTTACAGATAAGATTATTTTTCAAAAAAGAAATTTTTATTCTAAAGAAACACAATCAGTTTTTAACAAAAAATGGAATAGTTAAATTTTCAGTTAAAAAATTAATTCTTCCCAATAAAAAAAATTGCAAAATCTTCAACTAAAATAATAAATCTTCATCTGTAATACTTGAATTTTCAGATAGAAAGATTATTTTTCAAACAAGAAATTTAATTTTCTACAAAAAAAAACGATTTTTCAACAAAATACGTGAATTTTTGAAGAAAAACGTTAAATTTCAAACTAAAAAAGACACATTTTTAATCAAATAATTGAATTTGGAACTAAAAAATTATAATTTTCAACCAAAAAATGGAATAGTTAAATTTTCAGTTCAAAAATTAATTCTTCACAAAAAAAAAAAATTATCAACTAAAGTGATGAAACTTCAACTAAAATGATCAATTTTCATCTGGAATACTTGAATTTTTAGATAGGAAGATTATTTTTCAAACACAAAATTTAATTTTCTACAAAAAAAAAAGATTTTTCAACAAAATATATGAATTTTCGAAAAAATAGTTGAATTTCCAACTAAAACCGACAAATGTTTAACCAAATAATTGAATTTTGAACTAAAAATTTATAATTTTCAACAAAAAAATGAAATACTTGAATTTTCAAATAAGATTATTTTTCAAACAAAAACTTTAATTTTCTAAAGAAACACGATCAGTTTTTAACAAAAAATAAAATAGTTAAATTTTCAGTTCAAAAATTAATTCTTCTCAATAAAAAAAATGCAAACAAAGTAATGAACCTTCAACTAAAATAATAAATCTTCATCTGTAATACTTGAATTTTCAAATAGGAAGATTATTTTTCAAACAAGAAATTTAATTTTCTACAAAAAAAAAACGATTTTTCAACAAAATATATGAATTTTTAAAGAAACATGTTGAATTTCAAACTAAAAAAGACAAATTTTTAACCAAATAATTGAATTTTGAACTGAAAAATTATAATTTTCAACCCAATAAAAAAAATTGCAAACAAAGTGACGAATCTTCAACTAAAATAATAATTCTTCATCTGGAATACTTGAATTTTCAGATAAGAAGATTGTTTTCCAAACAAGAAATTTAATTTTCTACAAAAAAAACGATTTTTCAACAAAATATATAAATTTTTGAAAAAAACATGTTGAATTTCAAACTAAAAAAGACAAATGTTTAACTAAATAAGTGAAATTTGAACTAAAAAATTATAATTTCCAACAAAAAAATTGAAGTTAAATTTTCAGTTAAAAATTAATTCTTTCCAGTAAAAAAAAAAAAAATAAAAAAAATGGCAAACAAAGTGATGAATTTTCAACTGAAATAATAAATCTTCATCTGGAATACTTGAATTTTCAGATGGGAAGATTATTTTTCAAACAAGAAATTTAATTTTCGACAAAAAAAACCATTGTTCAACAAAATATATGAATTTTTGAAGAAGAATATTGAATTTTAAACTAAAAAAGACAAATTTTTAACCCAATAATTGATTTTGAAATAAAATAATATAATTTTCAACAAAAAAATGATATTGTTAAATTTTCAGTTGAAAAATTAATCTTCACGAGAAAAAAAAACAAAAATTGAATAGTTGAATTTTCAGTTAAAAAATTAATTCTTAAAAAAAAAAATTCAACCAAAATGATGAATCTTCAATTAAAATGATGAATCTTTATCTTGAATACTTGTATTTTCAGATTAGAAGATTATTTATTAAACAAGAAACTTAATTTTCGACAAAAAAAAAATTTTCAACAAAATATATGAATTTTTAAAGAAATAGTTGACTTTTCAATTAAAAAAGACCAATTTTCAACCAAACTGATAAAACTTGAACTCAAATTATGAATCTTTAACTGAAATAGTTGAATTTCAAACCAAAAGAAAAACGAATTGACAATTAAAATCGGGGATCTTCACCAGAAATAGTTGAATTTTAAATCAAAAAGATAAATTTTCAATCAAGAAGATTAATTCCTGATAAAAATGACAACTTTTTAATGAAACACATAAAATTTCGAAAAAATAGTTGAATTTTCAATAATAAAAAGACAAATTTTCAACCAAATAATTTAATTTTTAACTGAAAATTTATCATTTTCAAACAAATTATTAACAAAAGTGATGAAACTTCAAATAAAATGATACATATTCAACTAGGTTGCTTGAATTTTTAGATAGGAAGATTATTTTTCAAGCAAGAAATTTTATTTTTCTGAACAAAAACACGATTTTTCACTAAAATATATAAATTGTCAAAGAAATAGTTGAATTTTAATTGAAAAAGACAAATCTTCAACTAAACTGATAAATTTCAAATTCAAATTACGAATCTTCAACTGGAATAGTTGAATTTTAAACTAAAAAGATGAATTTTCAACTAAAATTATGAATCTTTAACTGGAAAAGTTGAATTTAGTACCAAAGAGATGAACTTTTAATCAAGAAGATTAATTTATAATAAAAAAGATGATTTTTCAACGCAATACATGCATTTTCAAAGAAGTAGTTGAATTTTGGCTGAAAGAGACAAATTTTTGACCAAAAATAGAATAATTAAATTTTCACAAAAAAAAAATTAATTTTGTGCCAATCTGATGAATTTTCAACTAAAATGATGAATCTTTAACTGGAATAGTTGAATTTTTAACCAAAAAGATGAATTTTCAATCTAGAAGATTAATTTATAACAAGAAGATTAATTTATTGACAAAAATAATTATTTTTCAACAAAATACGTGAATTCTCAACCAAATAGTTGAATCTTCAACTAAGAAAGACCAATACTCAACAAAGTAGTTGAATCTTCAACAAAAAAAAGACAAATTTTCAACCAAACTGATGAAATTTAAACTAAAATTATGAATCTTGAACTAGAATAGTTGAATTTTAAACCAAAAAGACGATTTTTCAACTGAAAGGGTGAAACTTTAACTAAAATTCTGATTAAAAGAATTTAACTTTCAACCAAGTAATTTTATTTTTAACTAAAAAGATGAGTTTTTAAACAAAAAGATTAATTTTTGAACAAAAAGATTAATTCTATATAAAAAATTACCATTTTACTACAAAATCCATGAATTATCAACGCTATAGTTGCATTTTTAACTAAAAAAAGGCCAATTAAAAAAGGCCAAATAATTGAAGTTTGAACTAAAAAAGATCAATTCTCAACCGAAAATACAATAGTTAAATTTTTAGTTAAAAAAATTAATTTTTAACTAATGTCATGAATTTTCAACTTAAATAATAAAAATTTGACTAAAATACTTGGGTTTTCAACCAAAAAGATGGATTTTCAAACAAGATTAATTTTCAAACAAAAAGATTTAATTTCTTACCAAAAATAACAATTTTTCAACAAACTACATGAATTTTCAACGAAATAGTTTAATTTTAAACAAAAAAAAAAAACATAAATTTTCAACCAAATAGTTGAATTTTCGACTAAAATAATAAACTATTAACTAAAAATGGAATATTTAAAGTTTCCGTTAAAAAAATTATTTTTTTACCACGCTGATGAATTTTCAACTAAAATTATGAATCTTGAATTAGAATAGTTGAATTTTAAACCAAAAAGACGAATTTTCAACTGAAAGGATGAAACTTCAACTAAAATTTTGATTGAAAGAATTTAACTTTCAACCAAGTAATTTTATTTTTAACTAAAAAGATGAGTTTTTAAGCAAGAAGATTAATTTTTGAACAAAAAAATTAATTCTATATCAAAAATTACCATTTTACTACAAAAGCCATGAATTATCAACGCCATAGTTGCATTTTTAACTGAAAAAAGGCCAATATTCAACCAAATAATTGAAGTTTGAACTAGAAAAGATGCATTTTAAACTAAAATTTTGAATATTAAACTGGAATAGTTGAATTTTTAAACAATCATAATTTTTCAACCAAAAATTAAATATTTAAATTTTTAGTTTGAAAAATTAATGATCAAACAAAGAAACGAATTTTTAACTAAAATGAGGGAATATTCACTTGGAATAGTTAAATTTTCAGTTTTAACTGAATAGCCCAGTAAAAGAAATAATAATTTTATGTCAATAAAACAACGAATTTTCAACAAAATAACTTATTTTGCAAGCAAAGAAATGAATCTTCAATCAATATGATGAATTTTTAACCAACAAAATTGATGTTTGAAAAAAGAGTTTAACTTTCAACCGAGTAATTAAATTTTCATTCCAAAAAATATAAATTCTGAACTAAATTATAATAGCTGATATTTCAACCAGAAAATATTTTAATTTTTAATCAAAAACAGTTCAATTCATAAAAAAAAACGAATTTTCCATATTTCAACCAAACGTTAAACCAAACAAAATTTTTCAGTCAAGAAAAAAAATTTGAACCAAATTATTGAATTCTTTTTAGAACAGTTAAATTTTTAACCAGGAAACCAAATTTCGGCTTAAAATTGTTTTACTCCGTTTATAAAAGATTATATTGGTTGAAAATTCAACAATTTTGTTAAAAGTCATCCTTTTTTATTGAGAGTTGAACTATTTTGTTAAAAATTAATCTTTTCAACTGAAAATTCAACTACTTAAGTAAAAGTTAAACTATGTTAAAAAAAATTTTTGATTGAAAAATCTTCCTTTGTTGAAAATTCATCCGTTTGAAATTGAAATATTTTGTTAAAAATTTAACTATTTCTTTCAAATTTCCCCTTTTTGGTCGAAAATTAAGCTACTTTGTTGAAAATTTGTGCTTTTGTATTAAAAATTCATCTTTTATGACATAAAGTCATATTTTTTGGTCGAAACATATAAGGTTGAAAGTTTTAAATTTTATTCTAAAATTGTCAGCAAATAAGGATTTTTCAGTCCAGAAAGAAAAATAAATTCATGAAAATTGTTGAACTTTGAAGCCAAAAGACAAATTTTCTGCAAAAAAAGATGAATTTTGAAGCCGAAAATATGAATTTTCAACAAAAAATAAAATTTTAACAAAGTAGTTTAACTCTCACTCAAGTAGTTAATTTTTCAATTGAAAAAGAACAATTTTCAACAAAATAGTTCAATTGGAATAGTTAAATTTTCAGTTAAAAAAATTATTTTTCAACCAAAAAACAACAATTTTTCAATCACAGATGAATTTTTAATTAAAATGATCAATCTTCAACACAAGAAATATTTTTTTAACCGAGTAGTTCAACAGTTAACAAAGCAGATCAATTTTCAGCCAAAATATAAATTTTCAATGCAATGTTAGGTTTCAACAAAATAGTTGAAT
>JAUELO010000002.1:401720-413920 GCA_032357855.1 Amphibolips quercusostensackenii | reverse complement strand
ATTCAAAAGTTTTTCAATTTGGGAATTTTAATATTTTTGAATTTTATTGTTTGGTGATTTTATTATTTAGGAATTTTTCAATTCGGAAATTTTATTATTTAGGAATTTTATTACTTAGGAATTTTATTATTCGGCAATTTTTTTAATGGGAATTTTATTATTAGGAAATTTTATAAGAATCTTATTATTTAAAAATATTATTATTCGAGAATTTGATTGTTCGAAAATTTTTTAATTCGGGAATTTTATTATTAAGGAATTTTATTATTCTGTATTTTTTTAATTCGGGGATTCTTTATTTAGGAATTTTATTATTCGGAATTTTATTATTCGGGAATTTTATTATTCGGGACTTTTATAATTCGTGAATTTTATTATTCAGAAATTTTTCAGTTTGGGAATTTCATTATTCGAGAATTTAATAATTAGGGAATTTCATTATTCGGAAATTTTATTATTTGACAATTTTATTATTTGGGAATTTTGCAATTCGTGAATTTTATAGTGACGGAAATTTTATTAATTAAAAATTTTTTTATTCGGGAATTTTTCAACTTGGGAATTTAATTATTGCGGAATTTTATTATTCTATATTTTTACAATTCAGGGATTCATTATTCAGGAATTTTATTATTCGGAAATTTTAAAATTCGTGAATTTTATTATTCAGGAACTTTTCAATTTAAGAATTTTTTCACTCGGGGATTCCATTGTTCGGAAATTTTAAAATTCGTGAATTTTATTATTTAGGAATCTTCAGACTCGGAAATTTTATTATTTAAAATTTTTTTATTTGTGAATTCGATTATTCGGAAATTTTCCAATTTGGGAATTTCATCATTAGGGAATTTTATTATTCTGGATTTTCCTAAATCGGGAAATTATTATTCGGGAATTTCTCAATTCGGTAATTTTCCAATCGGGATTTCTATTGTTCGGAAATTTTATTATACATGCATTTCATAAACTATTTGTGAATTTTATAAACTATTTAAGAATTTTTAAATTCGGGAATTTCACAATTCAGGAATTTTATTATTCGGGAATTTTTTATTCGGGAATTTCATTATTCGGTATTTGTGTTGTTGGGTAATTTTATTATTCGCGAATTTTATTATTTAGGAATCTTCCAACTCAGAAATTTTATTATTCAAAAATTTTTTAATTAGGGAATTTGATTATTCGGAAGTTTTCCAATTCGGGAATTAAATCATTCGGGATATTTATTGTTCGGAAATTTTATTATACATGAATTTTATAAACTGTTCGGGAATTTTATAAACTATGCGGGAATTTTATAATCCAGGAATTTTATTATTCGGGAATTTTTCAATTCGGAATTTTCGTTGTTCGGAAATTGTATTATTCCAGAATTTTATCATTCGAAAATTTTATAAACTGTTCGGGAATTTTATTATTCAGGATTCTAATTGTTCGAAAATTTTATTATGCGAGACGAAACCCTATTTAAATATTTAAATAATCTACCGAACTTTTAACAGCAAAGATAAATGTTTTTTATTTTATTAAAGACAATTAAAATTGTATTAATTACCTCCCAGACAACCGGCGGCAAAGTCGAGTGACATCTCAGGAAAATTGCAGCTTTGGCTAATTTTTTGGAGACTGAACTTCCGGTGATCGTTTCCTTCAGATTTTCATCGCAGAAGAGAGTGAGTCGATCAGCTCCGGGTTCTTTAATTACAAACTCGGAATCCATGAAAAATTGACCAATGCCGTCCGATGCAGTGGTGACACTGCCTTGACTCAGTGATGCCTCAAATTCAGATTCCAGATAAAAAAATCCTAATCTAAGATTCCAAAAATAATCTATACAAATTCCTCGAATTTCGCTTTCTCAAGAATGCTTGTTTCCCTTTTGATAAATTAAAAAAAAATTTAATCTGAGTAAATTTTTGAAAATTCTTTCAGTTGTTCATTTCAGCCGAAATTGTATCCTTGTCCTGAAATGAAAAAGTCTAATTAAAATTATAAACTAAATAAAATTAATTTAGGGTGTCCGCAAAAATTCATTTTAAAATTAAATAAAGAACTAATTCAGTTTCACCAATATTTGAAAAAATATAACCAGGAGCTTTACATGAAGAAAAATAAAAAAACTCATAATTTAAAAAAATTAAAATACTTCGTACACATGCAAATTTTAATTAATTAAAAAATAATAATTTTAATTTAATTAATTGATTTTTCCTTGACAAATTTTCAATTTTCTCTCACTATTACTATTCAAAGGCAACTTTTTTTAATCTGGTAAAATCTTGTAAAAATATTTAAAAATTTGAAAATTATCACGTTACTATTACTTTTTAAAAAAGTACTTCAATTTCCAACCAAATAATTCAATTTTAAACAAAATGACTTGAAATTTTAAACAAGCAAGTTGGACTTCAAACAAAAACGGTTTAATTTTTAATAAATCAAGTTGAATTTTCAACACAAAAAATTAATTATAATCGAAAAATAAAATAGTGACTATTTTATCAGCGAAAAAAGAATTTTTCATAAAACATTCAAATTTTCAATCGAAGATTTGAATTTCCAACAAAATAATTCAACTTTGAACAAAATAGTTTTAATTTTTAAACAAATACTTGAATTTTTTACCAAATAGTCGAATTTTAAACAAAAAATAAAATTGTTGGTATTCAAGCTAAAAAAAAAACAATTTTGCACAAAATAATCAAATTTTCAATCTAAGATTTTAATTTTCAACAAAATTATTACGTTTTTAACTAAAAAGTTGAATTTTTGGCATACGAAGACGAATTTGCAACAAGAAGTTGAATTTTCAACTAAAAAATATTAACTTTCAACAAAAAATCGGATAGTTACATTTTAAGTTTAAACATTTAATTTTTAATACAAAAAATAGTCGAATTTTTCACTAGAAGATGAACTTTCTGCAAAACAGTTGAATTTTTAATCGTCAAATATTAATTTTTTAACAAAAATTCGAATTTTCATCTAAAAGATTAATTTTTTAACGAAAAACAAAAATTTTCAACAAAATGAATTAACTTTCAAACAAATAATTGAATTTTTAACTAAAAAAGAATAATTTTCTGCCAAAACTCGAAAAGTAACATTTCTGGTTTGGAAAATACATTTTCAAACAAAAAAAATAAATTTTCAAGCAAAAAAAAATAATTTTCGACAAAAAATAGTCAAATTTTTAACCAAAATTTTAATTTTTTTACGAAACAGTTGAATTTTCAACCCGTAAATATTAATTTTCTAAAAACAATCTGAATTCTCAACCAAGAAGATTAAATTTTTACTAATGAAAAAAATTTTTAACAAAATACATGAGTTTTCAAAAAGGTAGTTGAATTTTCAACTAAAAATAATTAATTTTCCACCAAAAATCGAATAGTTACATCTCAAGTACAAACAATTCATTTTTAATAAAAAAATCTAATTTTCAACAAAATCGACAAATTTTAAACTAAAGAGATGGATTTTTTTTTACAAAACAGTTGAATTATCAACACGTAAATAATAATTTTCTGGAAAATATGAATTTTCAACCAAAAAGATTAAATTTTCTTTTTACCAAAAAACACAAATTTTCAACAAAATACTTGAATTTTCAAACAGCTGAATTTTTGGGTAAAAAATATTAATTTTTCACATAAAATGGAATTGTTACATTTTGAGTTTGAAAAATAATTGAAAAAAAAAAAAATTATTTTCAACAAAAAATAGTCAAATTTCTATCCACAAAGATGAATTTTGTACAAAACATTTGAATTTTCAACCCGTGAATATTAATTTTTTTAAAACATACGAATCTTCAACCAAAAAGATTAATTTTTTACCAAAAAAAACACGAATTCTTAAGTGAAAAAAATAATTTGCCACAAAAACTCGAGTAGTTACATTTTAAGCTTGAACAATTATTGTTTGACAAAAAACTCATTTTTAACAAAAAATACTAACATTTGTAATCAAAAAGATGAATTTTCTACAACGCAGTTTAATTTTTAACTAAAAATGATTAAATTTTCACCAAAAATCGAATAGTTACATTTCAACTTCGAAAAATTAATTTTCAACAAAAGAAAAAAACAACTACTTTTCAACAAACTCGTCAAATTTTAAACCAAAGAGATTATTATTTTTATAAAACAGTTAAATTATCAACACTTAATTATTAATTTTCTTTAAAAAATATGAATTTTCAATCAAAAAGATTAAATTTTCTTTTTACCAAAAAACACGAATTTTCAACAAAATACTTGAATTTTCAAACACTTGAATTTTTAAGTAAAAAGGATTAATTTTTCACCTAAAATGGAATTGTTACATTTTAGGTTAAAAAAATAATAAAAAATAATAATATTTAACAAAAAATAGTAAGATTTGTATCCAAGAAGATGAATTTTTTACAAAACAGTTGAATTTTCAACCCGTAAATATTAATTTTCTAAAAAAATACGAATCTTCAACCAAGAAGATTAATTTTTTTACCCAAAAAGAAAACACGAATTTTCAAGTAAAAGAAATAATTTGCCAGCAAAACTCGAGTGGTTACATTTTAAGTTTAAAAAAAAATTTTTTGACAAAAAAATCATTTTTAACAAAAAATACCAAAATTTTCAATCAGAGAGATGAATTTTCTACAAAGCAGTTTAATTTTCAATCCAAAAATATTCATTTTTCAACAAGTAGATTAATTTTTAACAGAAAAAGATTAATTTTTAAACAAAAATCGAATAGTTACATTTCAAGTTTAAAAAGTAAAAATAAAAAAAAATAATTTTCAGCAAAAAATAGTCCAATTTTCAATCAAAGGAAGATTTTAAAAATAAAATAGTTAAATTTTTTAACCCGCAAATATTAATTTTCTGAAAAAATACGAATATTTAACCAAAAGGATTAATTTTTATACCAAAAAACACAAATTTTTAACAAAATATATAAGCTTTCACACAAACAGTTGAATTTTCAACTAAACAAAAATTAATTTTTCAACAATCACCGAACAGGTACATTTTAAGTTTAAAAAATAAATCTTTAACAAAAAAATTTTTAATAAAAAATAGTTAAATTTTTTACAAAATAGTTGGATTTCACAGCACGTAAATATTAATTTTTGAAGAAACATGAATTTTCAACAAAATACATGAGCTTTCAAACAAATACTTGAATTATCTACTAAAAAAATTCGTTTACCACCAAAAACTGAATAGTTAAATTTCAAGCAAAAAAGATTAATTTTCAACAAAAAATAAAATAGTAACATTTCAAGTTCAAAAAATTAATTTTCAACAAAATACGTGAACTTTCTAACAAAAAGTTAAATTTTTAACTAAAGAGGATTAATTTTTCACCAAAAATCCAATATTAACATTTCAAGTTCAAAAAATTAATTTTCAACAAAAAAAATTAATTTTTAACAAAATCGTCAAGTTTTAAACAAAAGATTAATTTGTTCACAAAACAGTTAAATTATCAACACCTAATTAATAATTTTTTAAACAAATATGAATTTTCAACCTTAAAGATTAAATTTTCCTTACCAAAAAAACACGAATTTTCAAAAAAATACTTGAATTTTCAAATAAACAGTGGAATTTTCAAGTGGAAAAAAAATAATTTTTAACAAAAAATAGTCAAATTTTCAACTAAAGGATGAATGTTTTACAAAACAGTTGAATTTTCAACCCGTAAATATTAATTTTCTGAAAAATTTTAACCCAGATTATTTTTCACCAAAAAACATGAATTTTCAACAAAATACATAAACTTTTAAAGAAATATTTGAATTTTCAACTAAAAAGAGTAATTTTCTACCAAAAATTGAAAAGTTACATTTCAAGTTTAAAAAATAAATTGCACAAAAAATATTATTTTTCAACAAAAAAATAGTCCAATTTTCAACATCAAGGTATATTTTTAAACAAATAGTTGAATCTTCAACTAAAAAAGATTCATTTTTGATCAAAAATCGAAGTTAAATTTAAAGTTTAAATAATACTTTTTTAACAAAAAAAATGTGTCGTAAAAAATAGTCAGATTTCCAACTAAAAGAGGATTTTTTTACAAAACAGTTGAATTTTCAACCCGTAAATATTAATTTTCTAAAAACAGAACATTCAAACAAGAAGATTAATTTCTTTACACAAATGCACAAATTTTCAACAAAATAAATGAATTTTCAAACAAATAGTTAAGTTTTCTATTAAAAAAGATTTTTTTCACCAAAAATTGAATAGTTAAATTTTAATTAAAAAAGATTATTTTTCAGCCAAAAATCGAATAGTAACATTTTAAGTTTAAAAAATAAATTTGAAAAAATAACTCAACAAAAAATAGTCAAATTTTCAACTAAAGGGTGCATTTTTTTTACAAAACAGTTGGATTTTTTAACACGTAAATATTAATTTTCGAAAAAAATACGAATTTTCAACCAAAGCGATTAATTTTTTTCCAAAAAATATATAATTTCAACAAAATACATCATCTTTCAAACAAATAGTTGAATTTTGAACTAAAAACGATTAATTTTTCACCAAAAATCGAAGTTACATTTTAAGTTTAAATAATACATTTTTAACAACAAAAAAAGTTTAATAAAAAATAGTCGAATTTTCAACCAAAAGATGAATTTTTTATAAAACAGTTGAATTTTCAACCCGTAAATATTAATTTTCTAAAAACAAAACAAATTTTCAAACAAGAAGATTAATTTTTTTACCAAAATGCACAAATTTTCAACAAAATGAATGAATTTTCAAACAAATAGTTGAAGTTTCTACTAAAAAAGATTCTTTTTCCCCCAAAAATCGTATAGTTAAATTTCAACTAAAAAAGATTAATTTTCAACCAAAAATCGAATAGTAACATTTCAAGTTTAAAAAATAAATTTAAAAAAAAATAATTTTCAACAAAAATAGTCAAATTTTCAACTAAAGATTAATTTGTTTACAAAACAGTTAAATTATCAACACGTAATTAATAATTTTCTAAAAAAATATGAATTTTCAACAAAAAAGACTAAATTTTGTCCGCCAAAAAAACACGAATTACCAAAAAAAATACTTGAATTTCTAAATAAACAGTGGAATTTTTAAGTAAAAAAAAATAATAATTTTTAACAAAAAATAGTCAAATTTTTAACTAAAAGGTGAATTTTTTTACAAAGCAGTTGAATTTTTCAACACGTAAATATTAATTTTCGAAAAAAATACGAATTTTCAACCAAAGCGATTAATTTTTTTCCAAAAAACATATTATTTCAACAAAATACATAATCTTTCAAACAAATAGTTGAATTTTGAACTAAAGAAGATTAATTTTTCACCAAAAATCGATTGTTACATTTTAAGTTCAAATAATACATTTTTAACAAAAGAAAAAGTTTAATAAAAAATAGTCAAATTTTCAACCAAAAGAGGAACTTTTTACAAAACAGTTGAACTTTCAACCCGTAAATATTAATTTTCTCAAAACAAAACGAATTTTCAAACAAGAAGATTAATTTTATTACCAAAATGCACAAATTTTCAACAAAATAAATGAATTTTCAAACAAATGGTTGAATTTTCTACTAAAAAAAGATTCTTTTTCCACCAAAAATCGAATAGTAACATTATAAGTTTAAAAAATTTATTTTTAACAAAAAAAAACAACTAATTTTTAACAAAATCGTCAAGTTTTCAACAAAAGATGAATTTTTTTTTACAAAAAAGTTAAATTTTCAACACGTAAATATTAATATTTCAACAAAAATACGAATTTTTTCCAAAAATACGTAAAGTTCAACAAATTGTTGAATGAACTTAAATAAAATCAATTTTCCACCAAAAATCAAAGTTACATTTCAAGTTTAAAAAATTAGTTTTGAAAAAAAAAACTACTTTTCAACAAAATCGTGAAATTTTCAACTAAAGAGATGAATTTTTTACAAAAGTGAAATTTGCGACCCGAAAATATCAATTTTCTAACAAAAGTCGGATTTTCAACAAAATAGTTTAATTTTCAACCAAGTAAATGAATTTTAAACTAAAATTGTGACAAGAAGAATTTTCAACCAACGAGAATGACCTTTATAACAAAATTGTCCAATTTTCAGCCAAATAAGAAAATGTCGTGCTAAAAATATAATTAATAAATAGAGGAAGGAAAAGAGGAAAATATAGAAGAAAATAGAGAAAAAGTAATGAAAAATCAAGGATCCACAGCAGGGAAATCAGGAAGAAAATTCGGAGCGTAAATAACTAAGGAAAGAAAGGAAAAATACGATAATGAATTGAAAAAGTCACCTTTTTGAGTCCTTAGTATTTTTCCGGTGTGAATTTGAAAATTTCATGTTTATAATTTTCCAAGACACCCGATCCCAAAAGTCGCGATATGACTGAGGATAAGTTGTCCCTCAAGGTCAAAACCGGACGGTTGAGATGGGGCCTTTCAGTCACTTTTCACAGACATTTCTCGAGAAAAATTCAACTCTGACTGAGGGAAGGAAACTGGAAAAATTTGCACGGAGCTTCTGGAAAAGGGGTCTTACCCCCACTCTTCAAAATCTGGCCGAAACGGGTGGAGAGGGTAAGCGCGGGAAAGTAATAAGAAGGGCGAGAAGGAAGAGAAGAGGAAGAGAGAGAAGAATTTCTGAAGAGATCATTAGGAACATTAGGAAAACCCAAGTTAGCATTCTGACTCTATTTACCTGTCCGTGAGGGTACAGACTGTGACAAATATTTTTGGTATTGAAGAATGTCTCAAAATTTTATTATTATCTCGATTTCTAAATTAAGAATTGACCTGAGATAGGCTTATTGTTTACAGAAGTTTACGTTTAAAATTGACTCTTAAAGGAAAAAATTAATAATAGAGAATAAGGTGCGATTAAACTTCATTTTCAAAATTCCCTGAGTTTTCCCGGACTAATTTTTCATTTCCTTTAGAGACAAAAAGTCTATTGTTGTAACATTTTCAAGGGTCGAATGAAAAAGCCTGAAAAATAAAATTCACGACACTGTAAAATTCCTAAATTAGAGAATTCCCAAATAATACAATTTCCTAATAGAAAAATTTCCGAATTTAACAATAACATTTTTAAATCAATATTATTAAATTATTAAAAATACATTACTCGAATATTTTTTAAATAAAAAAATTATTTTTAATGTTTAAAGTTTCTAAAATTATTGTTAGAATTTAAAATAACAATACCTGAAAAAAATTAATCCAGAAATGTATTTGTTTCAATTACTGTTATTTTATATTCAAACAATAGTTTCAGAATCTTTACACATTAAAAATATTTTTTTTTGGGACTGAAAAATCCTGAATTAAAAAATATCCGAATTAGAAAATTACCAAATATTAAAATTCCCGAACAGTTTATAATATTACCGAATTTGAAAATTCCCGAATAACAAATTTTCCGAATAATAAAATTCCTAAATGAGAAAATTCCCTGATGGGAAAATTCCCGAATGATAAAATTCCTGGATTACGGAATTACCAAATAATAAAATTTCTAATAATAAAATTTCCGAATAAAATTCCTGAAATACGAAATTCTCGAATAATAAAATTCATGCACTGGAAAATTCCCAAATTACGAAATTTCCGAATTACAAAAATCCCGAATAATAACATTGCTTAATTATAACATTCTCGAATAATAAAATTCCTGAATTATGAAATTCCCAAATAATAAAATTCTCAAATAATAAGATTTCGGAAAAAAATCCCAAATAATAAAATTCACAAATAATAATATTCACAAATAATAAAATCCCCAAATAATGAAATTCCCAGATAATAAAATTCCCGAATAATAAAGTTCTCAAATAATAAAATTTTCAACTTGGAAAATTACCAAATAATAAAGTTCCCGAATAATGAAATTCCTGAATAATAAAATTTCCAAATAATAAAATTTTCGAATAATAAAATTTATGAATGGAAAAATTCCCGACTAATACGATTCTCCCAAAAACAATATAAAATTATAAAATATACGAACTAGGAAAATCCTAATTTTAAACAATAAACATTTTTATAAATATTATTTATAGAATATACAATAATGAAATCTGCTTATCAGGAAAAAAAATGTTTTTAATGTTTAAAGTTTCTAGAATTATTGTTTGAAATTCAAATAACAATAATTGAAAAAATATTTATTCAGAAATATATTTTTTTCTAATTACTGTAATTCTAAATTCAAACAATAATTTTATAATCTTTAAACAATAAAAATAATGCTTTTTGGATTTGACAAATCCTGAATTACAAAATTCTCGAATAATAACAATTCTGTATAATAAAATTCCTTAATGGGGAAATTCCAGAATAATGAAATTCCCGAATTGGGAAAATCCCAAATTACAAAATTCCCGAATTAGGAAATTCCCGAATAATAAAATTCACCCAAGAACAATATAAAATTATAAAATATGCGAACTAGGAAAATCCTAATTTCAAACAATAAACATTTTTATAAATATTATTTATAGAATATACAAAAATGAAATCTGCTTAGAAAGAAAAAAAAATTTTTAATGTTTAAAGTTTCTAGAATTATTTTTTGAATTTAAAATAACAATGATTGAAAAAATATTCATTCAAAAATATATATTTTTTGTAATAACTGTAATTCCAAATTCAAACAATAATTTTATAATCCTTAAACAAAAAAAATAATGCTTTTTGGAATTGACAAATCCTGAATTACAAAATTCTCGAATGATAACAATTCTGTATAATAAAATTCCTAAATGGGAAAATTCCCGAATAATGAAATTCCCGAATTGGGAAAATCCCAAATTAGGAAATTCCCGAATAATAAAATTGCCTAATTACAAAATCCTCGAATAATAAAATTCCTGAATTATAATATTCACAAATAATAAAATTCCCGAATAATAAAATTCCCAGATAATAAAATTCACGAATAATAAAGTTCCCCAATAATAAAATTCCCAAATAATGAAATTCCCAAATTGTAAAATTACCAAATAATAAAGTTTGTGAGTAATAAAATTCCTGAATAATAAAATTTCCAAATAATACAATTTTCGGAAAATAAAATTTCTGAATAGAAAAATTCTCGAATAATGAAATTCCCGTATTAGAAAATTCCCACATTACAAAGTTCCCAAATTACGAAATTCCTGAATAATAAAATTCTCAAATAATAAAATTGCCTAATTACAAAATTCTCAAATGATAAAATTCCTGAAGTATAAAATTCCCCAATAATAAAATTCACAAATTGGAAAATTACTAAATAATGAAGTTCCTGAGTAATAAACTTCCTGAATAATAAAATTTCTAAATAATAAAATTTTTGAATAATAAAATCTCTGAATGGGGAAATTCCCGAATAATAAAATTACCTAATTACGAAATTCTCAAATAATAAAATTCCTGAATTACAAAATCCACAAATAATAAAATTTGCGAATAATAAAATTTCCAGATAATAAAATTCACGAATAATAAAGTTCCTAGATAATAAAATTCCTGAATAATAAAATCCACGAATTATGAAATTCTCAAATAATAAAATTCCCCAATGATAAAATTTCCAAATTGGAAAATTATCAAATAAATAGCGTTCCTCAATGCTAAAATTCCTGAATGATAACATTTTCAAATAATAAAATTTCTGAATAATGAAATTTCTAAATCGGGAAATTCTCGAATAATAAAACTGCCCAATTGAAAAATTCCAAAATTCCCGAATTACGAAATTCCCGAGTAATAAAATGTTCGAATAATAAAATTCTTGAATTATATAATTCTCAAACAATAATATTCCAAAATAATAAAATTGCCAGGTAATACAATTCCCGAATTATAAAATTCCTAAATAATAAAATTCCCAAATTGCAAAATTACCAAAGAAAAAAGGTTCCTAAGTAATAAAGTTCCTCAATGATAAAATTCCTGAATAATAACAATTTCAAATAATAAAATTTCTGAATAGGAAAATTCCCGAATTATGAAATTCCCGAATTCAAAAATTCCTAAATTAAAAAATTTCCGAATTGCGAAATTCCTGAATAATAGAATTTTTGAATAATAAAATTGCCTAAATACAAAATTCTCAAATAATAAAATTCCTGAATTACAAAATTTCCCAATAATGAAATTTCCAAACTGGAAAATTATCAAATAAATAAAGTTCCTGAATGATAAAATTGGTGAATAATAACATT
>JAUELO010000002.1:344027-355507 GCA_032357855.1 Amphibolips quercusostensackenii | reverse complement strand
GATAAGCATATAGCCACTACCGGTTTAGGCAAATTTCCTTTGATTATTATTATTTTTTTTAATCGGAACCCTCGAAACGACATTTACGCGCTGAGTTTCTTATATTACAGACAACCCAGTCAGCAAATATCGTTCCGATTAAAACAGCTGAGAAATAATTTAAAGATAGTTGCCTGAATTGGTGTTCGCTGTATGGTGGCTGTATGTTGACCAATTGAAATTATTAAAATTTGCGTGATTCGGCATTCTTGAACTCTCCGATTCAAAAATATTTCATTTAATCGATTCTTTTTTTCTGGGAACCAATACAGTATATTTTTCGCATATTCAAGGGAACGTGTATTTACGTGGATTCTAACCCCCTCTTCGGCTTCCCCTCGTGGACAAGCGTAAATTAACCCTTATAGTAAGCAGAAGAGGAATATACCATAATTGTTTGAAATTTTGGAAAATTAATCAATTATTTCAAACAAAATCGAGCGGTCATTTAATTGGATTTAACTTATCAAGTTAACGGAAAGTGAACGATCCTCTAAGTATCAATAATTGAGAAAGCCAGTCAAAAATGTAACGAAAATGACCACGTAAGATTACTGAAAATGCTAGTCATTTTCAAAATTAGCGACCAGGATTTTTCGCCAAATGTGAAGTATTATATAAAAAACAAGTATAGAGTTTTTTATTACATAAATTTTATAATAATAATATTTAATACCTTAAATCAATTTTTGACGGTGATTGGAATCTAATTTTCAGTCGGCAAAAAAGTTAGATATTCCAGTACTGAACTAAAACGTAAAAATTTCGATCGAAGGAAGTTATACCATTCAGAGAAAATGGATCTGAAAATTTTTTTTTCTCTTGAGGCAAATGTTTCCTAATTGTAGATCTGACGCAGTCAAATAATATTCTGTTGTTAATTATATTAGATAAATTAATTTTGCAACTTATTTCTGAATATTTGATACAAAACTCTTATTTAAAGAAATAGAAATGCTGTTGAAGAAATAATTGATGGCATAGCACAAGAAACTTTTAAAAAAATTTCTTTGAAATTCAGTTCGGAAACTTGTTCTTCATTTATTAATTACCTGATAAATACGGAAAAGAAAGAAGTTGCACCTGCGAATAGAAATAAATTTGTTCCTTTTAAGTTTCTGAAATTAAAAATACTGCACTTTTATATATTTTTTGTTGTTGAAAAGATGAAGAGTTGTAAGTAATCAGTTACTATTTTGCTTGTAATATTAATCACAGTTACAGAAGAAACACAGATTGTATATTCAACTTTAACAATTAAATTTTAGATTTTAATTTTATATAACGAAAATTATCTTTTCTTATAAGTTATATTAAAAGGTGTCACGTCGATTTAAACAAAAACCTAAGAAATACGTTTTTTGTGTTCTTGTCGCAGTAATTTTTATTTCTTTCTTAAAAGTATTTTCAGTCCATAATATAAACCAGAAACATTTTGTCCGTTTCAATAACTTTATTGCATGACGTCATGAATCGGCGCGGTTATGTCAACAATAAATAATACAAATATAGATATTAGATTATAACACTAAAATGCTTCAGTATCGTTTTTGATATGATATTTCTAGCTAACACATCAGTGATTCAAGAAATTTTTGTTCTGATTAAAAAAAAATTTTAATAGAGTAAGCAGGTTATAAGCAGAAATAAACTAAGGACGGACCTGGGCTAGATAAAAAGTATTGATCGGTTTAGATTTAATAAAATGTAATTATAAAATTATATTAATTATTATTAAGTAAAATTTAATTTGAAAAATGCACCATCCTACTCCCAGTACTGCACAATATCTATACTTCAATTTTGAATTATTAATGTGTCTCGGCTAAATGAGTATTCTTTTTTCCAAATTTTTTATAGAATAGACGATTCAGAGAATCTGTTTTCAATATTGGTATATTCACATTGTCAATGAAGCGTACTTTGACTCTTCCATAGGTATTACAAAGATCTGCTTTCGGAGCCATCAGTGGATGCAATTGTCCAAATAGAATTATTCCAATGACGTACTTGGAATTCTTATCTGTTCCTACTTCGTAAAAGCCTGGTGATAAACTCGGAACTAATAATGAAGAAGTTTCGAAATGATGAACATCAAGTTGAATAGGAAGAGGATGGACCTTAGCCTTACTAAATGACCAAGTTAATTCTGAAAAAGAGAGTATGCGTAGAAAATTAATTATTGTATTAGAAATTTAGCTAACGTATTTCATAAAACCTCAAATTTACCGTGTCCCACACAAATTTCGAAAGTCGTAAGATGAAAGGATTACAAATTGAACGTCTTTTATGAGGGTTGAAACATTGAGACATTAATTTTTTTTTTTTTAAGTAAGGACAACATCCTGCCAGACCCCAAATAATGGTTAAAAATTATAACTTTTTATTTAAATTTAATGATTGGAAAAGATAAACTCAATGATCCAAAATCAACTGTCACATTTTGAATATTTTTTAGGGAATATTTATTCTTTTATGCGACGTTCTTTATTTTCAAACATTTCTTTTGCGAAGTATCATTATATTTACCAACAGGATTAGGCAAAATCAATAGGATAAAATACATCATATTAATCACAGATTTTATTTTCAGAAACATGAAAAAAACCACTTATGAAATCTACTTATGACGAATTTTGGCAACAGTGTAACCAACGAATACTCTTTAAAATGTTTCAATATATATTGTGCTATTCACTATCTCAATCGTGATTATCGTCATTCTGAATTATTTGTATTGATCTAATCTTTTTTTTACACTAATGACGTCGCAAAATACTTCAGATTTATGACATTATATATGAAACTTAGAGGAAAAAATGATTAATTTGCTGTAAGGAATGATAACATTTAATCTAATGGGAGATATTGATATGCAGGTTGTGTGAAGGTTCCAACTAAAATTGTATTAGTAATTTGGAAGTTTCTAAATTTACAAGATTTGAACAATTTCACGACTTGTTTAACTTAGATGGATAAGAAAATCAATTTGTGTATTTTCTTTAGTATAAAACCATATTCCTATTAATAATAAATGGCGTAGTAATTTATACAAATTAATCTCTTTCATAGAAGAAAGGTTATAACTTATCATGCCTTCCGACAAATACTGCTTCTTTTATTACACAATATAATGATGTTAGTTTCTCTAAATTGTATGTAATAATGTTATAAATTTAAGAAATTTTCGTGACTGCAGTGTACAGATTAATGAAATACAAATGAAATTCAGAAGGACAAATACGTAACGTCTGGTTTGAGTAGTACTAAAATATTTTGAAAAATATTCATAAGTTACACTCTTAACAAAATTCTTCGTGATTGGGAATACTTTATTTGAAGGAATTGAGGACTTTGATAATTATTCTGTGTTTCGCCTTAATGTTTTCGCCTAAGCCTATTGTTAAATATAATATCTACGATTTAAAGTTTTTTTTTAATAAGACTTTATAGTTCCTATTTAAAATTGGTTAAACCATAATAACTGAAGATAAGCAGAACATTACTAATTCGATTAGTGGAAATATTAACTAAATATTTAGTGGTAAACTACTAATTTCTTAGTTCAAATATATGAGTTTTTCAGGAACTTGTAAGGGTGCCACGTAACCACCACCTAACATACCGTATTTACGAATTATTGCTTTAAAATAGAATGTAATATATTATTTACAGGTTTAGTCTAATTTAGCTTCCTCAAATCACGTTAAAAATGGTCCCTTCTCTCAGTCGTTTACTTACCGTCCCTTATTTCATATCGAAAGCAATCGACAATAAGAAACGGATATGAAATCTGATAGCGATATGGGAAAAGCGCCCATAGGGATTAATTAATCTCTCACTTCACAATAATGCTTATTTTCTAATTGACCTAAAAAGATTGGCGTGTAGAAGTCTTGGTGGAAATAATGTCTAGCTATTCGGTCAGTTAAGAGAAGCATACCAGAAGTATTCCATTATAATATTTCTAAAACACCTCAATACAACAAATTCATAGTTATTAATTCTTGTAACTCATTTAGTGCGTGAATAGAAGGCTTAAATAGAAGAGGAAACTTGCAGACATAGTCAAGAAAGATTAAATAGATACGATTTACTTGAGGGCTTTTGCCAATCTCTTCTCAAAAATAACCTTTATTTGCTTTCTCTAATTAAATAATTTTGTTAAAGAAAAAATTTATGATTTACTAAATAATTTATTAATGGATTGTACAAAAATTAATTTTTTACTTATAATTTCTATCTGCACAATTAGCAGGGCCACATTTAGATGCCGCAGTTCATCCTTCTCCCATTAAACTTTACACTTATCATTACGAATGTATTGACTATATGCAGGTGTACGTGTGGCGCCAAGGTGTAGCCTAACGGAAATACTCCGGTGCATCCATTGGCTAGTCACTTCACAATCAGATGTGAAAAAGTGTAAATGTCGAGTGTTATTTAGAAAAGTTTGAAATAGTTAAGCAAAAATCGAAAATACAGAAAAAAGGTAAATAGCAATGCATTCAAAAATAAGTAATATTGCCAAAAAATGTGGTCTACGTGTTCCAAAAAAATGTAAATATTACAGACGGATTTGTGTTTAAGAACGGGATTTAAGTCGGTCAAGCATTTCATTAATTTCACGCCGACGATTTTCGCAAAAGGAAAACAATAAGCTGAAACAAACGTGATTAAAGTTAAAGAATTAAAGTCGAATGGCATGTCCAGAATACGCAGTAACGTAATAAGACAGACTTAAATATTCATTTATAATATTATGTTTATTTTTTATTATATTTTTGGAATTATTTTATTTAATTTATTTTTTTCTTATTTTATTTCATTATATATTCATTTAATTGAAATACAATTTTCTGAAACAATTTGGTTATATTTTAACAAATTTTTTGTTTAAATTATCATCTCTGATTTTTTATTATTGATAAAATGCCTACTACATATGCAAGACCATGACAATGATTGCCAGGGTGACCCATTGGGACTGAAATTAAAAAAAATACATGACAAATTAGACCTTCAAAAACATCACTACATAATACATAAACTTGTCACAGTTTACTCACCAGATTTGTTTGACAGCTGTGATCCACCTTAATTTCTGGTCTTTGAGGTAAACACTCATTGAAAAACTATAAAAATGAGTTTTCGGCGAGTTTAAGCGATTATTGACACACCTGACCACGCAACACAGAGACTTACTTTTTTGGGTGGCCATTTCCAGGTGTAATCATGATTTTTTTGCACAAACTGTGTCACTCGCGTATATTGAGCAACGTTAAAGACATATCTCGTCGCACTGGAGTATTTCTCGAGTTTGCTATTGCGAGCGCTGCCTGCATTTACTTGCTTCGCTCTGGTTACCTGCACATATTCAATAGCAGGTCCAGTTGTAGACCTCCATTTGCCAGCAGACTTTTACGATTTGGACATAGATGAGTATTACGAGTAAATCATTGGAAAAATACGATTCGGATGTTTGTGTTCATTGACGGCTTCTAAAGTGGATCTCAATGTGACTTGAAAAATTTAGAATACGTATTGAAGGAAACATTGCTAAAGTGACTGTACCAATATTCAGCGATGATTCTCTGAATCGTCGGTTCTACAAGAAATTCGGTCCTACTATCATTTGTAACGATAAATGTAAAGTCCCTTAAGAATTTAGTAAGCCTAAAAAAGCGGAGAAACCGGTTGAAAATTTTAGCTGAAATCTGATTTTAAAGTTTTCGTATCATTTTACCCGAACGTGGAATGGCCTACGATACTCTTAAAAAATAGAGTTTTGTCAAATCTGAACGATGGTATGTATTATATAACTATATACAGCATGAGGTATAACAGTATAAGGAGTCAGTTAAAGATATATGGGAGGATCTGAAAAAGAAAGTCAAAGGGTATATGCGAAAGAAGGTATTAAATTTGTAAGAAGATAGAGCAGGAAACAAAGAAGATCTAGTAAAGGAGTTAAGAAGTTTTAAGACAGAAGCGGACGTGTGGAAGAAAATAAATAAAATCAGGAAACGTAGGGTGGGAATAAGTGAGAAGATAGGGAGCCACGAGTCGAGGGAATTTTTCGAAGAATCGTTTAAGGGCTCGGATTTGCGAAAGAGTGATTGGCGAGCAGAAGAACGAGGGAGGTAGAAGGGAAGGAGTTGAGTGGCAACGAGATAGAGACGTAGATAAGGAAGTTAAGAAGGTCTAAGGCAGCAAAGCTGTTTGGAGTAGAGGATAAAGCGTGGCTGTTTAGTACACAAGAGGTTAGGGAGAGGCTGAAGGAAGTAGTGAAGAATGTATGGAGGACAGGGAAACTGTAGAGGGATTACGCTATTGAATACGGTGTGCAAAGTGTACGCAATAGTGTTAGCGGGAAGCTGCGGAAGAATGTCGAGGGGAAAGGAATATTGCCGGAGATACAGGCAAGCTTTAGAGCGGGCAGTAGCACTATAAAGTATATCTACGTTTTGCAGCATGTGGTGGACAGAGAATTAGCGAATAAGGGGGCAAAATTATATGCGTTTTTGTGGATTCCGAAGGCACGTCTTTTTGGTGGATAAGGGGAGGTAGTGGGAGGCGTTGGAGAAGAGAGTAGTGGAGAGAGGCCTGATCGAGAAGATATGGAAGATATATGGGAAACACAAGATAATCTAAGTGGAGAAAAGGTGTTCTTGTAAGAGTATTTTGACAGATAGGTGGCTTAGACAAGGGTTTCCGCTTAGCCCAACACTTTTTGCGATTTTACTCGCGGATATTAAGAGTAAGCTGGAGGGCGGAGTGATAGGAGCAGTGACGGTAGAAGGGGTTAGGATATGCTTACTTGAGTATGCAGATGACATAGTGTTGCTGTCAAGAAGCGAGGAGGTCTTAAAGGTGATAATGAAGAGGTTGAGAAGATACCTGAATAAAAATGAATTAAAGCTGAATGCGAAGTAGGCCAAGGTTATGGTGTTCAGGAATGGCGGTGAAAATTATAAGAAAGGGCAGTGTAAGTAGAATGCAAAGGCAATTCAGGATGTAAAAGGGTGTGTGTACCTGGGATTACTGTTTCAAGGAAATGGGGGAGTGGATGGTCACGCAAAAGTAAGAGTAACAAGGGCAAATGTTCTGGAGAGGGAGGTGTCTGTGTTGGGAAAGAATATGAAATTTTATAATGTGCAGGTGTAAGGTTGAAAGGAAAGTGCGCAGGTGAACATAATACAGGATATGTATGTAAAGTGAATTATAACAGGGAGTCGGGCGTGTCAATATAAGGAGAAATTTTTGGAAAAGGGGTAAAGTGAGCTGCTTAGGGATTTTTGTTGGGAGAAGGAGGACAGAAGAGGGAATAGGAAGATAAAGGTTGAATGGTAAATGTATTTTATAACAAATAGACTGCAAGTAGATAAAATAAGAAGAATGCATAAGGCGAGGACGAAGGTGCATGAGGTGACCCCAAGCGATGTTTAATGTCGTCGAAATTATTCCGAGAGCAGGTTGAGATACTTTTTTTCGGAATGGTTACAGGATGATTGCCAGCAGACCTGAAGTTGCAATTCAATTTTAACTTTATGTTCAACTGTCAAACAAGTAGTTAAAGTTTTAAGCAAGAAAGATGAATTCTAAACAAAACTTAATCTTGATTTTAAATAAAAAACAGTTGATTTTAACCAGATAATATAAACTTTTGACAAAATAAGTAAATCCTCCATCTAACAGTTGCTTATTCAACTAAACAAGATTATATTTCTAACGAAAGAGGTGAATTTTCAAACAAAAAGTAAGTTTGGTGACAAAACTGTAAGCAATACAATTATTAGAAATAAATGTCTTTTCCTATTTAATACAATATAAATTATCAATCTCGTTTTTTATTAAACACACATCAACAATTTGCGAATGTTTAAATATTGAAAACTAATTAAAAATTTGATGCAATAGTTTTTGAGTGAAACAGTTAAAATTTTAGTTAAAAAATCAATTTTAAACTAAGAATTAACGATTTTTTAACAAACTAGTTGAATTGTTAACCAAACAGAAATTTTTAAAACTAAAGTAAAGAATCTTCAACCAAAAAATGACTTTTAACAATATTGTTGATATTTCTACAAAGCAGAGTAATTTCAAACCAAAAGAGATGAATTGTTAAATAAAAATGTAATATTTGATATCTCAAACTGTTGGGAAGAAATGAGTAAACGATTGTCTACAATTAAGTGTTATATTGGTTTATCTGTGCACAAAATACCAGTGAAATATCAGATCTGTAATCTAGTGAGAAAAATGGGTGATGTAAGCAGAAATAAATATTTAGACACAGTATAAAAAGAAGGATATGCAAAATGATAATAACTTTTATAAATTGATCGGCGAATTGCAGATGTCTTCCCGATGGCTGACACAAGACTGTCGAGTCCTTTCCTTTAGGCTAGAGCTGAAGGTCCATTAAAAATTTCAGGTCAAGAACGTTAAGCTTAAGTCTCATTGCTTACATCCCTGAGATTGTATTTGTCTGTTCCTAAGTGTGTGTATCGTAACATTATCGATTTTTCTAAACCGGAGATTCACTTTGCATTTGCAAATATTCACAATTTAATTATCAATACTGTTAGCTGATTTATTTAAAGTTGAAAGATTCACTAAAAATGTTAATTATTTTTAGTAATAGTCTTGTTGCATTTTTAACTTATCTCCATTATATCAATAACCATATAGACATTCGTTCAATTTGCGTTTACTTTTTTCTGTCCAGTAAGTTCGTACTATCAATATATGTTGCTTTCAATATTGATAGGACCTTAAAAATAGCCCTAACCACTTCAGAATTTGAATTGATAATTGAATGAGCAAAAATTGAGAAAGACTAATTTTTCAAATAAAAACTCCTAGTGAAATATAAATTATTGTTCAAACAAAATTGAAAGATTGTAGATTAACCCAAGGGAGAGAAGATTGCGTACGTTTGTAATGACTTTAAAGACTCTAAAGATTACTCTTCATAAATAAATTGTGCTCATAATTAAAGAATTATTGGCATTATATGTCTAATAAAATTTAATTTTAAAATAGTTAAATATAAATAAAATTAGATTCTCCTTCCATTCTTTCTTCCCTTTTTAGAATGAGATAATAAAATACTGAAACTTCCTTTCCACAATCAGGTCCTTATCGTGAAATAAGGTGCAAAGTCGTTACGGGTTCCATTCTGGCTCTTTTCTTTTAAAAATTCAAATAAAGGATGCCTACTCAAATTTCGATAGTAGATGCAACTATGCACAACGAAGACTTTATCGTTAAATATGGTGCAACGCCGTTACATTAAAAATCGCATGTACTATGTTATCATCTAATCCCATTTAATTTTCAGCAATTTTAGACAATCAAAACAAAGAAAAGGGGAATTTAGGGTAATTGACGCAGGCTAAAATTTATGTAAGTATAAAAAAAAGAAGAATAAATAGTTTTTTGTGCGTTCTGAAAAATAGGGTTAAATTAGTTGCATTATGCTGCTTCTAAGAAGAGGATATGTTTCAATAAAAATGAAGAAAATACAGTACAGGTAGTAAAAATAGAATTTCACATTTGAAAAAACTTTAAGGTTAATGATTTCTTAGCACCATAGTTGTGCCCGTATATATACAATGACTTAAGGGCATGTGATACTTAAAAAGCTCTCGATTTTAGCATTGTTGGGTTTCCCTGGCTTTTCTCCAACAATAATAAACATTTTGTCTTAAAAATTTGGGGAATGATAGAGAATATGCTAACGGACGTCCCTCGACTCTTTTTTTGAAGGATCTTAAAAAAAATTTTAATTTTGCTAAATCTGGTGAAAGTATGTGTATTTTGAGGTTATGTGTCTTATATTTCTGCCACGCTTTACTCCTAAAGAACACATTATTTTTCTCCAAAAACTTAGGAAAAGGAAGAAAACATAGAAACTAATGTTCCGGAACTAATCTTATTTTTGGTAAATTAAAAAAGTTTATTTCATAAGTAATGTGATACTCAGAAAAATTCTTGATTTTAGAAATGTAAGGTTCCCCCGGCTTTTCTCCCATAATAAGAAACATTTCGTCTTAAAAATTTTGGGAATGTCAGAGAACATGCAAACGGACGTCCCTTGACTCCTTTTTTGTGGGATCATCAAAAAAAAATTTTAATTTGCTAAATTTTGTTAAAATATATGTATTCTGAGGTTACCTTTCTTACACTTCTCACACGCTTTGCTCTTAAAGTACACAATATTTTCTGCCGAAAACTTAGGACAAGAAAAAAAACATAGAAACTCATGTCTGGAAGTAACTTTATTTTTAGGAAATGAAAAAAGTTTATTTCATAAATAATTTATAAATGTCTAAAAAATGAAACTTAGTTTTAAAGTTTTATGCTGGTTAGTACACCCTCTATGCCACCACCTTTCTTTCGCAGAAGCTGTAACGTATGTTAGCTTCTTGAAAGACAAGACTCAGTCGGTAAGTAATTGCTTCACGAGGGAAAATATGAAATCACGTATGAAAAGGGTCACTGGCCACACGCTTTGTTTTATCAGGACTGCAATCTTGCTTTTACGATTTTACGTACTATATCTTGATTTTTCATGCCTGAAAACGAAAATCGGTGATTTTTATTGCGTGAACCTAAAAGGGGAGTGCGCATAACGGGGGACACGGATTTGAACCATCTTTTGTGAGCGAAGAGAGCTTTATTTTATGTAGAAAAAGCTTGACTCGTTTACTTCGATACAAAGCGTTTTACTATAAGAAAATTATTAAAAAAAAAACGCGCAGAATGACTATCAGTCGAATTATGAGTCGATGGAACAAGCAACGATAGGATAATGATCTAGGTTCTTGTCTAAAGAATCTGCCGTCATGCGTTCGCATCTTCGCACATTTCCCGATTTCTTTCTGTTTTTAATTTTTTTTTTTTTAATAGTTTACGAATAATCAATATTTTTTAAAAACGTTTCAAGAATAGAAAAATTGTTATTTTTCACAAAAACCTTTTTTTATTAATAAGTTGCCGTTTTTGCAACACGCAATAAATTATTTTTAAAAAATCATCACGTTGCAATTTTTTACACTTTCATGTACAAAAAGGAAATTAATAATGAATTTTAAAAAATTATATACATTAAAAATAAATTGAAAGTACCTACAAAATATAAATCTTTCTCTAAAAAATGGGTGTGTTACGAAAATCTCGCAAGCATTGTTGTCGCTTTTCAAAATAATTGAATGTTCAACTAGAGAAGAAGAGTTTTCAACCAAATAAGTGACTTTTTAATTAGAAAGATCAATTTTCTGTCAAATATGAAATAGGTACTTTCTTAGTTTACAAAAAAATTTAATGAACTTCTAACTAACATAATGCATAATCTGTTGTAGAAATTTTGGTTGAAAATGCAACTATTTGGTTGAAAACTGATACTTCTTGATCGAGGATTTCCAACTATTATG
>JAUELO010000002.1:15156-25404 GCA_032357855.1 Amphibolips quercusostensackenii | reverse complement strand
TTAAATAAATATTGACTCTTTTCTAAACTCATGTGTCGTTATTTGTGTTGAAACCCCTTTTCGCGGCTCTTGATTTTTATCAATACAAACCAACGGAAGGATTAACTCTAACAACCAATGGCAGCCCAAAGGAAATTCTACAAGAGAAATAATTCGATTTTAGCGCTGGTGGCCATTACACAAATTAAAAAATGCACACCAGTGATCTCTGGAGAACGCGGCAAGAGACTCCAAATTCAATTTGAATTTTCTAATTAAATGATCACACGTTAAATACACATTTTTAGAAGACTAACTTATCAATACAAAAACATGAAAGGAAGTTTCAGGAATCAGAAACTTTACATTATAGAACTTAAATTATATGCAAGCTACAAATTATACAAGATTGTGAGATATAAAGCAATACTCTCTCTCTCTATTCTAAAGTAAGATTATGTTTACTTAAGCTTATACGCAGTACAAAATACTATGTCTTATAGAATAAATTTCATCTTACAGTGGATTGTTTATTTACTTAACAAGTCATAGGTCTAAATTTATTATCTCTAATAAGTTTTGACGCAGTACAAAATACGACACAGTACACAATAAATTACGTCTTCAAGTAAAGTGTTTATTTCCTTAGTGAGTCATATGTCTAAATTTAGTGTCATTAGTGTGTTTCTGCCGCCAATTAGACCAGATGTAAACTGAACTTTGAACTTGTTTACACTTTTTCATGTTTACAAATGTCAATTATCGATAGTAACTCATTTTCTGACTCATATCCTGTAGGGCGTAGGCGGAGCAAAGTGACCTATACTTTGTTATTGATTAATCAGTAGGGAAATTCCATGATGTCAGCAATGTAATTGGTTCTTGGCTAAAGGGAGGGAGTAAAGTCTCCTCCCATTTGAAGCTTGTTAATCTCGAAAACCGTTAGCTAGGCTAGATGAAAACGTCAGCCGTCAGGAAGGTAGCATATGTGGGACTGAAACCCTGCAACTGCATACGAGTTTTTAGAGAAAATGATTCTTAACGTAGAGGTAAATGATAAAGGTATGAATAGTAATATTTCTCAAGTGTAAAATCTATTTTTTCAGACATGTCTCACTCTTTTGTCGATTGACGACCTTTCAGTTTCACGAAATACAATTCTACTGATAATTCCTATATACGTTCCTATATAGGAACCTATATGTTTCACCTATAAGTGCTACCTATAGGAAATGACATAGGCGCCTATATAGGATCCAAAACAGGAACCTAAATTGAATCCTATATAGGTTCCTGTATAAAATCCTACTTAAATGCGCAGTAGTATTCTATGGCACCTACGGCTGCGCATAAGTTTTTTTGGTCCCCCAGAAGCACCTGGAGACTTACCATAATTTTTTTCCATATTCATCCAATTTTTTGTGCTACCTATGTAGGCTTCTACATAGAATCCTATTTAGGAACCTATATACACTAACCTGAAATTTAGGATATTCTATTTTATTTCGTGAAACGGAAAGGTCGTGAATCCATAAAAAAATGGAATATAAATGAAAAAATACATTCCGCACTTGAGAAATATTACTATTCGTACATTTATGACTTAATTTTACGTTTAGAATATTTTCTCGCAAAAGTCTGCATCCCCATGACGTCATGCTAAAATGGCTAAAATACTCAATTCAAAGCTTCTCGCTATTCGAGACTCTTTTTAATTGGTCAGCTACTGCCGTGGGCGTGACCGTACAGGCCGTACAGGGACCGTGGTAGGAGGAGAGAAGTTCAAAGAAGTGAGTGTAGGGGGGTGAAAACAAGTGAATGTTAAAACAAGCAAGCGTTTAAAAAAGCGGAAGTATACTGTATTTTAGTTCTAGTGAAAAATAATTTTTTTCCGAGTTAATGAAAAAATAAAGTTTTGTCCCATGCACTTATTATTAGTGTATAACCCTCGTTGTGCAGACATCTTGGATTTCCTCAGCTCAACCTGAAATACCTGATTCTGAATAAAATGTACAAAAAATTTTTTTTTCTGATGGGAAAGACGTGTTAAATTTCATGAGGCTTGCAACACCCCTAAATATCATTTTTTTAAAATGAATTTATTCTTTCGTAGATTCGAACAAATTTCCGGACGATATGCATGAAAATTCGAGAGAAAAAATTTAGACCACCCTAACCTGCACGGTCTGGGCGCTTCAATATTTCCGTTCGCGCGCTTATTTGAAATGCCGACAAATACAATTTTTTTATTTATTAATAATATTGGAAAATATTTATATTTCAACATGTTCAAGTGGTACATGGATGATTTTCAATATATCATAAGCATTAGGTTATGAAATAAAATAAGTATTTAATAAATAAAAATTATGTTATTTAATGTAATCATTTTTTTTTCATTAATGTTACTAATTTATGCAACTAAGATTCTGTATAATAATTAAAATGAATATAATAAATTTTATTGCAGGTACATTTTGAAATATTTAACATTTATTTATTTAGAAATTGTAATCCAAATTTTATAAATGTTAAATATCAAATAGAAACTCAGTCGAATTATTTAACTGGGTTTCAGTTCTTTTTCAAGATGCGAAAAGTACAGAAATTTTCAAAGATTTTAAGGGACGACTGGAAAATGCAGAAAAATCAAATTCGCGACATTGTAAAATTTTTGAATTGGAAAATTCCCTGGTAATAAAATTTCCAAAATTATAAAATAGCCGAAATTTAAAAATCCCGAATCAAGGAATTCCCAAATGATAAAATTCCCATTAGAAAATTGCCAAATAAGAAAATATCCGAACTAGAAAATTCCTGAATTGAAACGACTAAAAAATCGTTTTTCAATAGATATAATTTATTTATTTATTGAAAATACAATAATGAAATATTTTTATTGCAGGCAATTTTTTTTTAAGTTAATAATTTTTTTCACAGTATTGTTTGAATAAAAATAACTATAAATGTATAAAAATTGTATGAAAAAATAAATTTTAATAGGCGTGCGAACAAACTTTGCAGAATTCAACTCAGCACTGATTTATCTCTAAGTTTCTTTTTAATTTTTTAAAAAATAAACATTTGATTTTAGAGAACGTTTTCTGTAATTTTTCTATGCACAGTTCCAAACAAACTTGTTCATCCAGGAATACATTTTTTTCTATCATTGTTATTTTAAATTGAAACAATAATTTTCAAAAACTTTAGACATTAAAAAAATGGTTTCTTTAATAAAAAATATTTTATTCTTTTATTTTTAATAAATAAATAATATTTATCAAACAAACAGTTTATATAATCGTTTAAATTCCGGAGTATTATAATTCGGAAATTTTCTTCTTCAGGTATTTTATAATTCAAAAATTTTCTTTTTTTGAATTTTTAAGCCGTCCTGCTTTATTATAAAAAATGAATTTGACATCTATGCTAGTGATTCAAAAAATATATCACTATTACTTATATTTCTATTTATTATCTCTATAAGAAAAAATGATTAACTTTTAATAGTATCAATTTATGTTTGAATGTTCGCGGGTATTTTGACGTTGCGTGGTAGATAAGGTAGATCGCATTACAGGTGCCGTTCTTAGCGACTGAGAAATAATGACGCATGAATCATCTTGATTCTCAGCTCAGTGAAGTCATGAACCATCGTGAGCGCGGGTCATGGCGTATGTTAATGTGGCCGAGTGGAAAACAGATCAAGTGTGTGAATGGTTAAAAGGTGCGAAAAGTTTCTTAATATATTGTTAATGATAAAAACCGTTTTTCCAGCTTTCGAAAGTGCTCCTCTTTTCGAGAAATAACCTCTCAAAATCAGTGTTTTCTCGGGAGAAATTTCATTTCCTGTGTGCTACGCCCCCACCCTTTAATGATTATACTACGCACAGATCTGTTTCAAGTGATCTTCGATTCATAAATTCCAAGTGCCAAACCATTCATAAATTTAGAGGAAATTCCAAAAAGATATTTTATCCTGACGCAGTTTTTCAGCGCTCTTTTTCTCTCATTCATCGTCGTTTGTGTCAAGGTTTCCTGGAATCTGGATCAAAATAATTAAAAGTGAAAGTTTTAATTGAAGTGAAATTTTTGGATCCAATTGTTGAAAGTGCTTTTAATTTGAATTTGGGCTTCGAAATTAAAAAAAAAAAACGTTATTTATTTGAATGTCCTAATTTTGTCTTGAAAGGAAAAATTGGTTTGAATATTTTGTTTGTTTTATGTAGTCAATGTTTTTATTTCATAAAGATAAACAAATTTTGTACATGGATATTATCATCGGCAATAGTATAAAAAATTTAGTAAACTTATCAAATTTTTGACAGAAAAATGTTCCAATTTGCAAGCGTAGTAATTTCTACGTCAGATTGGACATTGTCCGGGGACTTTTAATTCTAATTAAAATTTTCGACACCTTTTTTTTGCATTAGGACTTAAAAACTCGGTTTTGATATACCTCCACAGCTTTTGTAATCATTTTTTTCGCTTGAAAAAGAAAAATGTTAAAATTAAATAATTTCTTGCAACAATTTTTCGGTTTGAAACTGAAAAATATAAAAAGTAAACAATTTTAGGATAGAGAAAAAGAAATTTCAGACTTAAAGAATTTTTAAATCTGAAAAAGGTCAAATTTTTAATAAACCATTTTTTTGTAATCAACAATTTTTCACTTGAAAATGAGATATCAAACAAAAGTGGACTTGCAGAACAGGAAACTGAAAAAGTAAACCTATTTTTAACTTGAAATTTTCGATTTGAAAAAGAAAGTTTAAAAATTAAACAATTATCCGTCTTGAAAAAGCGAAAATTAAAAAATTTAACCATTTATTCCTTGGAGAAGAAAAGTGTTACATTTGAACAATTTTTTGCTACCACTTCTTGGCTTGAAAAGGGGAACATTTTTTTATTAAACAATTTTTCGACTTGAATCTGGAAAATGTAAAAGTTAAACAATTTTTCTGCCAGAAAAGGGGAAAATTAAACAATTTTTTGACTTGAAATAAAACAATGTTAAAATTAAAGTTTTTTGCAACCATTTTTTGGCTTGAAGATGGGGAAAATTTTTTAATTAAACCATTTTCTGCAAATATTTTTCTGTTCGAAAAAGAGAAAGTTTAAAAGTTAAGCAATTTATTGGATTGAAAAAGCGAAAATTTAAAAATTAAATAATTTTTCGGCCAAAGAAGGACAAAATTTAATTGAAAAGAGAAATATTTTAAGATTAAACAATTTTCGACGACTTGAAAAAGAAAAGTGTTAAAATTAAACAATTTTTTGCAAACCATTTTTCTGTTTTGAAAAGGGTAAAATTTTTTAATTAAACAATTTTTTGACTTGAAAAGCGAAACATTTTAAGATTAAACAATTTTCGACGTGAAAAAGAAAAATGTCAAAATAAATAATTTTTTGCTATCATTTTTCATCTTGAAAAAGCAAAAATTTCAAAATTTAATAATTTTTCTAATTGGAAAAGAAAAGTGTTAAATTAAACAATTTTTGCAGCCATTTTTTTCTTGAAAAGGGGAAAATTGTAAAATCAAACAATTTTTTTACTTGAAACTGGATAATATAAAAAGTACACAATTTTTCGGCCAAAAAAGAGTAAAATTTAAAGTTAAACCATTTTTTTTATTTGAAAAGGAGAATTTTTTTAAAAGAAAAGTCAACTTGAAATGGAGGAAACTGTAAAAATAAATCTATTTTTGACTTGAAAGGAGAAGAGGTTACAAAGCAAACAGTTCTTCGGATGTAAAAGGGGAAATTTTTAAGATTTATCTAAATATTTTTAAAAAATTATTTATAGTTTATTTTTTTAAAAAGGGGAGCAAGTTTAGACAATAAGCAATTTTTTAATCAAAAAATAATTTTTTTTTAATTAAACAACTTTTTGCAACCATTTTTCGGACTGAAAAGTTTAAGTCAGGGCATTTTTTCGAGAGCGTGCTTTTTTTTAATTGCAATATAAAATTGAATTACAATAATTCTTTGTTTATAGAAGCAGCTTTGTATTACTGTATTTAATTATTTTGTTGAAAATTCTATTTTTTTGGTTGGAAATTAATTTTTTAAACTAAAAATTAAACTATTCTATTTTTGGTTGAAAATTGACCGTTTTTGGTTAAAAATTCAAGTATCTGGTTAAAACTTTATATATTTTGTTGAAAATTCTTACTTATTTATAAAAAAATAATCATCTTCATTAACAATTTATTTTGATGCTTGAAAATTCAACAGTTTGCAATTTTTTCTCTCTTGACTAAAAAATCTTTCTTAGTTGAAAATTCAACTCATGTTGAAAAGTCGTCCTTTTTAGTTGAATTCAACTGGTTTTCATTAAAAATTAAAATATTTTTTGGTTGAAATATCAACTACTACATTCTTTGTTCAAAATTCATGTTTGTTTAAATAAAAATTTCCCTATTCAGTTTTTGGTTGAAAAATGATCTTTTTTGGTTGAAAATTCGTCTTTCTAGTAGAAATTAATTTTCTTGGTTGAAAACGAATTTTTTTTTTGAAAATGTAATTATTTTAGTTAAAGATTCATCATTATAGCTGAAAATTCATCACTTTGTTTGAAAATGTAATTACTTTTTTTAAATTAGTTTCTTTTCTTGTTGATTTTTTTTTAACTGAAAGTGTAGCTATTCCAATTGAATATCTCATCATTTCAGTTGAAAATTCATACTTGTTTGAAAGTTTAAAAATTCCTCTTTTGTTTTAAAATTAATTTATTCCAATTAAAAGTTCATGATTTTAGTTAAAAATTCATTTTTTTTGTTGAAAATTCGTATTTTTCGGTAGAAATTAATCTTTTTTGTTAGCAATTAATTTTCTTGATTAAAAAATTCATCTTTTTGGTTTAAAATTCAACTTATTCAATTGCAGATTCATCATTTCAGTTAAAAATTAATTTTTTAATTTGAAAATTGAACTATTTTCAATTAAAATGATGAATCTTCAATCAAAACAATTATTTTTTAACAAAAGTGTAACTTTAAACCAGGTAATTAAATTGTAATTTCAAAAAAGATTAATTCTGAATGAAGAATGTAGTAGTTGATATTCTAGCCAAAAAAGAGTTTTATTAAAAAAAAACAGATGAATTTAACTCAAAAATACGACTTTTTAACATGACTTAAATTTTCAACTAAAAAAAATTTTTTCAGTCAAGAGACAGAAAAAATTGCAAACAAACTGTTGAATTTCCAAGCATGAAAACAAATTGATAACCAAGAAGATTATTAAAAAAAAAAAAAAAAAAAAAAAAATTAACAAAGTACATAAAGTTTCAATCAGATACTTGAATTTTAAACTAAAAACGAATTATTTTCAACCAAAAATAGAATAGTTTAAATTTTAGTTAAAAAAATTAATTTATAACTAAAAAAACGATTTAAAAAAAATTAAATACAGTAATATGAAGTTATTTTTGTGAATTAAAAATCATTATTCAGATTTATATTACAATTTAAATAATTAATCATGCTCGCGAAAAAATTTCCTGACTGAAACTTTTCTGACCGAAAAATGTTTTAACTTTGAATTTTAACCCTTTCAAGTCGAAAAGTGGATGCAAAAATTGTCCAATTTTTAAACTTGACTTTTTTAAGTCAAAAATTGCTTACTTTTAAATTTGTTTCCCTTTTCAGTCCGAAAAATTGTTTTCTTTTCAAGATTTTTCTCTTTTAAATTTAAAACATGCTTACTTTTATGGTCCTTCCCTTCAATCCAAAAAATGTTTTATTTTCTAAGTTTGAAAGATTCTCTCCCAAGTATGAAATAGTTTACTTAAAAAATTTTCCCCCTTTGAAATCGAAAAGTATTTTACTTTTTAATTCTTTTTTCTGGCCAAAAAATTGTTTAATTTTTAGATATATTTTCCTATTTAAAAGTCGAAACCTTTTTTACTGTTAAATTTTTCCATTTTTTATACCTGCATTTTTTATTTTTTAAACTTTTCACCTTTTAAATAAAAAATATGTTTACTTTTTACTTTTTCTCCTTTTCAAGTAGAATTTTGTTTGAGATTTCTGTTTTTGAAGTGAAAAAGTTGTTGGTTGCAAAAAATTGGTTATTTAAAAAAAAAATATTTTTTAGGTCCAAAAATTGTTTACGTTTTATATTTATCTGTTTCAAGACGGAAATTTATTTAACTTTAAAATTTTCCCCCTTTCAAGTCAAAAAATGGTTGCAGAAAATTGTTTGATTAAAACGATTTTCTTTTGTTAAGTAGAAAAGTTGTTGAATCTTAAAATTTTTCCCTTTTCAATATGAAGGATTGTTTACTTTGTAAGCTCTTCCCCTTTCAAGTCAAAAATAGATTTACTTTTAATCATGAAAAATAAATTTCCATTTCCCCCTTTCTTCTTTTTACCTTTTCCATTTTCCCTCTTTCCCTTTTCCGCTTCCCCTTCCGCTCTAACCTTTTCCATTTCCCCCTTTTCTCTTTCCCCCTTGATCCCTTTCCCTCTTTTGTCCTTTTCCCATTCTCCCTTTGCCCTTATCTAGTTTTAATCTTTCCCTTTCCCACGTCTACTTTCTCCCTTTTCCCTTCCCTATTTCCCCCTTTTCCCTTCCCCATTTCCCCTTACCAATTTCTCCTTTTCCCTTCTCACCATCCTTCTTTTCCCTTCTAACCTTCCTTCTTTTCCTTTTCCCCATTTTCCTTTTTTCTTGCCCCTTTCCACTATCGCGCTTCCCCCTTTCCTTTCCTCTTTTCACTTTTATCCTTTCTCCTTCCGCTTTAACCTATCCTATTTCTTCTTTACCCTTTTTCCTTTCCTCTTGTCTCTTTTCCATTTACCCCTTTCCCTCTTTTTCCCTTTCCCCTATTTCCCCTTTCCCTTTTCTACACACTGTTTTTTTGTTTTACACATTTTTTTTATAAAACTCTCTGCTGTACAAGTAAAGCAGAACCGTGATAACATAAATATGTTGGAAGCAGATACTTAAAAGATGATGACGTCAGCGTTACATATTTTTTGTGTCGATTTATTCATGTTGATTTTTTCATGCCGATTTTTCACTAAACCCCTGTGCCTAAAATATATTCATGTTGATAGTAGATTATGTTTCCTTTTATATTTCCTTTTCCCCTTTCCTTTTCCCTTTTCTTTTTCTGCTTCCCTTGTCCCCTTTTATCTTTCCCCTTCCTTTTACCCCTTTCCTTTTCCCCTTTCCTTTTTTCTTTTTCTTTTACACCATCTCCCATCCTATTTCCCCTTCGCCTGCCCTTTCGCCTTTTGTTTTCCCTTTTCTTTTCCACTTTCCTCTTCCCTTTCCCCTGTCCGTTTCCCTTGGCCCTTTTTCTACTTTCCTTTCCTTTACCCTTTCTACCTTTCCTTTTTCTCCTTTCTCTGTCCCCTTTCCTTTTCTCTTTTAGTATTTTCTTTTCCCCTTTTGCTTTTCTCCGTTTATTATCCCTTTTGCTATTTTCCCCTTTCCGATTTCCTTTTCCCCTTTAATTTTCCCCTTTCCTTTTCCCTTTTCCCCTACTATTTTTCCTTATACTTCCCCCTTTCCTTTTCCCCTTTCCCTTTCCTTTTTCCCTGTTCTATTTCCCCCTTTCTCTGTCCCCTTTTCCGTTTCCCTTGTCCCCTTCCTATTTCCCCTTTCCACGGTACAATAGTGCTGTTTTACTGCCGCTCCGCGGGTAGGTGAAGAGCTTTTTTTGCCTATTTCAGATAAAACATCTTTACTGCCGTGGTGCATACGATACTTTATCTGTAATAGGCCCTTTCCTTTTTGACCCTTTCTTTTTCTCTTTCCCGTTTTCATTTCCCTTTGTCCCCCTTTCTTTTTCCTTTTCCCCTTTCCGCTTCCCTTGTCCCCTTTTATTTCCCCCTTCTCTCTTAAACTTTCCGCCTTTTCCCCTCCCCTCTTCCCATTTCCCCCTTCTCCTGCTCTTCCCCCTTTTTTATTCCTCTTTTCTTTCCCCCTTTTGTCCCCTTCTCTTTCCACATTCCCCCTTTCCCTGTCTTGTTTTTCCTTTTCCGTGTCTCCTTTTTCCCTTTCCGTTTCTCTTGTTCCCTTTCCTTTCCCCCTTTCCTTATTCCATTTACCCTTTCTTATTTTCCCCTTCCCCTGTCCCCTTTTACGTTTCCCTTGTCCCTTTCCTATTTTCCCTTTCCAAGGTACAATAGTGCTGTTTTACTGCCGCTCCGCGGGCAGGTGAAGAACTTTTTTTCTGAGGTATGTTAAGCTGGCACAACACTATTGAGCTATAGAGATGTAACCTATTTCATAATTTAGGGCTAATTTGGGCCC
>JAUELO010000002.1:0-15056 GCA_032357855.1 Amphibolips quercusostensackenii | reverse complement strand
AATTATTTTTTTAAATTTATTTCCTTTGCAAAATTTCAGGCTCATTTAGGGCTCCTGAAATATCGTCGACCGGAAGTGGTCCGATTTTTTTCTAGCCCTTTTTTTTTGTTGTAGTTGGTGTTGTGCTAGCTTAACATACCTTTTTTTCTGCCTATTTCAGATAAAACATCTTTACTGCCGTGGTGCATACGATACTTTATATCTGTAATAGGCCCTTTCCTTTTTCCCCCTTTACCCTTTCTTTTTCTCTTTCCCCTTTTGTTTTCCCTTTGTCCCCCTTTCTTTTTCCTTTTCCCCTTTCCGCTTCCCTTGTCTCCTTTTATTTCCCCCTTTCCGCTTCCCTTGTCTCCTTTATTACCCCTTTCCTTTTACCTTTTCCCCATTTCCCCTTCTTCTGCTCTTTCCCCTTTTTCTTCTATCCTTTTCTTTCCCCTTTTTTCTTCCTCTTTTCTTTTCACATTCCCCCTTTCCCTGTCTCGTTTTCCCTTTCCGTGTCTCCTTTTCCCCTTTCCTTTCCCCTTTCCTTATTCCATTTCCCCTTTCCCTATCCCCTTTTCCGTTTCCCTTGTCCCTTTTCTATTTTCCCTTTCCTTTTTTCTTTTCCCCTTCTCTGTTTCCCTATCCTTTTCTTTTTCACTCACTTTTTTCTCCTTTCTGTCACTTTACGTGCCGCTTATCGCGATACAAGAAAGTGCTATTTTACTGCTGCTCCGCGAGTAGACAAATAGCTCTTTTTCTGTCTATTTAAGGTAAAATTGTTTACTTTGAAAACTTTATTGAGAATATTTAAGAATTGTGACGTCAATCCAATAAAAGTTGAAAAATTACAGTTCTTTCGAGAAAATAGATTTGCGATTTCTGTTTGCTATTGTACGTTGATTCACACTCCTTTTTTTTGCAGGACTAGAAAACTCGGTTTTGCCATACGTCCACAGCTTTTGCAATCACAAAGTGAATGGGCAGCAATTGCTAAATTTGAGACCGGAAGACTTGGACCAGCTCGGAGTCTCGAAACTCGGCCACCAAGAAATAATTCTCGAGGCAGTTGAATACCTCAGAAATTTTCATTATGAGCTGGACCGAGAAAATCTTCAGCTTCTTTCCCTTCGTCTTTCCTGCCTCGCTCACAGCCTTTTCAATGAACTATCACGACAAACGGACTCGCAGCCAGTCTCAACTCAAACTTTGGCTGACGTAGCCTCTATAGTTTCAGCAGTCAAACCCCTAGCCTGTTGGCTTGATCGTCCACCTTTTAGTGGACAACTCGAGTACAATGACAAGAAAACGGAAATGCTCAAACTTTCATTGGAAATGGCAACCTGTGCTCAAAGGGATCGATTTGCTGAGAAGCCGATTGAAGAAATCAGAACGACTTGTGGCCAAATGGCGAAACTGGCAGACTATATTATTCAGGACATCGCTGATCCGATGATTCTACAACCAGCGAGTTTGGATCTGGCGACTTTGAAGAAAAGACCTGGCGACGACTTGGTGAGTTCTTTTCTTTTCATGCTCTTCTTTTTTTTTGTGATTTCTAAACAAGTATTCCACTTAAATATTCATAATCTTTGTTGAAAATTAATTTTTTTGTTAGAAAATAAAACTACTTAGTTCAAAGTTAAACTCTTTTGTTAAAAATTCCTCTTTTTTATTTAAAATTCATCTGTTCCAGGTCAGAATTCATCATTTTAATCAAAAATTTATTCTTCCATTTTAGACAGAAAGTTCGGTCTTTCGAAATAAAAATTCGTCTTTTAATTCGGACACTCAACTATTAAATTTTGAGTTTAGAATTAATATCTTTCCGTTAAAAAATCAATTTTTTGTTGAAAGCTCTTCTATTTGGGCAGAAAGTTCGACCTTTTCAAATAAAAGTTAGTCTTTTAATTTGAAAATTATCTACTATTAAATTTTGGGTTTAGAATTAATCTCTTTTGGCAAAAAATTCGAATAATTTTTGAACATTCTCCTATTTTGGACAGAAGGTTCGATCTTTTGAATTAAAAATTTGTCTTTTGATTTGAAAATTACCTGCAATTAAATTTTGGGCTTAGAATTAATCTCTTTTGGCAAAAAAATCCGACTAATTTGTTAAGCATTCTTTTATTTTAGACAGAAGGTTCGATCTTTTTTGAATTAAAAATTTATCTTTTAATTTTAAAATTATCTACTATTAAATTTTGGGCTTAGAATAATTCTTTTGATTAAAAATTCAACTATTTTGTTAAACGTTTTTCTATTTTAGACAGAAACTTCGACCTTTTATGTCCTTTCAAGTTAGTCTTTTAATTTGAAAATTATCTGCTATTAAATTTTGGGTTTAGAATTACTCTCTTTTGGTTAAAAATTCAACTATTTTCTTGAACATTATTCTATTTTGGACAAAAAGTTCGATGTTTTGAATTAAAAATTCGTCTTTAATTTGAAAATTATCTGCCATTAAATTTTATGTTTAGAATTAATCTCTTTTGGTTGAAAATAAAACTACTTAATTAAAAGTTAAACTCTTTTGTTAGAAATTCCTCTTTTTGATTTAAAATTCATCTGTTCCAGGTGAAGTATCATCATTTTAATTTAAAATTTATTCTTCTATTTCAGACAGAAAGTTTGATCTTTTGAATGAAAAATTCGTCTTAATTTGAAAATTATTTGCTATTAAATGTTAGGTTTAAAATTAGTCTCTTGGTTAAAAGTTAAACTATTTTGTTGATCATTCTTTTATTTTAGACAGAAAGTTCGATCTTTTGAAATTAGAATTCGTCTTTTAATTTGAAAACGCTACTATTAAATTTTGGGTTTAGAATTAATATCTTTTAATTAAAAATTCAATTTTTTGCTGAACATTCTTCTATTTTAGACAGAAGTTTCAATCTTTTGAATTAAAAATTCGTCTTTTAATTTGAAAATTATTTGCTATTAAATTTTGGGTTTAGAATTAGTCTCTTTTGGTTGAAAATGGGCAGAAAGTTCCTCTATTTTGTTAAAAGTTAAACTCTTTTGTTAAAAATTTATCTATTTCAGTTGAATATTCATCATTTTAATTAAAAGACCATTCTTTTATTTTAGACAGTTCGATCTTTTGAAATAAGAATTCGCCTTTTAATTTGAAAACACTATTAAATGTTGGGGTTAGAATTAGTCTCTTTTGGCCAAAAATCCGACTAATTTGTTGAACATTCTTTTATTTCAGACAGAAAGTTCGACCTTTAAGGTCCTTTTAAGTTAGTCTTTTAATTTGAAAATTATCTACTATTAAATTTAGGGTGTAGAATTAATATCATTTGGTTGAAAATTCAACTATTTTGTTGAACATTCTTCTATTTTCGACAAAAAGTTCGTTTTTTTTTAAATTAAAAATTCGTCTTCAATTTGAAAATTATCTGCCATTAAATTTTGAAGTTAGAATTAATCTCTTTTGGTTGAAAATAAAACTACTCAATTAAAAGTTAAAGTCTTTTGTTAAAAATTCCCCTTTCTGATTAAAAATTCATCTGTTCCAGGTGAAGATTCATTATTTTAATTTAAAATTTATTCTTCTATTTTAGACAGAAAGTTCGATCTTTTGAATTAAAAATTCGTCTTTTAATTTGAAAATTATTTGCCATTAAATGTTAGGTTTAGAATTAGTCTCTTTTGGTTAAAAATTCAACTTTTTTTTTAACTTGCTACTATTTTAGACAGAAGGTTCAATCTTTTGAATTAAAAATTTGTCTTTTAATTTGAAAATTATCTACTATTAAATTTTGGGTTTAGAATTAATCTCTTTTGGAAAATAATTCGACTAATTTGTTAAACATTCTTCTATTTTACACAGAAACTTCGACCTTTTAGATTCTTTCAAGTTAGTCTTTTAATTTGAAAATTATCTGCTATTATATTTTGGGTTTAGAATTAATCTCTTTTGGTTGAAAATAAAAATACTCAATTAAAAGTTAATCTTTTTTGTTAGAAATTTCTCTTTTTGATTTAAAATTCATCTGTTTCAGGTGAAGATTCATCATTTTAATTTAAAATTTATTCTTCTATTTTAGACAGAAAGTTTGATCTTTTGAATTGAAAATTCGTCTTTTAATTTGAAAATTAATTGCTATTAAATGTCAGGTTTAGAAATAGTCTCTTCTGATTAAAAATTCAACTATTTTAGACAGAAAGTTCGACCTTTTAAAATAAAACTTAGTCTTTTAATTTGAAAATTATTTACTATTAAATTTTGTGTTTAAAATTAATCTCTTTTGGTTGAAAATAAAACCACTCAATTAAAAGTTAAATTCTTTTGTAAAAAAATCATCTTTTTGATTTAAAATTCATCTGTTTCAGGTGAAAATTCATCATTTTAATTTAAAATTTATTCTTGTATTTTAGACAGAAAGTTCGATTTTTTGAATTAAAAATTGGTCCTTTAATGTGAAAATTATTTGCTATTAAATGTTAGACTTAGAAATAGTCTCTTTTGATTAAAAATTCAACTATTTTGTTGATCATTCTTTTATTTTAGACAGAAAGTTCGATCTTTTGAAATTAGAATTCGTCTTTTAATTTGAAAACGCTACTATTAAATTTTGGGTTTAGAATTAATATCTTTTGATTAAAAATTTAATTTTTTGCTGAACATTCTTTTATTTTAGACAGAAGTTTCAATCTTTTGAATTAAAACTTTGTCTTTTAATTTGAAAATTATCTACTATTAAATTTTGCGCTTAGAATAATTCTCGTTCGGTTAAAAATTTAACTATTTTGTTGAACATTTTTCTATTTTAGACAGAAAGTTCGATCTTTTGAATTGAAAATTCGTCTTGTAATTTGAAAATTATCTACCATTAAATTTTGTGTTTAGAATTAATCTCTTTTGTTTAAAAATAAAACTACTTAGTTAAAAGTTGAATTCTTTGGTTAAAAATCCGTCCTTTTGATTAAAAATTCATCTGTTTCAGGTGAAGATTCATCATTTTAATTTAAAATTTATTCTTCTATTTTAGACAGAAAGTTTGACCTTTTAAAATAAAAATTAGTCTTTTAATTTGAAAATTATCTACTATTAAATTTTGGGTTTAGAATTAATCTCTTTTTTATTAAAAATTCAACTATTTTGTAGAACATTCTTCTATTTTGGACAGAAAGTTTGATCTATTGAATTAAAAATTCGTCTTTTAATTTGAAAATTATTTGATATTAAATGTTGGGTTTAAAATTAGTCTCTTTTGGTTAAAAATTCAACAAAACTTTCTTCTTGTTGGGCAGATAGTTCAACAATTTTGTTGAAAGTTAAACTATTTTGTTAAAAATTTCTCTTTTTGGTTTAAAATTCATTTATTTCAGTTAAAGATTCATCATTTTAATTAAAGATCATTCTTTTATTTTAGGCAGAAAGTTCGATCTTTTGAAATAAGAATTCGTCTTTTAATTTGAAAACGCTACTATTAAATTTTGGGTTTAGAATTAATATCTTTTGGTTAAAAATTCAATTTTTTGCTGAACATTCTTCTATTTTAGACAGAAGTTTCAATCTTTTGAATAAAAAATTTATCTTCAAATTTAAAAATTATCTACTATTAAATTTTGGGATTACAATAATTCTCTTTTGTTTAAAAATTCAACTATTTTGTTGAACATTCTTTTATTTTAGACAGAAAGTTCGACCTTTGAGGTCCATTTAAGTTAGTGTTTTAATTCGAAAATTATCTACTATTAAATTTTGGGTCTAAAATTAATATCATTTGGTTAAAATTTCAATTATTTTGTTGAACATTCTTCTATTTCGGACAGAAAGTTTGATCTTTTAAATAAAAAATTCGTCTTTTATTTTAAAAATTATTTGCTATCAAATGTTGGGTTTAGAATTAGTCTCTTTTGGTTAAAAATTCAATTCTTTGCTGAACATTATTCTATTTTAGACAGAAAGTTCGATCTTTTGAATTGAAAATTCGTCTTTAATTTGAAAATTATCTGCTATCAAATGTTGGGTTTAGAATTAGTCGCTTTTGGTTAAAAATTCAACAATACTTTCTTCTAGTTGGGCAGAAAGTTTAACTATTTTGTTGAAACTTAAATTCTTTTGTTAAAAATTTCTCTTTTTGGTTTAAAATTAATTTATTTCAGTTAAAGATTCATCATTTTAATTAAAAGACCATTCGAATATTTTAGACAGAAAGTTCGATCTTTTGTAATAAGAATTCGTCTTTTATTTTGAAAACGCTACTATTAAATTTGGGGTTAAGAAATTATCTCTTTTGGTTAAAAATTCAATTTTTTGTTGAACATTTTTCTATTTTGCAGAAAGTTCGATCTTTTGAATTAAAAATTCGTCTTTAATTTGAAAATTATTTACTTTTAAATTTTGGGCTTAAAATTAATATTTTTTGATTAAAAATTCAATTATTTTGTTGATAGTTGAATATTTATTATTTTAATAAAAAATTTATCACTTAGATTAACATCTTTTTTGGTGAGAAATTATTTTTTTTTAACTAGAAATATAGTTATTCTGTTTTTGGTTAAAAAGTGATCTTTTTTATTTCGAAAGTTTAACTATCTGGTTGAAAATTAGTATTTTTTAGTTGCAAATTCAAATATTTGGTTTAAAATTCGTGTATTTTGTTGAAAAGTAATCTTTTTTGGTAGACAATTGATCTTTTTGTTTGAATTCATCATATTAGTTGTAAATGAAACTTTTTTCTTAAAAAGTTGATAATTTTGGTTTAAAATTCATTTATTTTGGTTAAAGATTCATAATTTCAGTTAAAAATTCATGTATTTGTTTAAAAATTCGTCCTTATTTGATTGAATTAAATTGTTGTTTTTTTACTTAAAATTAATTTTGTAAACTGCAAATTTAACAGTTTGGTTAAAAATGAACTTTTTGTTGAAATTTGAAACTTTCGGGTTGAAACAATTCAACATTTTTAAAATGAAAATTTAACTATTCCAGTTTTGGTTGAAAATTATTTCTTTTATTTTAGAAATTCATCTGTTAGGTTGAAAATTCATCTATTTCGTTGAAAATTAGTCTTTTTTGTCAGACACTTAATGTTTTAGGTTTAAAATTCAACTATTTGGTTAGAAATGTATGTATTTTGTTATAAATTCGTCTTTTTTGTTAAATGCAATTGTTTTTCATTTATAATTAAAATTTGAATCATTTGGTAAAACTTACCATTTTTAGCGTAAAAATTAATTCTTTGTCTGAAAATTTAACTATTTGGTTGGAAATTAACTTTTTCGTTGGAAGTTTATATTTTTTGGTTCAAAATTCAACAGTTTTGTATGTAAAAGTCGTCCTCTTGTCTTGGAAATTCAACTGTTTTGTAAAACATTCGCTTTTTTGAATTGATCATTAATTTTTTTAGATGAAAATTTAACTATTCCATTTTTATTAGAAATTGATTTTTTTTATTGTAGAAATTCAACTATTAAGTTGAAAGTTTATGTAGTTTGCTAAAAATTCGTCTTTTTGGTGTAAAATTAATCTTCTTGTTTGAAAATTCAACTGATTGTTAAAAAATTTATTCATTGTGTTAAAAAGTTAATTTCTTTGTTAAAAACTATTTTTTTACTCAAAATTTAAATATTTGATTAAAAATTGACTTTTTTGTTGAAATTTCATATTTTTGGGTTGAAAATTCAACTGTTTTGTAATTAAAATTCATCCTGTTTTCTTGGAAATTCAACTGTTTTGTAGAAGATTCGCTTTTTTGAAATAAAAATTAATTTTTTTAAAATAAAAATTGAACTATTTCATTTTTTGTTAAAAATTGATTTTTTTATTTTAGAAATTCAACTATTCAGTTGAAAGTTTATGTAATTGATTGAAAACTAGTCTTTTTGGTAGAAAAGTAATCTTCTTGGTTGAAAATTGAACTATTTGTTTAAAAATTTATTTTGTCAAAAAATTATTTTTTGCTTTAAAAGCTATTTTTTTACTTTGAATTTAAATATTTGATTGAAAATTAATTTTTTTGATGAAGGTATATATTTTCGGGTTGAAAATTCAACTGTTTTTTAAAAGATTCGCTTTTTCAATTGAAAAATAATTTTTTAAAATAAAAATTTAACTTCCATTTTCTGTTAAAAATTAATTTTTTTATTTTAGAAATTCAGCTATTTAGTTGAAAGTTTATGTAGTTTGTTGAAAATTCGTCTTTTTGGTAGAAAATTAATCTTCTTGGTTGAAAATTCAACTATTTGTTTACAAATTTATTTATTCTGTCGAAAAGTTAATTTCTGTGTTAAAAACTAATTTTTTACTTAAAATTTAAATATTTGATTAAAAATTGACTTTTTTTGTTGAAATTTCATATTTTCGGATTGAAAATTCAACTGTTTTGTATAGAAAGTTCATCCGTTTGTTTTGAAAATTCATCAGTTTGGTATAGGACTCTTTTTTATTGATAATCAATTTTTTGAATGAAAATTTTACTGTTACATTTTTTGTTAAAAATTTATCTTTTAGTTTAAAAATTCAACTATTCGGTTGAAAATTTAAGTCAGGGTGTCTACCGTACTTGGAAAACCTGGAAGTGTCAGAGAATTTTTTTAAAAAGTCAGGGAATTTTTTTGAGAGCGTGCTTAATTTTTTTTTTAAATTACATTATAACATTGATACAAAGTGATTCTTTATTTGTACAAGTAGCTTTATATTACTGTAACAAACTATTTTGTTGAAAATTGTTTTTTTTTGTTTGAAATTAATTTTTTCAATTGGAAATTTAACTATTCTATTTTTGGTTGAAAATTCATGTATTTTGTTAAAAAAATCGTTCTTTTTTTTAGAAGTTGATAATTCATTTTTTTCTTGAATATTCAACAGTTTGCCATTTTCTCTCTCTCTCTCTCTCTCTCTCTTGACTGAGAAATATTTCTTAGCTAAAAAATCTTTCTTAGCTGAAAATTCAACTTGTGCTAAAAATTCGTCTTTTTTGGATAATTTTAACTATTTTCGATTAAAAATTAAAGTCTTTGTTGGTTAAAACATCACTAACTACATTTTTCCTTTAGAATTCATCTTTTTTGTAATAAAAATTTAATTACTTGGTTCAAATTTCAACTGTTTTGTTAAAAATTGATTTTTTTGTTTGAAGATTCATAATTTCAGTTCAAAATTTATCTCTTTGGTTGAAAAATGAGCTTTTTTTTTGCAAATTTGTTTTTTCTTCAGCTGAAAATTAATTTTCTTTTACTGAAAATTTGACTTTTCCAGATAAAACTTTAACTATTATGCTGATTGTTTTTTGGTTGAAAATTAATTTTTTTCAATTAAAAATGTAACTGTTTATTAGAATATTCCATCATATTATTTAAAAATTTATCTCTTTGGTTTAAAATAACAATATTCCAGTTTAAGATTCATCTTTTTAGTGGAAAATTCATCTTTCTAGTTTAAAATTAAAATATTCCAGTTTAAGATTCATCTTTTTAGTGGAAAATTCAACTTTCTAGTTTAAATTAAAATATTCCAGTTGAAGATTCATCTTCTTAGTTTAAAATTCCTCACTTTGTTTGAAAATGTAACTATTTTTTTGAAAATTAGTTTTTTAAAACTAAAAATGTAATTATTTAAATTGAATATCCCATCATTTTAGTTGAAAATTCATATCTTCAGTTGAATATTAATTTTTTAATTGAAAATTTATCTCTTCCATTTTTGGTTGAAAATTCCACTATTTGTTTTAAAAAATTGTCTTTTTTTAGTTGAAAATTAATGTATTTTGTTGAAAATTTATCACTATAGGTAATTTTTTGTTGAAAATTTAATTTTTCTAAATTTCAATTCAATTATTCCACTTTTAGTACGAAACTGATCTTTTTAAGTTCAAAAATGCACTATTTAATCGAAAATTGATTTTTTAAATTGAAAATTCAACTAGTTCAATCATTTCTTTGAGAATCCGTATATTTTTTTAAAAAACCTTTTTTGGCAGAAAATTGATCTTTTTTGAAAATTCATCCTTTTGGTTGAAAATTTAAGTATTCTTGTTAAATATTTATAACTTATTTTGACACTCATAATTTATACTTAAAATTTAAATATTTTATTAAAAATTCAACTTTTTGTGTAGAAAATTCATCCTGTTGTCTTGGAAATTCAACTGTTTTGCAGATGATTAGTTTTTTTAAATGAAAATTTTACTATTTTATTTTTGGTTGCAAATTATTATTATTTTTTTTCATAATTCAACTGTTTAATTGAAAGTTCATGTAGTTTGTTCAAAATTCGACATTGTGGTAAAAAAATAAATCTTCTTGGTTGAAAATTCAACTATTTCTTTACAAATTTATTTATTTTGTTGAAGAATTCTTTTTTGTGTTAACAAATAATTTTTCACTTAAAGTTTAACTATTTTATTTAAAATAATTTTTTTTTTTTATAAATTTGATATTTTCGGGTAGAAAATTCAACTGTTTTGTATAGAAAATTCATCCTGTTGTCTTGGAAATCCAACTATTTTGCAGATGATTAGTTTTTTAAATTGAAAATTAATTATTTACAATGAAAATTTGACTATTTCATTTTTGGTTGAAAATTTTTATTTTTTATTTTCGGAATTCAACTGTTTAGTTGAAAGTTTCTGTAGTTTGTTGAAAATTCGACTTTTTGGTAAAAAATTAATCTTCATGGTTCAAAATTCAACTATTTGTTATTTATTTATTTAATTTATTTATTTTGTTTAAAAATTCCTTCTGAGATTAAAAACTAATTTTTATACTTAAAATTCAACTATTTGATTAAAAATTAATTTTTTAAAATTTTATATTTTCGGGTTGAAAATTCAACTATTTTGTATTGAAAATTCATCCTATTTTTTTTGAAAGTTCAGCAGTTTGTCAGAAGACTATTTTCTTTATTGATAATCAAAGTGAAAATTTAACGTCGATTTTTGGTTTTTGTTAAAAATACATCTTTTTGAGTTAAAATTTCACTTGTCCAGTTAAAGATTCATCATTCTAGTTGAAAATTCATCACTTTGGTTAATTATTTTTGAAACAAATTTTTGTAGATGAAAATTAAATTAATTGAAAATTAATTTTTTTGGTTAAAAATGAAACTATTTTTTTTAAAATCATCTATCTTGTAGAAAATGCAATATTTTTACTTTAAAAATTAAGAATGTTAAGCGGTTTAAATTGAATTTAATATAGTACTCACAATAATTTTACCTAAATATGTACTGAATTTGAAGTATAAGAAGGTATAATAAAAATTTGTTTGAATTATTATTCAAAGTCTATTTAGGGACAGATTTGTAAATGATTAATTATGTTTTTAGTATTACTTAATTATTATTTATAATTATTTCATAATTATTATTACAAGCTGTCAAATAAATAATTCATTAATCGATGGTTCTAATATATTTAAGAGTATATTGTAATAAAAATTATCGTTTTAAAAAATGCGAAGTGAATGGTTCCCTACTATGAAAAATGATGCTTGGAAAAAATTTTAAATACCTGGAAAAAACCTGGAATTGTCAGGGATTTTTTTCCCAGTATTTAGTAGACACACTAGATGTAATTTGTTGAAATTTCGTCTTTTCTTGGCGAAAATTAATCTTCTAGGTTGAAAATTTAAATATTTGGTTAGAAATGTATGTATTTTCTTAAAAATTCTTATTTTTTGGTAAAAAAAAATAATAATTAAGGGTTTAAATTACAGTTTTTGATTTAAGTTACAATATATTTGAAAAAATGCAGTCGAAATTCACGCATTAAATAAGTAGAGAGAAATTTTCAAATTCCGTTAGCAGATAAAGCTGATTGCGGTTTCCTCTTTCGATAAGTCTAAAGTGATAAAGTAATATAAAAGTCGAGAGTTTGTCAGTCTTCATGCCGCCGTTCGTCATTTGTGTTAAGTTGTAAATTTGTAATGTTTGTTTTCAGGGTTTTAATATTCTCCCATCCTTTCATGGAGCCCATCAAATCCACGAGATTAAATTTGGATCAGCTGCACACCAGTGTGGAAAAATGGAAGAGGGTGACGAAATCGTCCAGGTATTTATAAAAAAAATCTAATAATATCTCTTTTCTTATATGATTTCAAAGTATAGAATTATCAAAGTTTGAAAGGTAAACAATTTTTTGACTTGTCGGGAAAATGACTGAAAAATATCCGGTTTCATACCAAACGTAGGGATAACTTTAAAAATAAAAAAAATGTTACGATACATTTTTATGTCAAAAAGTGGAGAAATTTAAAGAAATTTTAAAAAATAGTATAATTTACAATGTCTTTTTTGCATTAAAGAAGGGAAATTTTAAAAGTTAACACTTTTTCGGATTCAAGAGGAAAAAATGAAGAGTAAACAATTTTTCGTATTGAAAAGGGAAAAATTTCAAATAGTGAAAAAATTTTTGGATTGAAAACGAATTAATGTAAAAATTAAACTATTTTGTGGGCTTGAAAAGGAGAAAGTTTTAAAGGTAAACAATTTTTCGACTTTAAATGTAAAAATCAAATAATTTTTCGGATGGAAATTTTTCGACTTCAAGGAGAAAAATATAAAAATCAAACCATTTTTCGTATGGAAAAGGGGAAAATTTTAAAAGTACATTTTTTATTTCAGAAAGGGAAATTAGAATTTTTCAGCTTATAAGGGAGGATGCTGGGGAAATAAAAAATTTTTCGACTTTAAAAAGGGATAATTGAAAATTTGTACAATTTTTCAACTTGGAAGGGTGTTTCTAAATATTATTGATAAAAGAGAAATTTTTAATTGTAAATTATTTTTAATATTGGGAAATAATTCTGTTCTTCACATTTTGCTACCATACTATAATTTGATGATAATAATAATAACAACAAATATTTTGAAATTTGAAAAGATTTCCAAATTTTTGTTAACAAAATGTAGATTTTTGAATATTTTGAAATAAAAATTTGAAGCTTTTTAAGGAGTTTGAAAGGTTTTATGATAATAGAATTTTATTTCTCAAGATTCCAGGGAAAATTTGAATTGATTTTTTTTTTAATGGATTTAAGAAAATATTTTAAAACATTTCAAATGATTTCCTACAATTTTGTAACATAAAAAAGATGTTGAAGCTACAAAAATAATTTTAAACTTAAAACGATTTCAAAATATATTCAATAAAATGTAGATTTTTGTAGATTTCGATCCAAAAACTTAGAAGCTGTTTAAGCTTTTGAAGGGTTTCAAGAGCATAACAAAATTTTTTTCAGATTTCTAAGCAAAATTTCAATTATTTTTTATTTTACAGAATTTTTGTTTAGAGAATATTTAAAAATATTTCTAAAAATTTAAAAACATTTCCAAAATTGTAAAGGAAGGGTCTGGAAGTTTTCAAGACAATTTTTTAATTTTGCAGAATTAAAAAAAATGTAGGAAAGATACCAATAATTTTAAATGACATATTTAGAAGTATAAAAAAATTTCAAAAATAATTTTAAATTTGTAAAGATTTTATAAAAAATTAAAACCAAATTTAGATTTTTGAAGATTTCGAAAATAAAAAAAAGTTCTCAAGATTCCTGGGAATATTTAAAATAATTGTTTATTTTGAAAAATAAATTAGAAGAGAAATTTAAAAATATTTCAAAACCTTGCAAAGTTTTTTTAAAATTGTCAAAAACGAATCCTAAAGATTAAGGAATTTGAGAAGTTTTGAAGTAAATAAAGTAAATTTAAAAAAATCCTGGAAATTTTCTAGATGGTTTTTCGACATATCTGAAATCTTGAAAAATGGTTTTGAATTTTCTCGAGAAAAGTAGGAAATTTTTTAAAACTTCTAAAAATTTATTTTAAAATTATTGGAATTTTTTCTACATTTTTTTTAATTCTGGAAGATTTAAAAAATTGTCTTATAATCTTCCATTTTTTTTACAATTTTTAAATTTTATCATGGAATGTTTTGAAATTTTTTCAAAGAAACTCGACAAAAATTTTGTAAAATAAAAAGTAATTGAAATTTTTCCAGAAATCTGAAGAAAATGTTGTTATTCGCTTGAAGCCTTTTAAAATGTGTAAACAGATTCTAAGATTATGGTACGAAATTTTTCAAAATCTACATTTTGTTGTAAATTTGTTGAAATCATTTTAAATTTAAAATTATTTTTGTATCTTTAAAATCTTTTACATTCTTTTCAAAAATATTAGGAAATAATTTCAAATGTTATAAAATATTTAAAAACATTTTCGTAAATTAATTTGAAAAAATAAAAAATTGATTAAAATTTTCCCTGGAATCTTTAAAAAAAAAATTATTTTCATAAAACCTTTCAAACTCATTAGAAAGATTCAAAATTTTATTTCAAAATATTCAAAAATCTACATTTTGTTAACAAAAACTGAAATCCTTAAATTTCAAATTATTTTTATTATTATTTTTAATTTATAGTGCGGTAGTAAAATTTTACAGAATCATTGTTAAGTATTATTTAGAAATATTTAGAAATATTTGATAATTTTCCCTTTTTAAGTCCAAAAATTGTTCGTTTTAAGTTTCCTCCCTTCTAAGCTGAAAAACTATTAATTTTCAATTGTCTCCTTTTCAAGTCGAAAAATTGTTTATATTTTGAATTCCCTCCTTTCTAATGTGAAAAACTGTAATATCCCCTGTTTGAATCGAAAAATTTTAACCTTTTCTAGCCGAAAAATTATTTTATTTATTTTTCTTCCTCAAGTCGAAAAATTGTTTACTTTGAAAAATTTCCCCTTTTCCATCCTAAAATTATATTTTAAGCCGAAAAATTGTTTTCTATTTATATTTTTCCGTTTTCAAGTTAAAAAATTGTTTGCTATTTGAAAATGTACCCTTTTGAAGTCTAACAATTGTTTATGTTTTAAGTCTCCTCCCTTTTAAAATCTTCTTCTTTTCTAGCCAAAAAATTGTTTGATTTTTATATTTTTTTCTTTACAATAAAAAAATTGTTTACTTGTCAAATTTTACCCCTTTCTAGCCTAGAAATGGTTTAATTTTCACATTAACTCGTTTTCAAGCCGAAAAATTGTTTTCTATTTACATTTTTCCGCTTTCAAGTCGAAAAATTGTTTACATTTTAAGTTCCCTTCCTTGTGAGCTAAAAAATTATTATTTCCCTTTTT
>JAUELO010000001.1:3589097-3614047 GCA_032357855.1 Amphibolips quercusostensackenii | reverse complement strand
AATCGGATAATTTTTTCGAAAGTTATCGTGCCTACAGACTACAGACAGACAGACGGACAGACAGACAGACAGACACCTTCGTAAAAATGCTTTTTTCTGACTCAGGGGGTCTCAAAACGTGGAAATTTGATGAAAACCGGCAAAGTCAAATTTCACATAAAACCATTACCTTCTCATTATAATGAGAATGTAAAAACAAGATTAAAAAATTTTAAAATTAAATTTTTGGAAAAATAACACAAGAGATGAAAAAAAGATGAAAAGCCGAAAGCTGTTAAGCCAAAAAATATCTACAAATATGTTATAAACTCTTATCAATAAAATATGTTGAGCATAAAACAAAAAAATTTCGGAAAAAAAACGCAAGCTACAGCTACATTTTATTTAACAAAAATTTTTGCCTAAATTATATCTTCAAATTTGCTTAGAGTTACTTTACGCCAGAATGGAAATTTTCAGAATAAATCGTAAAAATTAAATGGAAAATAAGCAAATTGAATTCATGGAAAATTGACACAAGTTGCAACAAACATTTTTTTAAATTATAAAAACAAGCCAATAAAAATACTTATGTTTCCAACACTAATACATATGATTTGTAATAATATAAATTAATTGAAATGATACATTTTTCAGGGTAGCTGAGAATGAAATTTAATGCAAAATGAGAAACAAATATTAAGGTAATAAGATGAGAATTTACTCGTTAAAGCCAAAAGAGCTTTAACAAAAAAAATTCATAATCACCTAATTACAGTTGTCGATGGTGTGACATTTAATTGCAAAGGGCCTCTGTAAAAATGTGGGGAAAATACAGAGACCGAGTCTGTAGCGCGAGATAAATATATTATCGAGCGCGAAGAGCAAGTACCAACAGTCGCGCGCCCTAGTGCGAACGAAGCGAGCCGCACGCGCAACGCCCGATGAGAATCAGATTTTCTAATTACCACATGGAACTAGTATTCTTTTTGTTTACTAGAAGTGTGTATGAGGAGAAAAAACACTTAAGAAAGGTTTTAGAAATATTTGATAAATATATACTTTTCCAATTTATTATTGATTAATTTATAATTTTAAAAACTGTACTAAATTTTGATAGTAAGTTATTATATAATGAAATAGTCAAATTTGAATTCTTTTAACTTCCGTGAGATCTTCTGAATTCAACCGAATTTATTGATAAATCTGAATTCCTTGAATTCGTCCATATTCCCTAAATTCCTTTCATTATTTTGAAATTCTTGAAATACCCTCAATCATCTAAATTCCTTGAATTCGTGTGATTTTCTGAATTCGTAGAATTTTCTGAATTCGTAGAATTTGCTGAATTCGTATTCTGAATTCGTGGAATTTTCTAAATTCGTAGAATTTTATGAATTCGTAGAATTTTTTAAATTCGTAGAATTTTCTGAATTGGTCGAATTTCCTGAATTCGTAGAATTTCCTGAATTCGTATAATTCCCTGAATTTAAAGATCTTCCAGATAATTCAGGGACTCAAACGAATTTAGAATATTTAAGGAATTCAGAAAATTTAAAGAATTTCAGGATTTGACTAAATTCCTTAAATATTCCGGATTCAGAGTATTCAGGTGATTCGGAGAATTCGAGGGATTTTCTAAATTCAGGGAATTCGCGGAATTCCAGGGATTTCTTGAGCACTAAGGTAATTCGAGGAATTTAGAGAGTTGTGAAAATTTCAGGAATTCAAAACATTCAAAGAATTCAGGAATTTCAGAATATTAAAGGGTTTCAGCAAATTCAGAGAAATCGAGGATTTCAGAAAATTTAGTGATTTTCAGAAATTTATAGAATTAAAGGAATTAAGGAAATTAAGAATATACAAAGAATTCAGAATATTGGAAAAATTCAAGGAATATTGAACTTTCAGAGGATACAGAGAATTTCAGGGATTTCAGATCATTAAGGGAATTTAAGGAATTCATGGAATTGAAGGACTTTAGAAAATTCAGGGAATTCAAGAAATTGAACAAATTGAGAATATTCCAGAAAATCTAAAATCGATTTGAAAAAGCTTATATTTATTTTCAGTAATAAACATTTCAGATTGAAGATATTAAATTTTGAAAGATTTCAGGTAAAATGATAAAAGTTTGCTTTTTCAATTTTTCAATTCTAAAATAAAATTATGAAACCTTTCCATTTTTACTAATTATACAACTAGTTAATTCTGAAGATTTCTAGCTTAAAATTAAAAACTTTTTAAACACTTTTTAAATTTCTATTTCAAACTGGTGCAATTTTTCAGTATGAAAAAGAAATAATTCTTTACAATAAATTTAAAAGATTAAAATACCTAGTTAAGGACTGTAAAAATTTGAAATTAGAAATTTTCATAATTGAATAATTTAAAATCTGCAATCTGCAGGTATTAAAAAACTCAAAAAATGTTTGAAGAAAACTTTAATTTTGCAGTGTTATTAATTAAACAGTCTAAATAGAAGCAGACAGAAGTATTTAAAATGTGAAAAGTTTTTAAAAGGTTTTAAAAGTTAAATCAATTCACTTTTAAATATTTCAAAATTGAATAACCTAAAAAAGCGCGTCAAATTAAAAATTGAAACTGAAGCAGTTTCGTATATTTACTAAAATAATAAAATTTAAAGTAAACTAAAAATTTGAAAATTACCTTTTGTGAGTTGTAAATGTCTTAATTGAAAATTAAACAATATTTCAAATGAAATAAAACTTCTAAACAGAGTATAGACACTTTCAGTTTGAAACTTTAAAATACAATTTAAAAGTATAATTTTCCCAAAGTGAACTGTTTCAGATTTTGTGTTCTCAGAGAAATGCATGGAAAATATAAAATATAAAAAAATTTTAAGTTTATTTAAACAAAGCGTCTATTTGGTCCACTTACACCGAATTTCGGTGAATTCCGGCAAATTTTTTTACTCACCACGAATTTTGTGATTTGAAGTTCTTCAAAATTGTCTCTGCACTTTTTCAGATGAGGTTCATCAAACGGTTCATCACCTACAAATTATATCACATCGCATTTTAAATATTGTTAACAAGACCTGAAAGCAAAAATAATTTATAAATTGAAACCTGATTTCCTCCGAAAGCTTATTTAATTAATTCTTCTTAGGAGAACAGGAATTCAGTGAAGACATCGACAGATTATTTTGATGTCTTTTTATTTTAGAAAAAACAAAAAACTCACATGAAAACACATGAAGACAGGAAAAGACGGACAGTGTCGCCAACTTTCAAATTTATGTTGTAAGGTTGCTCGTCCTGAATTTTTTAAAATTATCAACATTAATCTTTAATTAAATCAGTAAAGTTGAGATTATGAATAAATGTGAAGTATTTGTTATTAAACATTATAGTGTCAAAAAGTGACTTCATTTTTATAAATTCCATAATAATGAATATAGCTTATTTTTTTCTCGATAAATTCTGTATAATTCCATTATCATTCTTGTAAAAAATGTTTTTGTTAATAATTGTAAAGAATATTTCAAGGAATGAAATCAATTCTTGGTAGGATGAGAATTGCAGTCTTTTTTACAGCAAAAGATAATACACAAAAATTCAAGTAAATATGGTAAATAATTTAATTTAAGCTATTTCTTCTTGAGTAGGCTTTATTGTCTTTTACAAAATTAATTAGAATAAGCAGTTTTTTATTTAAATAATTTTAAAGTACCCTGCTAGAAGCAAAAAGACAAAGATCCTATCTTTTTGAATAATTTTGAATCTTTATGGCAGTGAGAGATAAAGAAAATGTATCCTATTCTATCCCTTTGTCAATCTGAATTCCTGTATATCTTTTTCAATCTATTTTTTAATCTAAATTTATATCTATCTTTTCCAAAACCCTCTTTTTCATCCTATCCTTTGTCTATCCACGTCAATATTTTTCTATCTGTCTGCCAATTTAAATTCACGTCTGTCTTTTTCAATCCTCTCTTCTCTATCTTACCCTATCCCTCATCTGCTCACGTCAATCTTTTATTATTTCTCTGTCAAACCAATTCCCATCTATCTTTTTTAATCTCCTCTTTTCTATCTTATCCTATCCTTCATCTGTCAACGCCAATATTTTTCTATCTCTCTATGAATCTAAACTCCTATATATATATATATATATATCTTTTTCAATCCCCTTTTTTTTATCTTATCCTATCCTTTATCTTCTTCTTCTTCTTTAATTATAATGTGTTCCCTGAGGGTTCACATGACCTTTGTTTCTCACAAAACCATATAAACCTGCATACTTTATGTTATCTCATCCTTACTATTTACGAATATTTACAACTATTAAAATTAATTCTAATATCTAGATCCTAACTTCTATATTGAAGATAACGCATTTAGGAATGATTGAGCAAGCGTTTGAAAGTGAGGGAGCGAGTGGTTTCCTTTTTCACTCACTTTTCAGCTACCTCAATTTTGACATTTTTCCATATCCATTCTTTCATCCCTTCTCATTCGTCCCTTTAGCACCCACCAACTCCTTCATCCACTTCTCACCCATTCTATTCTTCCCGAGAATCTTCACCACATTCGATTGCCAGCTTCCTTCATCTTCCATTCCTCTCCTACATCCTACTCATACATGCTCCCAGTTTCCTTCTTCCATTCACATATTCTGCACTTTCTGTTCTCCTTCTCTTTCCAAAACATCCCTTTCCTTACTTATTTCCCAATCTAAATTTTGCTATTCTGACCCATCTTCTCTCTTACCATCCCCTTTCTAAATACTTCAAAATTCCCTTACTTTTTATCATGTTATAACACTTATTATATGTTAATTCCTCAATCATCCCCTATCTTTTTATTAATTGTCTTTCCTTGTCCCTTTTCTACAATTCTTTATTACTTACTGCATTTCCCTCTCCTATATCTCTAACACTAAAGAACTCCCTTCTTTCTTCTTCTCATCTTGTTATTTCTATCGCCTCCCTCTCCTTTTTTTGAACTATTGAAAAAACTTTTTCTCTAACTCCCCTCTCTTTCTCTCCCTTAGCTTTGTCTTAAACTGACATACTTTCTTTACGGCTCTTGTACCTAATTTATCCCTTTGCGCTTTTTCGCTTACCATAAATCCAGGCGTCCTCCAGCCTACCCCTAAAGTGCACCTCATATACTTTTCTTGTAAAATCTCAATCTCTTTTCTTACCTTCCAGCCCCATATCTGTGCTCCCCAAGCTGATACCGGCCACACCAGCGTATTAAATAACTATATTCTCGTTCTTCAGTCTTTTTTAACCTTCTTTTTCCTATTTCCCTTATTTGTTTTATTATCTCTTCAGCTTTTTTATCCTTTCTATTGTATGAGCCTAATGTTCTCTATTTGTTTGCAAGGCTTATCTCAAATATTTATACTCTTTTACTTCTTCTAATTTTACTCCCTTCAATCTCCCATTCCATTCATTCTTTCGTCCTCCTCCTTCTCTAAATCTCATTATCTTGGTATTCGCTGCATTTAAATTCAACTTTTTTCCATTTAAGTATTTCTCCAGTTCTGTAATTAATCCCGCTATCCCATCTTTATCATCTGCCATCAACACTATATCGTCTGCGTATGCCAGTGTATATATCTTTCCTTCTCCCATCCTCTTTTCACTCCTTTTTATTTCTTCTCTTTTGAGAGCTCAGAGGACATCCTTTCCTTACTCCTCTCACCAACCAAAAACTATCTCCTATTACTTGCTCTCCTTCCTTTAACCTGCTTTTTGTCTTTCTAAAAATTTTCGAACCCCTCTTTACTAAGCTCTCTCTTATCCCCTTTTTTCACCATAACCTGTTTTTATCAAGACTGCTAAAGGCGTCATACGTCGCCTTAAAGTATACATACATTGCTATCATTGTCCCTTTTTCCCTTTCAATCGTTTTATTCATCAGATAATTCAGAGCATATATGTTGTCCATCACCCCTATTCCTTTTCTACACACAGCCTAATTCAGTAGTACTATCTTTTTTTCTCATCATCTTTCTTTAACCATTCTGACAAAACCTTTACTTATAATTTATACAATGTTGGCATCAGCGTCACTCCCCAAAATTGCATATTATCCATGCCTATTTCTTTAGTTTTGTCCCCGCATATTTCCAGACTTTATTTGGAATCTCATCTATTCCAGGCGCCTTTCCATCTTTCAGTATTTCTAAAACTTTGACTATATCTTCCCTTGTTATGTCCTCTTCCTCACCTCTTCCCTCACTATAATTTCCTCCCTTTATCACCTTCTTCTCCACCTCCACCCCCCCAAAAAAAATCCATAAGGCATTTTTTCATTCCAACATCTCAATATCCTAATTTACTCTTTTTCTCCTTTTTCTCTATTTACTACCTTCTAAACCTCTTCTTCCGTCGTCGCCTTCTCCACCTCTTCTTCAAACCTTTTATTTTCCTCTTCTTTCTTTGGATCACGCAACTTAGTATATTCCTTTTTTTCTATATTTTTCTCCACTACTTTTCTATTTTTTTAACTCCTTTTTAACCTCCTTTTCTTCTCTTCACATTCTTCATCCCATACACTTCTATTCCCGCCGTTACTAATTTCTTCTTTCGTTGTACACTCTAATACTCTTTTTATCTCTCCTATTATTACCTCTACTTTCTAAGTTTAAATTTCCCTCTTCCATTTTGACATTTTCGACCTTTTCCTTAAACTTTTTTTTCCTTTTCTTGACCGATCCCCTCTTCCTGCTCTATTTACCTTTGTTTCGCTTTTATCCATATTGTTATTACTTTTACCTCTCTCTAATTTCACAATCATATAAAAGTGATCCAAATCTATATAATCCCCTATTTCTAGTTTCTTAACCTTCTCTCTAACCTCAACGCCCACTATCACATAATCAATCAGCGTTCCCTGTTCTCCTTCTGTGCGTGTATATTGCCCTTTCTCGTCCCCTCAGATATTTCGGTTTGAGATAAACTATACCAACTCTTCCATACACTCAAAAAATTTCTTTCCCTTCTTATTCAGTATCGTGTATTTGGAAATTCTTCCCCGCTTTCCTCCCCATTCCCTTTCCACCTCTATATCCTGTTGTCGTATTGAAATCTCCCCCTATTACAAGCCTAATCTCCTTCTTATTTTCTTCCATTAATTCTTTTATCTCCTCTGATTCCTCCTGCACAATACATATCACTCCTATATATCTTGTTTATCTCCCTCTTCTCTATCTCATCGTATCCCACATCTATCAACGTCTATCTTTTGTATCTCTCTGATAATCTAAATTTACGTTTATATTTTTTTAAATCTTCCTCTCAATCTTATCCTATTCTTTGTCCATCAGCGTCAATCTTTTTCTATCCCTTCCTCAATCTAAACTCTCGTCTATCTTTTTTTTAATATCCTCTTCCCTATTTCATCGTATTCTACATCTATCAACGTTTATCTTTCTATCTATTTTTCAATCTGAATTCACGTCCATCTTTTTCGACACCATCTCCTTTATTTCATCCTATTGAAACGGTTCAGTATAAAAATGTGTGTACTTTATCATTTATAAAATTCACTTAAGAGCGGGGGGTAAAGAAAATAAATACGCTACTGAGCAACTCTTTCAAATTCCTGGGCGAAATAGTTATATAGTTTACAGGTCTGGCTAGGCGAAACAGGTGCGGTTGCGTGCGCAACCACTTACAATGTAGGGAGGAAGAAGTCCGCGGCAACGGGACCGTTATCGTTACCGAAGAATGACAAGAGAACCAGTCTTCGCTGAACACCTTAAGAATCGTCGGGTTTGGCGTGAGGCTCTCGGGATTCTAGGAAACACGCTCTCTTCTCAAAACCGGCGTTCGACAAGTCTCCTCGAGGATCTAGAGCAGGGGTCTTTAGCGAGGAGAAATTTAGCCTATAATACTCCGAAGCCACGTGTCTCGTTTCCACCACTACGCCTCCTCACGCAGCACGGAAAACTTCCGTCTCACTCTCACAGCTGAGCGAGGAGGCCTAGTGGTGGAAAGAAGACATGTGGCTTCGATGTATTATAAACTGAATTTCTCCTCGCTGAAGACCTCTGATCTAGAGAGCAATAGCAGCTAGGAACGCGCGATTAAAAGCTAAATTAACATCTCTTTTTCCACAGAAAAGTCAATTTTATAATTCTTTTTATTGGGACAAGATCAGCGCTTGTTCTTCAGCACTTTCCCTATCTTGTGACAGTTCAAAATTGTCTACTTGTGAGATCAGATGAAAAAAAGAAATCTCCTTTAACTCATGATTGGATGGGGACTCGAAAAGGATTTTCTTTCAAAAGCTCACGGTTAGATAATTAATGTGAATTTAGTGAGCTGAGGTGTTAAATAAAAATTAATCTCCATTTCGAGAGGTGTTTATGGTACGGCGAGTCGGACTTGGATTTTTAACCCGTTTCCAAACGGGAAATCATCCAACAAGTGTCTTTAACCTTAAGGACTAATTACATCGATTTAGAGGTTATTAGATTCTAAGCAAAAGTGCTTGATTCTAGGAATAATCAAACCTCCGATAACGAATTAATCACTTTTCTTGAGGAATCTCGAATAAGGTGTTAAATAATTAAATAAAGTAATTATTCACAAAATATTAATTTCAATTTTATTCAAAAAAATGAAATTGAATCTCGGATCCGCAAACATGGCACGTAAAGTTTGCACGAGATTTTATTTCGTTTGACAGAATCCCATCTGAAAAAAGAATCTAGCTGCTAAACCTAGGGGATGGAGAAAAGAGACGTTAGAAAGGGTACAATGATCCGGTACGTGAAAATTAATAACTCGCAAAATAATGAAAATTTAACCTAAAATAAAGTTATTAGCACTGGAATGTTGATCGAGAGGCAAAAGGGACAATGCTGGTTTCGCTCTTGAAAACTACTTCTCATCAGAACCGAAATTGAGACTAAATTAATATTAAAAATGAGATCTTTCCAATTAAGAGCAATTATTGATCTTAAATCAAGGGACAGCTATATTTCTAGAGAATTTGTGGCAAAAAATTATTTTAAAATTCACGGGCTAAGATTAGAGAAAAGCGAAGTCAATTTCAATGCGAATTGGGAGCCATAAGTCAGGAATATGGTTTCTTTGAAGATTGTTGTGAATAAAAGCGTAATTCGTTTCAGGTTTATCGTCCTTCCAGGATTGTTGCTGACGTGCATAGTCAGAACTAATTTTCTGACAAGAACGAATTAAATAGTCGACGATTCTAAAGCATTATGAATGAATTTTCATGAGAGTATGACCCGAAACAACTAATTCTAGAGGTAGAGAAAAAATGAAGGATTGATAAATAAAGCTGGTTCGAGAATTTCAAGTGTCTAAAAAAGAATAAATTGATTAACGTCAGTATCACTTTATTAAATGCTCTTAACATAAAAGATATGAAAGAATAATGTTACACTATTTCATATGTATTCACGTAAATATTTTTCTATCTCTCGGTTAATTTAAATTTCCGCCTGTCATTTTCTTTCTCTTTGTCAATCTTCATTCCTGTCTATCATTTTCAATCTCCACCTTTTTATCTCATTCTAGCCTACGCCTATCAACGTCTATCTTTTGCTATCTCTTAGTCAATCTAAAGTTACGTTTATCTTTTTCAGTACCCTCTTCTCTATCTCATCCTATCATTTATCTATCTATTTCAACCTAAATGTTTTGCCGCTAGGTGGCTGACGGTAAAGGTATAACCAAACAAGTGAAACCAGCCTTTGGGCTTAAATTAGTAGAAGCCCGGCAAACCGTTTTGCCGGGTGAGTAAGGAAGAAGATAAATTGTCCTTCTCTGTTACGAAATAAAAGAAAGGTAAGATATTGAAATAGTTTTCCCAGCGAAGGCCCGGTGCACTACTGCGCTTGCGTTAAGTAGAGCCTTGTCATTGGCGAAGAAGAGTGATGAAAGAGTATAGATAATTATTCTCTTTTTTTCTACCAATGAGATACTCCTCTTCGCGCATGCGCAGTATGGCTCCTGGCCTTTGATGGGAGCAGTGGATTGAAAAAGATTGAAATTTGTCATTGGACACAGAAGGTAGAGACAAATATATTAAATTAGTATCGATTACTGGTCTAATATTCAGAGAAATGAAAAACGCCTTCTTGGCGTAATTGGTTAACGCTCCAGTCATTAATAGTGGCGTTCCCGGTTAAAATCCGGGCTAAGGCACATTTTTCTTCGTTCCTACAAATATATTAGAGACCAGTAATCGACACTAATTTAATTTTAAACGTCAAAAATTAATTTTTTTCTGGTAACTTTACAGAAATTTTGGTAAATTTCAGGTAATCTTCAAAAATTCAATTTCCTAAGTTAGAGACCACGTCTCTAGCTTACCATATTCTCTAAGTTTCTATAGTAAGTCAAGGTATTTATGAAAGTACCGCCAGGACACTTTTTTTTAGAACTACACCACTTATCAGTTAAATAAGATTTATGCGATTTTTAACCTGAAGAATTATTTATTAATCTTAAAAGACGAGATTTCGCTAAAAAGATATAACTAGGAAGATTTTTGTAATCATCTTTCATTCACTTATAAAATAAAATTTAAAGTTAAAATAAAAAATTAGTTAGAGTATGCTCAGAATCAAGGACGGTTTCAGAAAACTTTCAGAGGGGGCGACTGTGAATTTTCTTCAACGAATGTATGCAAAGGGGGGGGGGAGCTCTCATAATGATTTAAAGTAACTTTTAAAATTGAATATAATGAGGCAATAAATTCCACTTTATTTATATTTTTCAATTATAGTAATCGCATTCATAAAAAACCTGTAAGCAAGTGCATATTTGGGACCATGCATAAATTAAGTTGCTCTTTTTTTGGGGGCGGGGGTGGAGGGCAACGATTATTTTATGCTGTCTTACATGGGGTAAAACTTTTGTTAAAAATTAAACTTTTAGGGTGAAAGTTGAACCACTTCATCAAAAATTAATTTTTTTGGTTGAAGATTCAAAATTTTAGTTGGAAATTAAACTGTTCATTTAAAAATTAACTTTTTTGTGTAGAAAATTGATATTTTTGGGTTGAAAATTCAACGCTTTTATAGAAAATTCATCATTTCGGCTTGCTAATTTAACTACTTGGGGAGAAATGAATTTTTTCTTATTGTTGAAAATTAATATTTTTGTATTTATTTCGACTGTTTTTCAGGAAATTCATCTTTTTTGTCTAAGAATCCAACTATTTGGTTGAAAATTTAACTGTTTTGTAAAAAATTCGCTTTTTTATATTAAAGATTATTATTTTTTAATAAAAATTTACCAATTTCACTTTTAGTTTAAAAAAATCTTTTTAAGACTAAAAATTCAACTACTTTGTTTAAAATTCGTTTTCCTTTTGGTAAAGAATCAAATTTTTTGTGAAAAATGCAATTATTTGATTTGAAATCAATCTGTTTTAGTTGAGGATTCCACTATTTTACTGAAAATTGGTCTTTTTTGTTTGTAAAATTATACTGTGTTTTACTTAAAATTTGAATCTATTTTTTTTTAATATTACCTATTATACTTTTTACCAAAAATTTTTCTTTTTAGATTTACAATTTAAGTCCTTTGTTAAAAGTTAAATAACTTCCTCAAAAATTCATTTTTTGTTAAAGATGCATCATTTTAGTAGAAAATTCATCTCTTTGGCTTCAAATTTAACTGCTTTTTTGCCGTTTTGCAACTAAATTGTCGTTTTGGAAGTGAAATTTAATTTCTTTAACTGAAAATTTAACTATTTCGTTGTATAGAAAATTTTGAATCTATTCAAAATTAAATAATTTACAAATTTAAATATTAAAAATTGTACTTTTTAATTGGAAAGCATCAGCAGTTGAGCAACTGTAAGCGTCAGATTGAAAATTTATTATTTTTATTTTTTCAAATAATTTTGTGATAATAGATTCATAATTAAATGCTTTTATTCAATTTAAAATGGTACAACTGAAAAATTTCGAAAAATAAAAATCCTGAAAAATAAAATTCCCGAGTAATACAATTCCCGAACAGTTTTTAATACTATCGAATTAGAAAAATTCCGTATGATAATTTTCCTGACCGTTCATAATAATACAGAATTTGAAGATTCCTGAATAAAAAACATCCCAACAGAAAATTGCTGAATTATAAAATATCGGAACTGGAAAATTTCTGAATTTCTACAATTGAAAAATTTGGCATGAATTTTATTTATTAATTAAAAATACAATAATCAAATATTTTTATAAAAAATATTTTTAACGTTTAAAATTTCTTTAATTATTGTTTGAATTTAAAATAACTACAATTGAAAAAAAAAATTTTAATTCTGAATGTTCACGGTAAGCGCTAAATTTTCAATTTTCGCCTATCATCAGATTAAATTTGCGATTAAAATTAAAATGGCTGAATTTCGAAAAGTATAATTGACAATTTCTAAGCGATTTAATTTACTTGAAGTTATAGCAACTTTTAAGGGTATGAGTAAAACAAAGTTTTAATATCACAAAACTTTTTTTATTTTTTAATATTTCGCATTTAAAATTACTTTTTATTTTGAGCATTTTTAAAAATAATTCAATTTTAAAGGTTTATACTTGTAAGCGTTTTCCATTTTGAACGGTGAAAATAAAGGTGATTTTTTTTTATTTCAGAAAAATTGGTCTGATCAACTTTTATATTAAATCATATTTTTTTTGATTGCATAAAATGTAGATTTCTGAAATTTCAGAAGCTTTTACTTTAATATATTCAATTCAGTTTTTAATTTCAAATTATTAAATTTTAATTGCTTCGAATTTAAATTTATTAAAATTAAAAAGTTTTCACTTTTAAACAATTTAAGTTTGAATGCATTCAATGCGAAGAAATCATAATAATTATAATTACGTTTTCAATTCAAAATCATTTTATACATTTAAAAAAAATTTCAAACACTTTTTATTCGAAATTATCAAGAACAAATGATGGAGCAAATAATGCACTTCCAATTAAAAAAATTGTTTTACTCAAATAGTTGAATTTTCTGCCCTGAAGATGAATTTTCTATCAAAAAAAGACAACTTTTTAACAAAATAGATGAATTTTTAACTAAAAAGATAAGTTTTTAACAAAAAATGAACAGTTTTATTTTTAGTTACAGAAATAAGTTTTTAACTAAATAAAATAAATTTTCAGCGAAATAGTTTAATTTTAACCAAATAGATGAATTTTCAACCAAAAAGATTAAATGTCTATAAAAAAATTCGACAGAAACTGATATAGTTAAATTTTTAGTTTAAAAAATTATTTTCAATAGAAAAAAACTACTTTTCAACCAAAGAAATAACATTTCAACCAAAAAGAATAATTTTCAACCAAAAATAATAATTTTTTACGAAGCATATAAATTTTCAACCAAATTTTTTAATTTGTAATGAGATTTTCAACCTAGTAGTTGAATTTTAAACCAAAAGGATTAGTTTTCTACAAAAAACACAAATTTTTAACATAATAAATGAATTTCCAACTGAAGAAGAGAAAATTTGAAACCAGAAATAAAAGTTTAATTTCCAGTCAGAGAAAAAAGTTTTTAAGAAAATAAAATAAATTTTTAACGAAATAGTTTAATTTTGAACCAAACATATTAATTTTTTAACAAAAAGATTAGATTTATATGCAAAAATTTTTCAATGAACAATGGAATAGTTACATTTTTAGTGAAAAATATAATTTTCAATAAAAAAAACTGGGTTTTAACCAAATAAACAACATTTTAACCAAAAAGAATAATTTTCAACCAAAATTAATGATTTTTTACCAAAATTAAATAATTTTCAACAAAGTATGTGAATTTTCAAGCAAGAATTTTAATCATTATTGGAATTTTCAACGAAAAAGGTTAATTTTCAACCAAAAAAGAAAAATTTTGAACAAAATAAATAAATTTTCAACAAAAGATTAAATAGTTTAATTTTTAGTTAGAAAAATAAGTTTTCACGCAAATAAAATAAATTCTCAACAAAATAATTTTTTAACTAAAAAGACTAAATATACATAAAAAATTCCAACGAAAAGTGGAATAGTTACATTTTTAGTTTAAAGAATTAATTGTAATTGAAAAATGAAATTTTTATGAAAACACAAATTTTCAACAAAAGAAGTAATATTTCAACCAAAAATATTAATTTTGTACCTAAAATTAGTAATCTTAAAAAAATTACATAAGTTTTTAACCAAATATTTTCATTGAACAATGGAATAGTTGAATTGTTAATTTAAAAAATTAATTTTCAATAAAAAAAACTTATTTTTCACCAAAGAAATGAAATTTCAACTAAATATTCATTTTCTGCTAAGCAAGGATAAATGCTAAACAAGAATGAATTTTCAATTTAAAAAAAAAGTAATTTTCAACTATACAAATTAAATTTCAACCTAAAGGATTAGGTTTCTACCAAAAAATTATAATCTTTAACAAAATACATGAATTTTCAACTAAACAGTTGAATTTTCAACAAAAACGGTTAGTTTTCTACTAAAAACCAGACAAATTAAAAAAAAAAAAGATGAATTTTCAACCAAAAAAGATAAATATTCAAAAAAACTATAATTTTCAGTTAGAGAAATAAGGTTTTAAGCAAATAAAATACATTTTAAACCAAATAGTTATATTTTGAATGAAACAAATATGGATTTTCAACCAAAAAGATTGAATATTCATAACAAAATTAAAACAAAATTTTATTAAATTTTTAGTTGAAAAAATTAATTTTCAATAAAAAAACTAATTTTCAAGCAAATAAGTTAATTTTCAACCAAAAAGGTTAGTTTTCTACAAAAAAAGTCAAATTTTTAACTAAAAAAGATACATTTTAAACAAAAGAATAAAATACTTTAATTTTCAGTGAGAGAAAAAAGTTTTTAAGCAAATAAAATAAATTTCAACAAAATGGCTAAATTTTTTAATCAAACAAATGAATTTTCTACCAAAAAGATTAAATGCTCATACAAAAATTTTTATGCAAAATGGAATACTTAGATTTTTAGTTAAAAGAATCAATTTGAAATTTTAAAAAACTAATTCTCAACCAAAAAAATAAAATTTCAACCTAAAAGATTAAGTTTCTACCAAAAAAGAATAATTTTTAACAAAACACATGGATTTCAAACCAAATAGTTGAATTTTCAACAAAAACGGTTAGTTTTCTACCAAAAGCGAGACAAATTTTCAAAAAGATAAATGAATTTTTAACCAAAAAAGATAAATCTTCAAAAAAAACTTTAATTTTCATTTAGAGAAATAAGTTTTTAAGCAAATGAAATACATTTTCAAACAAATAGTCATATTTTCAATGAAACAAATATGGATTATCAACCAAAATGATTAAATATTCATTAAAAAATAAGGACGAGATTTTATCAAATATTTAGCTAAAGAAATTAATTTTTAATGAAAAAACTAATTTTCAAGCAAATAGGTTAATTTTTAACCAAAAAGGTTAGTTTTCAACAAAAAAAAAGACAAATTTTTGAACAAAAAAGATATATTTTAAACAAAGGAATAAAATACTTTAATTTTCAATTAGGGAAAAAAGTTTTTAAGCAAATAAATTAAATTTCAACAAAATAGTTCAATTTTTTAATCAAACGAATGAATTTTCTACCAAAAAGATTAAATATCTATAAAAAAATTTCAACGAAAAATGGAATACTTAGATTTTTAGTTAAAAGAATTAATTTTCAATAAAAAAGCTAATTTTCAACCAAACAAATAAAATGTCAACCTAAAAGATTAACCTTCTACCAAAAAAGAATCATTTTTAACAAAATACATCTATTTTCAACCAAATAGTTGAATTTTCAACCAAAACGGTTACTTTTCTACCAAAAAAGACAAATTGTCAACTAAAAAAGATAAATAAAAAAACTTCAATTTTTAGTTCGAGAAATAAGGTTTTAAGAAAATGAAATACATTTTTAACCAAATAGTTATATTGTCAATAAAACAAATATGAATTTTTAACCAAAAAGATTAAATATCCATAAAATTTTTTTTTTTAATTAAGTGAAATTTTTAGTTGAAAAAAGTAAGTCAAATTTTTAGTTCAAAAAATTAATTTTCAATAAAAAAACTAAGTTTCAAGCAAATAGGTTAATTTTTAACCAAAAATGTTAGTTTTCTACAAAAAAAGAACAAATTTTCAACTAAAAAAGATACATTTTTAACAAAAGAATAAAATACTTTAATTTTCAGTTAGAGAAACAAGTTTTTAAGCTAATGAAATAAACTTCAACAAAATGGTTAAATTTCAACCAAACAAATGGATTTTCTACCAAAAAGATTAAATGTCTCTGAAAATAATTTAACAAAAAATGGAATACTTTGAGATTTAGTTAAAAGAATTAATTTTTAATTCAACAAAAACTAAGTTTTAACTAAACAAATAAAATTTCAACCTAAAAGATTAATTTTCTACTAAAAAGAGAATAATTTTTTAACGAAATACATGAATTTTCAACCAAATAGTTGAATTTTTAACAAAAACGGTTAGTTTTCTTCCAAAAAAGACAAATTTCCAAAAAAAATAGATGAATTTTCAACTAAAAAAGACGAATAAAAAACTAATTTTTAATGAGAGAAATAAGTTTTTAAGCAAACAAAATACATTTTCAACCAAATAGTTATATTGGCGATAAAACAAATATGAATTTTTAACCAAAAAGATTGAATATTCATAATTTTTTTTTTAATTTAGTGAAATTTTTAGTTGAAGAAACTTAGTCAAATTTTTAGTTCAAAAAATTAATTTTCAATAAAAAAATTAAATTCAAGCAAAAAGGTTCATTTTTAACCAAAAATGTTAGTTTTCCACAAAAGAAAAAGACAAATTTTCAACTAAAAAAAATACATTTTTAACAAAAGAATAAAATACTTCAATTTTCAGTTAGAGAAACATGTTTTTAAGCTAATAAAATAAACTTCAACAAAATGGTTAAATTTCAACCAAACAAATGGATTTTCTACCAAAAAGATTAAATGTCTTTAAAAAAAATTCAACGAAAAATGGAATACTTCGAGTTTTAGTTAAAAGAATTAATTTTCAATAAAACAAAAACTAAGTTTTAACTAAACAAATAAAATTTTAATCTAAAAGATTAATTTTCTACCAAAAAAAAAATTTTTTTAACAAAATACATGAATTTTCAACCAAATAGTTGAATTTTCAACAAAAACGGTTAGTTTTCTACCAAAAAAGACAGATTTTCAAAAAAAAGTGATAAATTTTCAACTAACAAAGATAAATTTTACAAAACTAATTGTTAGATAGAGAAATAAGTTTTTGAGCAAATAAAATACATTTTCAACTAAATAGTTATATTGTCAATAAAACAAATATAAATTTTCAACCAAAAAGATTAAAGATTCATAAATTTTTTTTTTAATTTAGTTAAATTTTTGGTTCAAAAAATTAATTTTGAATAAAAAACCTAATTTTCAAGCAAATAGGTTAATTTTCAACCAAAAAGCTTAGTTTTCTACGAAAAAAAAACAAACTTTCCACTGAAAAAGATACATTATAAACAAAAGAATAGAATATTCTAATTTTTAGTTAGAGAAACAAGTTTTCAAGCAAATAAAACAAATTTCAACGAAATAGTTCAAATTTCAACCAAACAAATGGATTTTCTACCAAAAAGATTGAATGTCTCTAAAAAAAATTCAACGAAAAATGGAATACTTCGAGTTTTAGCTAAAAGAAATAATTTTCAATAAAAAAACCTAAGTTTTAAGTAAACGAATGAAATTTCAACCTAAAAGATTAATTTTCTACGAAAAAAGAATAATTTAAAAAAAATACATGAATTTTCAAGCAAATAGTTAAATTTTCAACAAAAACGGTTAGTTTTCTACCAAAAAAGATAAATTTTCAAAAAAAAAAATTTTCTTAAAAAAAATTAAATAAAACAAACTAATTTTTATTTAGAGAAATAATTTTTTAAGCAAATAAAATACATTTTCAACTAAATAGTTATATTGTCAATAAAACAAATATGAATTTTTAACCAAAAAGATCAAATATTCATGGAAATTTTTTTTTTAATTTAATTAAATTTTTAGTTCAAAAAACTAAGTTAAATTTTTAGTTCAAAAAATTAATTTTCAATAAAAAACCTAATTTTCAAGCAAATAGGTTAATTTTCAACCAAGGTTAGTCTTCTACAAAAAAAAGACAAATTTTCAACTAGAAAAGATACATTTCAAACAAAAGAATAAAATACTTTAATTTTCAGCTAGAGAAATAAGTTTTTAAGCAAATAGAATAAATTTTCACGAAATAGTTTAATGTTCAACCAAATAAATTAATTTTCTACAAAAAAGATTAAATGTCTCTAAAAAAATACAAAGAAAAATGGAATACTTCAATTTTTAGTTAAGAGAATTGATTTTCAATAAAACAAAAACTAAGTTTTAAACAAAAAAATAAAATTTCAAACGGAAAGATTAATTTTCTACCAAAAAAGAATAATTTTTAACGAAATACATTAATTTTGAACCAAATAGTTGAATTTTTAACAAAAACGATTAGTTTTCTACTAAAAAAGGCAATTTAAAAAAAAAAGATGAATTTTCAACTAAAAAAGGAAATAAAAAAAACTAATTTTCAGTTACAGAAATAACTTTTTAAGCAAATAAAATACATTTTCAACCAAATAGTTATACTGTCAATAAAACAAATATGAATTTTTAACCAAAAAGGTTAAATATTCATATTTTTTTTTTTTAAATTAAGTTAAATTTTGAGTTCGAAAAACTAAGTTAAATTTTTAGTTCAAAAAATTATTTTTCAATGAAAAAACTAAGTTTCAAACAAATAGGTTAATTTTCAGCCAAAAAGCTTAGTTTTCTACAAAAAAAAGCCAATTTTTCAACTAAAAAAGATACATTTTTAACAAAAGAATAAAATACTTTAATTTTCAGTTAAAGAAACAAGTTTTTAAGCAAATATAAGAAATTTCAACGAAAAAGTTTAAATGTCAACCAAACAAATGGATTTTCTACCAATAAGATTAAATGTCTCTAAAAAAAATTTAACGAAAAATGAAATACTTTGAGTTTTAGTTAAAAGAATACATTTTCAATAAAACAAAAACTAAGTTTTAACTAATTAAATGAAATTTCAACATAAAAGATTAATTTTCTACCAAAAAGAGAATAATTTTTAACAAAATACATGAATTTTCAACCGAATATTATAATTTTTAATGGAATTTTCATCCTGAAAGTTGAATTTTTAACCAAAAAAGGTTTATAGTCACTATTGAAGATTAGCGAAAATTTTGAAAATTTAATTAAATAGTTATATTATAAGAAAAATCCTGGGATCAAACCATATGAGCATTTCTCTAAAATTCATAACAAAATGTTGGAAAATAAACAAAACAAAAAATAAAATAAAGAAATAAAAATAAATTTAAAAAATATAAAAAAAGTAACAGGGTGTCTACTCAAATCCTGAAAAAAAATTCCCTGACATTTTCAGGTTTTCCCAGGTATCTCAAGCTGTTTTCAGGAGTAATTTTTCATAGTAGGGAGCCATTCAAATATTTCGCATTTTTTAAAACAATCGCAATGTGTATACTGTTTCACGCGTTTATTATGAATAATGCTTTTTTTCCCAATTTCTAGGGATTCAATTACTATGTTTCATTTAGAAAGCTTCGAAAAATTATATTTTAAGATATTCCTAAATATATTAGCACCATCTATTATTTTATTAATTAAATAATACTAAAATATAATTAATCACTTCCTTAATTTATCCCTAAAGCCCATGAATTTGAATATTATTCTAACAAACTTTTATTTTACCTTCTTATACTTAAAATTCAGTGCATTTTTTAGGTAAAATTAATATGGGTACTATATTAAATTCAATTTAAAATTTAAAAATGCTTAAAATTCCCATCTTTTCAAGTAAAAATATTGAATTTTGAACAAGAAATATGAATTTTTAATCAGACAGTTCAATTTTCAACAAAAAAAATTAATTTTCTAAGGTAAAAGACTATTTTTCAACCAAATACATGAATTTTTAACTAAAATATTGAATTATCAACTGAAAAAGATTAATTTTCAACCAAATAGTTAAATTTTCAATTGAAAAAATTAATTTTTTAGAAAAAATATTCCATTTTCAACATGATAGATGAATTTTGGACCAAATAGTTGAATTTTCAACTGAAAATCATCAATTTTCAACCAAATAGTTGAACTTTGAACTAAAAATTATCAGTTTTCAACCTATACTGAAACAGTTAAATTATCAATTTAAAAAATTAATTTTTATGTAGAAATATTGCATTTCCAACAGGGTAAATGAATTTTGAACTAAATAGATGAATTTTCAACCAAAAAGAATAATTTTCTACCCCCCCCCCCCATAAAAAAAAACGTTTTTTTTTAAACATAATACATGATTTCTCAACCAAATAGTTAAATTTTGATCTAAAAACGATCATTTTTTAATCAATTAGTTGTATTTTGAACTAAAAACGATCAATTTTCAACCATAAGTGAAATAGTTGAATTTTCAATTCAAAAAATTAATTTTCCACGAAAGAAAAAAAATTTGCAACCAAAGAGTTTTATTTTCAACTAAAAATTTGAATTTTCAACTAAAATGATGAATATTTCGCTGCAATACTCAAATTTTCAACCAAAAAGATGAATTTTCAAACAAAAAGATTAATTTTCTAACAAAAAATAAGTTTTTTAACAAAATACATGAATTTTCAACGAAATATTTTAATTTTCTCCTGAAAAAGGTGATTTTTTAAAACAAATAGATGAGTTTTGAACTGAAAAAGACCAATATTCAACCAAAAATGCAATAGTAAAATTTTTAGTCAAAAAAATTATTTTCAAACAAAGAACACCGAATTAAAAAAAAATAGTTAAATTTTCAGGGATCTTTAACTCATAAATTCAACTTTTAACAAATTTTTCAATCAGGAAGATTAATTTCCTACCAAAAAATACTAATATCAAACAGAATAAATAAATTTTCAAATATAAAGATAAAATTTTGAACAAAAATTAAATAGTTAAATTTTCAGTTAAAAAATGAATGTTCAACCAAAAAGATGAATATTTAACTGAAATGATTTAACAGTGAATTGGATTACTTAGATTTTCAGTTGAAAAATAATAATATTCAACCAAAAAAAAAACAAATTTTCAAAAAAATTGTTACATGTTTGCATAAAGTGGTTCATTTTTAACTAAAATAATTAAATTTTCAACCAAAAAGATGAATTTTCAACCAAGAAGATTAATTTTTACCACAAAAGACGAATTTTCAACTAAAAAGGGGAATTTTACAATCAAAAATTAAATAGTTAAATTTGCAGTAAAAAAAAATTATGTTCAACCAAAGAGATGAATTTTTAACTAAAATGACGAAATATTCAACTGGAATAGTTACATTTTAAGTTAAAAAATTAATTTTTAACCAAAAAAAATCACCAAAATAGATAATTTTGGAATCAAAAAGATGAATTTTCAATTTGAATGATGAATTTTCAACCAAAAAAATTAACTTTAGGCAAAAGGGGTTAACTTTTTGCCAAGTAATTAAATTTGCATTTCAAATAAGATCATTTCTAAATGAAAATTGTAGTAGTTGGTATTCCAACCAAAAAAAAAAAAAAAAATCATTTTTATTAAAAAACAGTTGAATTCAACACAGGCGACTTTTCAACATAAGTGGAATTTTCAAGAAAGATTTTTTAGTCAAGACAGAGAAGAAATTGCGAGCAAACTTTTGAATTTTCTACTAAAAATTACCAATTTTCAACAATAAAAAAAAGAATAGTTAATATTTCAGTCAAAAATAATAATTAAAAAAAACTAATTTTCAACAAAATAGTTGAATATAGTAATATTAAACTACTTACATAAATGAAAAATTATTGTTATCAAATTTCATATTGCAATTTAAATAATAAAGGTACGCTCTCGAAAAGTTTCCTGATTAAAAAAAAAAAATTCCCTGACTTTTTCAGGTTTTTTCAGGTGTTTACAAATTTTTTGACAATAACAGGTTTTCCGGATTTTCCAGGTAGGGTAACCCTGTACTAAGGATAGTTCATTCTGACTTAAAAAATGGTTTATTAATATTTATGATATAGATTCTGACAGAGATAAAAATACGACTTTTCTTTCGCGTCCATCTTTCACTCGTTTCAGTCCAGTTTCACTTGTCTCTTTTTTTCTGCGATCGTTTATTCGCATTTCGTTCCAAAATCCCACGAACATGTCCTTGGTGTTGGAAAATCGTAACAAGTTGAGATCGCGCTTCATTCATCCCTTCACTTATTAAGCTACTCCTCTGCATATTTCCCTTAATTAATTCATTCGTCCGCTCGAGTCCATCATCTTTTACACTTTGTTCAGCCTCCAAAATCGCGAGGGTCGATTTCAATTTGTCATGCACTTGCTTCTCCATTTCCGCGAGATCTTCCATTTGCGCCGTCAGGTGGTAAATCTTCCAGCCATTCAATTTTTGAATAACATTCTTTCCTTGGGCCAATTCCGCAACTGTGGGCCTCCTTTCTTCCTTGGGTCTCACGTCGCTCGGCCTTCTGTAGTGGTGAAGTCGTCCGTTCCACCTATTCTTCCAAGAAGAACCTGCAAAAAATAATTAGATTACGAAAATAGAGTAGACTTCCGTTTATTTGAAGCTCCTGAAAACGTACCGGACCGTTTATCCGAAGAGAAGAAGGGGTCCCCACCTCTACCGCAATTACGCAGTTGACATTTAGCAAGCGACGTTGATTGGCTACCCGGCCTTGTAACGCTGCGCTTGCTCTTTAGCAACTTTTTCAACTGCGCATGTGCGGAAAAGCGCGGGTCGATTTGAAACAAATAAATATGCACTATTAATAATAATGCTTTTCGGTACATGCGCAGTTGAAAAGTCGCGTTCCGTTAGCGTTGACTGATTTGCGCGTCATTTCTGGCAATCTTTTCCTCAGTTTTGTATTAAGTCAATATAATAATATCAATTTTATCAAGTAAATATAATAGAATCAAAAAGAGACTCAAATATTTCGCGGCATATTGAGTATTGCAGCATAACGTCATGGCGATGCTAGGCTAGTCTAGGTGAAAATGTCAGCCGTCAGGAAGGTTAGCATATGTGGGACTGTAACTGCATACAAGTTTTTGGAGAAAAATATCCTAAACGTAAAGGTAAGTGATAAAGGTCTGAATAGTAATATTTCTCAAGTGTGAAATCTATTTTCTCAGTCATGTCCCATTCTTTTGTCGATTCACGACCTTTCAGTTGCACGAATTACAAGCAACTGTCTGAAATTTGAGGTTAGCGAGTACCTGAGCTGATACACTAACGTGAAATTTAGGATATTTTATTTTGTTCCATGAAACTGAAAGATGAATCCACAAAAGAATGAAACATGAGTGAAGAAATACATTTTACACTATAGAAATATTACTATTCGTACATTTATGACTTACTTTTACTTTTAAAATATTTTCTCGCAAAAGCCTGCATTACAGTGACGTCATGCTAAAATGCTTAATTCAAATATTCCCGCTCTTCGGGCCTCCTCTTTTAATGGGTCAGTCGCTGCCGCGGGCATGACCGCACAGCCCATACAGGGATCGTGGTGGGAGTGCGCAACTTAAAATAAGTGAGTGTAGAGGGGTAAAATAAGTGAATGTTAAATAAGTTGTTAAAATAAACGTAAATCCACTGTATTCTGAAATTTTGGAACACGTACCCCCTTTTATCCAGGGTCCATAAGATTTGACCTCCCGCGCCCTCATCGTACATATTTTTTTCCGACTAAATTTTTTTTGTTAATTTAGCGGTTATTCAAAAATTACGAAATACGATTTGGGGTAAGGTGGTATTTGGTAAAATCTTACTCTTTGTTACGAATTAACAAAGTAGTTCAACTTTCAACCAAGAAAAGATAGTTGAACTGAATGAAAAAGACGAATTTTCACCAAAATAGTTCAATCCTCAATTAAAACAGATTTATTTTCAACCAAATCGTTGCAGTTTCTAACAAACAAGTTTTTTAACCATCAGTTTTTAACAAATAATATTAATTTTCTACCAAAATAGACGAATTTTGTACAAATTACACAAATTTTTGACCAAATTGTTGAATTTGAAAACTAAACATTACCAAACAGTTAAATTTCCTAATAAATTATACAACTTTCAAGCCGAATAAAAAATTTTTCAACAAAACAGTTGGATTTTCAACGCAAAAATATGATTTTTTAACTAAGAAAAAAACGAATTTTCAACAAAGTAGTTCAATTTTTATTTAAATACACCAGAACCTCGGTTGAGAAAAGTTTGTAAATAGAGCGTCGCTACTAGTAGCGGAGCGATAAAAGCGGTTAGTGCCCTCAGTGGATAATTCGATTATCTGTCAGCATACGCTTCAGTTTGTTTTTAGTGTTTAGCGAGGTGTCTCGATTTCGGATGTGTGACTTGTTAAAATGCTGAAGGAAAGTAGATAACCGAAAGTTGATAACCAAATGTACAATGTATGAAATTAAGCAAAATAAAGTGTACGTAAGCATTTAATCAGTGTTTGATCTATTACCGTTACCAATTAAAGAATTTAATCAAGAATTTTATATTAATAACCTGTAAACTGTTTTTCTTTTACACTATTATAAATTCCTAATCCAAAAACTTCAATAGAACTTCTTGTTCTTTTGATAAAATAACGAAGTTCATCATTGAAACAAAAGTAATTTTATAAATGAAAATTTGACTATTTCATTATTGTGTCGATAAATCTTGGTTTTAACCAAAAAATTTAACTACTTATTGAAAAATTAAAGTAATTTATCAGAAATGCATTTCTTTGCAGATGAAAAAAAATTGTTTTTTCTGTAATTAAAAACGCGCGAAAATCTAAATAATCCTCTTTTGTAAAAAATTCATCTTCACTTTGCTTCAGAAAAATCCAACAGAAATGG
>JAUELO010000001.1:3469123-3482401 GCA_032357855.1 Amphibolips quercusostensackenii | reverse complement strand
AAAATAACAAATTGATAAAGAAATAATAAAATACACTCAAAATAACAAGTCAACACAAACTACTAAAGAAAAAGAGAGAAAAACGACCACCATTCTACCCTACATCCAATGCATCACAGAACAAATAGGAAGAATTCTGAACAAACACAATATTTAAACCATATTCAAACCACCTGCAAAAATAGGACAACTTCTAAACAATTTAACGATGAAAAAGAACCTCTCAGAGATCCTGGAGTATATAAAATTTATTGCTGTTGTAGCAAAGTCTACATTAAAAAAACTGAAAGAGCGGTTAGCCAACGTGTAAAGGAACATGAGAGTAAAGTCAGGCTAAAAAATTTCACGCAATCAGCACTAGCTGAGCATCATATTGAAACAGGTCATAGCATTTTATTTGACAAAACAACCGTCATCGCAATAGCATACAATATTTTTCCAAGAAAACATGGAGAAGGAATTGAAATCTTAAAACACCCTAAAAACATCACTAGGGACAATGGATATAATGCCAATCTGATTTGGCTTTACATTGTCCTGATTTTGTTGGAAAAGACTTGATTGGCCAATCAGGTTCAATTAGCCTTCATGATAGGCGCTCTGGCCAATCACAGGCATCGTAGAGAGTATATACAAGAACAACATAACTTGAAACGTCAGTTTCAGGTTAGCCCCGAAGAAGTGAACTGCAATGTTCACGAAACGTCGTCAATATTCAAGGTTTTGCACACGATTGAAACCCGAAACGCATCCTTTTATTTTATTATAATGAATCATCGTGAAAGCATTACATCTATTATAAAAGTATATATGTATAATGATAAAAATAAGACTGAAGCGATTGCTAATCCATTTGAATTGGTTTATGAACAAAATGAAGAATAGGAATTCATTACCACAATTAAAAAGTTGTAATTATAGTTAATAAATATATAAAAGACACTAAAATAACTCATGAAAAAGTTGTGATGACATCACGAAAGAAGTCCTGTTTTATATTAAGAATCTTAAAAATAATAAAGCTACAGGTGTAGATGAAATCGATGGAATAATTATTCAGCAACTGACTGAAAAAGTAGTCGTAATGATTACTAAGATTGTAAATGGAATCCTGTGCTTAGGTCACTTTTCGACTAAGTGGAAAACAGCTAAAACTATATACGAATTCCTAAAACAGGTATAAATCATTCTTTTGTTAGTAATTACCGAATAATAAGTCTTTTTTACATCTGAGTAAAATTGCGGAGAAAATGATTAAAAATAGAATTGATAAAATATTTGACCAAAATAATATTGTGATTAACGAAAAATTTGCGTTCCGTAGGCACAATACAGTTGCTTAGACTGCAAAAATAACCAATGACATTACGAAAAATTATAATAATAAAATGCATGCTGGTGCAGTACTGTTGCATGCGGAGAAGGCTTTTGATGTAGTTTGGCACAATGGCATAATCTACAAGTTAATTTAACTTAAGTTTTCACGATATTTAGTACTTCTAATAAGTTCGTATCTCTGGAACAGACATATTTTTATGTTACAAAAAAATGTTAAATCAAAAACAAAGAGAATTGTAGCTGGTGTCCCTCAAGGATCAGTTATAGGGTCACAGTTATTTATTATTTATACTAATGAAATATCTAAAACAAGAAATGTTAAGTTTACTTTTTTTGCGGACAATAAAGCTTTGCACACCTAGTCATATAGATTAGACACTATTGTAAATAGATTACAAGTTGCTGCAAACAGAAGCGATCATGTTGACCAAAAAAAAGACCTAAAATAAAAAAAAAACTTTAAAGTAGGTCATTACTATATTAATTTTTGTGAAAGCTGTAAAACTCCTTGGTGAAATACTTATAAGAGGCTAACATTTAGAAGACATGTTAATTTTATGAGTCAGAGAGCAATAGGATCTTCAATGACATTATATCCATTACTAAATAGGGGATCAAAATTAAGTACTTGCAATAAAAAAATGATTTATTCAATGAAAATAAGACCTACATTGACATATACGTGCCCTGTATGGAGCTACACTTCACAAACAAGAGCTACGATGAAATACTACTTAATAGTTAAAGATCATCCTAATAAACTTATTAAAAAAATTATTTACAAAACATCTAAATGTAAGCATAAGAGAATCATGCATCTTTTATACAAGTAGGCTAATTGTATAATCTTGATATTATTCAAGAGATTTGAAGCATAATTTTGTGCTAAATATTTTTTTTTTTTTTTAATCTTTTTCTACATAAGAAACGATATCCGTTCTTTGATAAATCTGTTTATATAATCACGTAGCGAAAGTAAATTATTGATAACATAAGTTAGGAAAGTTATAGGTGCGTAAGCTAAGGTACTTGTACATTATTTTTTTTTGTATATATTATGTACCAATTCTCAATGAAACATTAAACAATGGCATAAGACTAGACAAATTTTGTTATTTTTATTGAGAACATTACAAAATAAATATGTTCTCGTTAAAGCTTTGCACTTAAAACATTTTTAATTATTAGCGTTTGAAATTTAAATTTGTCAAATTGCAAGCCTTGACAGTTGGACATTTTCAGTCTAAAACGTTTAAAATCTAATAATTTAGAAAATCAATTACAGTCTTAAACTGTTTTCTCTTTTCCTTATTTTCTCATCTTTTATAAGGAATTTCTCCTTTTTTCAAAAAGAATTTCTTTTTGGCTGAAAGTTTTTGTTGTTGTTAAGAATTCGACAATTTATGTAAAAATATAATTATTTTTTTGTTGTAAATTCAACTTTCTCAGTTAAAAATTAACCTACACGTAGAAAATTCAACTGTCTTCTAAAAAATTCTTTTTTTTTTAACATAAACATTCAACTATTTGGTTAAAAATTCACCTATTTTGTTAAAAATTCGTCTTTTAATTGAAAGTCAAACTTTCCGGTGGTAAGTGCAACTGTTTGGTTAAAAAATGAATTTGTTGTCAGAAATTCCAATTTAAGTTTGAAAAATCATTTTCCTTCATTGAAAACTATTAGCTCATTGAAACTTTAACTTGTGAAGCTGATCATTCAACTGTCTTTTAAATAATTTGTCTTTTAGGTTTAAAAATTTAACTAAGAGAAAATGTCCTAGGAATTTTGATTATTCTGTTTTAAGGTCTTCTTTTTTGGTTTAAAATTTAACGGTTCTTAGCTGGAAATAAATATTTTTGTTGAAAATTTGACTACTTTTATAAAATGTCTTCTTGCTAAAAAATAAGTCTTTTCCTTAATTTCAACCATTTGGTTAAAAATTTTTTTTTGCAGGTTGAAAATTTGACCATTGGGATGAAAATTCAATTATTTTGATTGATTATAATGTTTTTTGTTCAAAAATTTAACTATTTAGAAGAAAATTCAACTGTTTTTTGATAAGGTTTAATCTTTTTTATGTGAAAATTCGAACATTTGGTTGAAAATCCAATTATTTGCTCAAAAGTCTTCTTTTTTGGTCAAAAATTTAACTGTTTTGCTGAATATTAATTTTTTTGGGTAGAAAATTTCTTTTTATGGATTAAAAGTACATCATCTTTCTTGAATAAAAATATTTTTTTGTTGAAAATTAAACTTTTTGGGCTGAAAGTGCAAGTGTCTTCTAAAAAATTCGTATTTTCGACTTGAAAATTCAACTATTTTGTTGAATATGCAATATTTTTTGGTTAGGATTTAATCTCTGTTATGTGAAAATTCGACCATTTGGTTAAAAATTCAATTATTTTGTTCAAAAGTCGTCTGTTTTGATTAAAAATTCAACCTTTTTTTAGAACATTCACCTTTTTGGATGGATAATTCGTCCTTAAGGATTGAAGATTCATCTCTTATAGTAAAAAAGTAAATTTCTTGGATTGCAAATTTTTCTTTCTTAGTTTAAAATAAATTTCTTCTTGTTGAAGATTGAACTGTCTTCTAAAAAGTAATTTATTTCTAAATTCAACTATTTTGTTGAAAATTCATCTTCCTCGGTTGAAAATGATATTTTTTGTTGAAAATTCCATTTTTCAGGTTAGTAATAAATTTTTTAAATTCGTCTTTTTGGCATGAAAATTTGACTATTTCTTTGAAGTTTACTCTTTTTTGTTTGCACGTTCTTCCATTTAGTTGAAAATTCGTCCTTTTTAGTTGCGATTTCCACCACTCTATTGAAAGCGCAATATATTTCAGTCTTAAATTTGAAGCCAGTTTTAAATAAAAAAATTTTTTTTTAGATAATTCAGGTTGACAAGTTTAACAGCTTAGAAAGAGTTATTTTTGAAATTTACATTCAGATTCTGAATTCTTCCAGCTGAATGATTATTGTTAAAAATGCTTTACAACAGAAAAATAATCTTGATTGTGCAGAGAGTATTTAAAGGTCATTCTGAATTGTATATTTAATATAATTAAACAAATAAAATTATTATTGCAGTCATTCAGTATATGATACTTCTTTTTTTATCTTACAAACTTTGATGCGACTTTTTTTGGACTCTTTTCGAAATTTCATGCTTTTTTAAACTTTTTAAAAGTTTTCTAGTTGATTAGAGTCTTGTACCATTTTTTTAAATTGTTGTTAGAAGGTAAAGGAAACTATTCCTTGAATTAAATTCGGTGAGTCTAGAAGCCACTTAACATTGCACAGGGAACAGGGAATATACTATGTTCGATTTTGAGAGAACCAAAGCGGAGCGAACCTGGTCCTGTGGGACTTGGAAACAGGAGGGCAAAGGGTGGACGACACGAGTTTTTGGTGCACGGATTACAATTTCAAATCGCACTGTCGATGAATTAAAGATCCGAGCTTCCGTCTGTCTATCCGTCTGTATTTTCGCATACGAGAGAGGGTCACAACACTGTTGCCTGATTCGATTTCTTGCCTCCTTCCTGTCTCTGTGTGTATTACCCTGTTTCTATACGTTCCTTTACTGCATAATCGTATACGTGATACAATAACTTCTCAGTGCACATCGACAAGTGATGTAACTATAAACTACTAACGGTAAATTAAATGGTTTCTCGGTAATCAGAAGCAGGTTAATGGAGAATAGACATAAGAAGACCAAAGTAGTGTAACCGAAAATTAGCACATTTATGTGGTATGAAAATGGTTACAATACTTCCCGTTCCCCAGTATGGCGCTGGTGTCGCACTCGTATCAAATGACAGCTGCCTACGTTTTCATTGACACATTTTGCATTATTTACAATTGTGGTATAAATGTAATTTACATAGATAAATTGTTATTGACATAAAAAAAGATTTAAATAACTTAAATAATTTTTTTACCGCGAATGATTTGGTAAATATAAGTTAAGTTGCATGGTGGCGATGAAAAATATGTATACATAACTTACCAGTTTTTAAATCTTGTAGGCTTACACATCACAGAACTGATATCACACTTTCAGTTGAATATAACATTTTTTATATTCCAATATACTTTACGTGGCTTAATAAATTGCTTAAGAGATTAAAGAATGAAGTATTATTGTTTAAGCCTTGAGGTTATATTTACACCGACCATGACGGCAGCCATCGATACGCGTGCTGCACTAGCGCCTCGCTCGAGAAGATCTAGCATTTTGATGCATTATGTACATACGACCGAAAAATGCTCGTTTTTGGTGAAGTCAATGTGCAGGGCTTCAATCTCCTTATAAATATTCTCCATGAGCAGGTTATCGCTACCGGTATTAGCTGTTTTATTTGATAATGGCTGCAAGTCAGGGAAAACCTGGAAATCAGGGCAAAGTCAGGGAATTTCGTTGGTTAGATAAAGTCAAGGATTTTGAAAACTCAGTGTGTGGCAGTAGGGCGACAGGGCAGAAAAGAAACTTGGATGGATTAACTTTTAATTTTTTCGGGAGGAATTATGAGTTTTGATAAGATCGCGTAGCAAGAGAGTGAAGAGAGAGAAAGAGAAAGAGTGAAAGCATATACATGCTATGGTTAGCGTGGCAGGAGTGGGCACATCGAAGAGGAGTCTTTAGAACAATTGCGAATCGCCGCATAAAAGGGAGACGCTAATAGAGAGAGAGAAGGTATAGAGAGTATACTTGTAAGAGAGAGAGAGAGAGGCGAAGAGATATTGAATCCGTCCGTTCGTTTTTTTTAATTAGGTTAATTTCAGTTAACAGCTATTGAATTCAGGTCTATACCTATTTCTAAATTTTCTAAAATTATTTTGAAACCTTTCAGAGTATATTTTTTAAAAATTTTAAAAATGTTAAATATATTTCAATAATTTCAAAGAATTTCGTTGGATTTTTAATATTTTAGCGTTCCTTAGAAAATTCCAAGGAATTTTCAAAGGGTTTTAAAAGATTTCAAAGGATTTCAAATATTTTAGAGTATTTTAAACATTCCAAAGAATTTTAAACAGATTTGAAAAATTAGAAGGAATTTCGAAGGATTTTAAAGCCTTTACTTTACTTTTAAAAATTCCAAGAAATTTTCAGAAGCTTAAAAAGCTTAAAGGAATTTTAGATGATTTCAAAGGCTTTAAAATTTTTAAGGGTATTTTGTAGATTACAAAAATTTGTTTGAAGGTTTCAAAAATTAAAAAAATTCCAAAGATTTTTGAAGCTCTCAGGGTATTTTTAAAAATTCCAAGAAATTTTTTAGGGATTTTAAAAGATTTCTAAGGAATAGAAATATTTTAAGGTATTTTGAAAGATTCCAAAAAATTTTTAACAGATTTCAAATTTTAAAAGGGATTTCGAAGGATTTTAAAGCCTTTACTTTACTTTTAAAAATTCCAAGAAATTTTTAAGATCTTAAAGCTTCAAGGAATTTTAGATGATTCCAAAGGCTTTCAAGTTTTAAAGGGTATTTTAAGAAATTGCAAAAAAAATTTTTAGGTTTCAATAATTTAAAAAAATTCCAAAGATTTTTAAAGCTCTCAGGGTATTTTAAAAAATTCCAAGAAATTTTCGAGGAATTTTAAAAGATTTCAAAGGATTTGAAATATTTTATAGTATTTTAAAAGATTCCAAAGAATTTTTAATATATTTAAATAATTTGTAGGGATTCTGAAAGGTTTTTAAAGCTTTTAGGGTATTTTAAAAAATTTCCAGGAATTTCCTAATAGCTTAAAAGGCTTCCAGGAATTTCAAATGATTTCAAAGGCTTTTAAATTTTTGAGGGTATTTTGAATGATTTTAAAGAATTTTTCAATATATTTCAATAACTTAAAGAGGTTCTGCAGGCTTTTAAAATCTTCATTGTGTTTTTAAAAATTTTGAGGAAAAATTTAGGAGCTTAAGAAGCTTCAAGGAATTTCAAAAGATTCAAAGAATTTGAAATATTGTAAAACGTTTTAAGAGATTCCTAAGAATATTTGATAGATTGCAGTAACTTGGAAGTATTCCAAAGATTTTGAAAGCTTTCAGGGTATTTAAAAAATGTTAAGGGATTTTCAAGGAATATTAAAAGATTTTAAAGGATTTGAAGCATTTTAGGGTATTTTGAAAGATTAAAAAAAATCTTTGATAAATTTAAATTACTTGAAGGGATTCTGTGGGATTTTTAAGACCTAGTTGTATTTTCTTAAATTTTAAAGAATTTTAAAAGTTCAAAAAGTTTCAAGGAAATTTAAAAGATTTCAAAGGATTTGAAACAATTTAGGGCCTTTTTAAAAGATTCCAAAAAATATTAAATAGATTTCAATCAATTTAATTTTTGTATTTTTAAAAATTCCAAGAAATATTCAGGACCTTAAATGCTTCAAGGAAGTTCAAAAGAGTCCAAAGAATTCAAAACATTTAAGAGTATTTTGAAAGATTTCTAAGAATTTTTATCGGAATTCAATAATTAAAGGGATTCCAAAGTTTTTTGAAGCTTTTAAATGTTTTTTGAAATTCCTAGAAATGTCTAAGGGTTTTCAAAAGATTGCAAACGATTGGAAATATTTCAGGGTGTTTTAAAAAATTCCTAAGAATTTGAATTATAATTCAATAATTAAAGAGATTCCAAAGTTTTGCAAAGCTTTAAGGGTGTTTTTGAAAATTTCAAGGAATTTTTGAGGTTTTCAAAAGATTTAAAAGGATTTAAAATATTTTAGGGTGTTTTGAAAGATTTCAAAGGATTTTTAATATCCTTTAATCGTTTAAAAAGGATACAAAGATTTTTGAAGCTTTTAGGGTATTTTTAAAAATTTTAAGGAATTTTAAAGGGGCTTCAACAGATTTCAAAGGATTTGAAATATTATAGGGTGTTAAAGATTCCTAAAAATTTTAATTAGAATTCAATAATTAAATGCATTCCAAAGTCTTGTAAAGCTTTTAGGGTATTTTTAGAAATTCCAAAGAATGTTTGAGGGTTTTCAAAATATTTCAAAGCATTTGAAAAAATCAAAATGTGTTTTGAAAGATTCCAAAAAAATTTTAATATCCTTTTTAATAGCTTCACGGGAATCCGAAGGTTTTATAAGCTTTTACGGTATTTTAAAAAATTCCAAGGAATTTTCGAAGGGTTTCGAAAGATTTCAAAGGATTTCAAAAATATTTTAGGGTATTTGAAAAGATTATACAGAATTTTTAACAGATTTCAAAAATTAGAAGGGATTCTGCAGGATTTTAAATCCTTTATTGTATTATTAAAAATTTCAAGGAAAGTGTAATAGCTCAAAAAGCTTCAAGGAATTTCAAAACATTTCAAAGGATTTTAAATATTTTAAGATACTTTAGGAGATACTAAAGAATTCTTAATAGATTTCAATCAATTCAAGGAATTCTGAAGGTTTTTAAAGCTTCGAGGGTATTTTTATAAAAAATCCCAAGGAATTTTTAAGGGATTTCAAACTATTTTAAAGGATTTGAAATATTTAAGGGTATTTTAAAAGATTCCAGAGAATTTGTAATAGATTTCATTAACTTGAAGGGATTCCGAAAGATTTTAAAGACTCTATTGTATTTTAAAAAATTACAAGGAATTTTCAAGAGCCTAAAAAGCTTAAAGGAATTTCAAAAACTTGCAAAGATTTAAAATATTCAAGAGTATTTTGAAAAATTCCTAAGGATTTGTAATAGAATTTAATAATTTGAAGGGATTCCAAAGTTGTTTAAAAATTTCAGGATGTTTTTAAAAATTCCAAAAAACTTCAAAGGGATTTCAAATGATTTGAAATCTTTTAGGGCATTTTGAAAGATTCCGAAGAATTTCCAATAGTTTAAAAAAACTAGGAGGGATCGCGAAGGATTTAAAGCTTTTTTTTGTGATTTCTAGAATTCCAATTAACATTCAAGAGCTTTAAAATGTTGACAGGGATTTTAAACGATTTGAAATATTTTAGGGTATTTTCAAAGATTTTAGAGAATTTTTTATACATTGTAATTATGTAAATAAATTTAAAAGGATTTTCGGATATTTTTAAAATATATTTTAGGAATTCTTAAGAGTTTTAAAAAGATTGGACATAATACAAAAGATTTCAAAGGATTTTAAATATTTTAGCGCATTTTAATTGAAAGATTCCAAAGCGTTTTCAAGATATTAAAAAATGTTCAAGAAATTTTTAAGGATTTGACTAATTTAGTAAGTAATTAGGTATTTCGTAATTAATTAAGTAATTATGCATTTAGTAATTTACTGAGTATTTAATTAATTTTTATCTACAGGGTTACTGGATATTTTAGAAGATTCCAAGGGAATTTATCAGATTTCTGAGGATTTCAATGATTTTAAGGTATTTTGAAACCTCTTAAGATATTTTTATAGACCTCCTATAAATTAAGAAACTATAAGATGTCACGTTAATTATCGAAATTTTATAATATCCCAATTGAGGGATTTCATGGGATTTCAAAGATTTTTGAATATTTCAAGATATTTCCAAGGATTTTTGCGAATTTTATAGATATGAGAATACGTTAAAAGATATCAAGAAATTTCCAATTGATTTCCATAATATGAAGGGATTTCAAACCAGACTAAAGATTGTAGGTTATTTTTAAAATTTCAAAGGAATTTTTTAGAGCTTTAAAAAACTTTAAGGGGTTTTAAGAGATTTTACAGTACTTTAAATATATTAGGGTATTTTTTTATATTTTAATAATTTAAAGTGATTCAAAAGGATATGGAAGATTTTAGACTATTTAAAAAAATTATCAATAGGTTTCAAAACCAAAAAGAATTCGAAGTATTTCAAAACATTTTACAGGATTTGAAATATTGTAGGTTTTTTTAAAAGATTTTAAGAATTTACTATTTATTTCAGTAATTCAATGGGATTTCAAAAGATTTGGAATATTTCAAGGAATTTGAAAAAATTGCAAGGTATTCTCGAAAGCTCTCAAGAGATTTAAATAATTTTAAAGATTCTAAAGGATTTACATAAATATTTTTAGTGATTCTTAAAAGGAATTTTTAATTGATCCCACGAAATTTGAAGGGATTTTAAAGGGTTCGAAATATTTTAAAATGTGCTAATTTTGAAATTAGAATAAGTCCAAATTTAAAATCCTATTCAACCTTTAATACTCAAATTATTGTATAGAATTCCTGAAAATCAAAACAAGAACTTAACGACCAAATTTGGATAACCAACCTAAAATGTTCCTATTGTGATTGAAAAGGGAAAAGAAAATATTACTAGGGTAAATATAAATATTTTAGGATATCTTAAGAGATTCCTAGATGTTTTCAAAAGATTCAAGAAATTTTTAACGATTTTTCAGGATTTTAAATATCTTAGGTCATTTTTAAACGATTTTAATCATTTGTAGAGATTCCAAAGGATATCAGGATATTTTTAAAAATTCTACGGAATTTTTAATTAATGTTAATAATCTAAAGCGATTTTTAGAGGATTTAAAATATTTTAGGATATTTAGAAATAATTTAAGGCATTTTTAGGTAACTTTAAGAATTTAAAGGGATTTCAAAGGATTTAGAATGTTTTACGGTATTTTAAAAGATTCCAAGGCACTTTCAAAAGATTTAGGAAACTTCCTCAGATTTCACAGGATTTTGAATATTTTAGGTTATTTTAAAACGACGTTGATCATTGATTGTGATTTTAAAGGAATTTAAGGTATTTTTAAAAATTCTACGAAATTCTTTATTGATTTCAATAATCTAAAGAGATTTTAAAGGATTTGAAATATTTAAGGGTATGTAGGAATATTCTAAGGATTTTTTAATTGATTTTAATAATTTGAAAGGATTTGAAAGGATTTGAAATATTATATGGTATTTGGAAATATTGCAAGGCATTTTTATATAATTCCAATACTTTGAAGAGATTCTAAGGGATTTGAAATATTTTAGGGTATTTGAAAATATTTCAAGGTATTTTTTAATGATTTCAATAATTTGAAGGGATTTCAACAAATTTTAAATATTTTAGGGTATTTTAAAAGATTCCAAGAAATTGCAAAGAGCATTAAGTAGTTAAAATTATAAGAAATTTTTATATGATTTAAAAAAATTAAAGGGATTTAAACGGTTTGAAGTATTTTAGGGTAATCTAAAAATTTCAATGCAGTTTTGAAGGGGTTAAGAAATTTCAAAAGATTTTACAGTATTTTAAATATGTCAGTTTATTTTCAAACGATTTTATTCGTTTATAGTGGTTTTTAAGGATTCTAGGGTATTTAGAAAATTCCACAACATTTTGAATTTGTTTAAATAATTTAAAGGTATTTTTTAAGGATTTTAAATATTTTAGGTCTTATAAAAACATTTCAAGGAATTTTTAAGGGCTTTAAAAAGTTTAAATTATTCAAGAATTTTTAATTGATTTGAAGAATTTGAAAGGATTTAAAAGGGTTTGAAGTGTTCAGGGTATTTAAATAGATGCTAAGATATTTTCAAAAGATTAAAAAATTTTTTAAATAATTCAACAGGATTTCAAATAGCTTAGGGCATTCAATAGATTCCAATAATTTAAAGTGATTCTAAAGGAGTTTTAAAGATTTTATTTTTTTCAAATTCTAAGTATTTTTCAATAGCTTTAACAATTTTGAAGAGGATTTAAAATATTTTCAAGGATTTGCAGTTCTGTCGGGTCATTTAAATGATTCTAACAAATTTTCAATTTATTTTATTGATTGCATGTAAGTTCAAAGTGAATGAAATTTTTTAGGACATATAAAATAATATCAAGGTATTTTTAAGAACTTTAAAGAGTTTCAAGGAATTTCAAAAGATTTTAAAGGATTTAAAAATTTTTAGGAATTTTTGAAAGAGCTCAAAAATTTTTTTAATTATTTTAATAATGTAAAAGAATTTATATATCAAAATACTTTTGCGTATTTTAGAAGATCCCAAGGATTTTTTTATCATATTTTAATAATTTTAAGGGATTCCGAAGGATTTTTAAGATTTTAGAATATTTTTTTTAAACATCAAAAAAATGTTGAAGAGCTTTAAAATGTTTTTAGAAATTCATCAATATTGCAAAGGATTTCATATATTGTAGAGTATTTTAAAATATTGAATGTTTAAGAAATGGTCAAATTTTTTTTGCAATTAATTTAAATTCCTTTAGGATTCACCCTGAGTTCTTATTGATTTACCCGAAATTGTCCTAAATTATTTAGAATTCCTTAGAATTCACTTAAATTAATTTAAAATGCACCATGATTTTTTATGAATTTCATCGAATCATTTTAATTTCCCTTAAATTCCTCTAAACTTACTCCAATTTTACTTAATTTAATTGAGTTTTTGGAAAAAAATTTTTCTCTTAATTCGAATTCTTTTGAATTTAGCTTAAATGACTTTGAAATCTCATAAATTTATGCAAAATTTGTTAGAATTCACCTCGAATCATGATAAATGCCATCAAATTCTTTTTGATTCTTTTCAATTTAAAAGAACATTAGTCACATTGTTAAGGGACATTAGTCACTTTATGTCACTTTTTGGGATGTTGCATTAAATAATATAAAAAAATATTTTGATTTTTTGGTAGCTCATTCACATATTCCAAGAAGAAAGAATTTTTTATTGAACACGAAACATATTTTCTTGAAACAAATTTTGAATATCGCGCCAGTTCGCGGTATTCTTCACCAAACGCATAGATTGGCTACATCTGTGTGGCGTCATTCTTCACGGGAAAATTCAAACTACCTAAATTATGCAAATTAAAAAAAAAAATAAAAATAGCTTATAAATATACATTTCAATGTATAAATGACTCTAAACGGCTTTCATGTATTATTATGAAATAATGATTAATAATGATTGACAGGAAAGGAATTGAAATAGTCTCTCGCGATTCTACTAATTCCATTTACGCGTATTACGGGCATTCTTTGTTTATATCATTG
>JAUELO010000001.1:3423792-3443822 GCA_032357855.1 Amphibolips quercusostensackenii | reverse complement strand
AAAAAGTTATGAATTTTATTCTTGAGCATGTTAAAAATGTACAAAAACGTTACCTTTTCTATTATTGTAAAAAGTTTCATAAAATATTTTTTCCATCTCAATTCTGTTTTGGAAGGGAATTTTTTGGACTTCTACGCAGTAGGAAAAAATGACTTTTTTGCTTTAAACTAACGTACAGCCCACAAATATGGGCGGATAGGGACAAAGAAAATTTTAAAAAAAGCTGAAGAAAGTTTTTGAGCCTGATTCTTAAATTATTCTTCAACTTTTTTTTATAAATAAACAAATATGACAAAAAAAAATAGCAATTTCATTTTGACGTCCATAGTGCTCGCTAATAATAGAAAACAAATTTCAATAGCCTGCAAATTATAGATTAACATTAGATAAGGATATTATATCATGATACAACAAACAAACCAAAATTTTGTAAACAAATTATTTTCTATAATTTTCAATAAGTTCAGGTTTTATTTGAGTAAAATTGCCAGAAATTTGGTTTTAAATAACATTATCATGAAAAAAATTTCTCCTAAGATAATTCTTGATAATATTGTAAACAAATTTATTTAACAAATGCATTATTTAAGAATTTGTCCGCAAAAAAATTCGTTTTTTTTGTCAAATTTTTAAATTAGAAATCTGATAAAAATTACAAAAAATTGACAATTGTTTGATAAATTTATGATTTTTGAAACAAATTTAATAAATAAATGCATTCTTCGGACATCCGTACACGGAAAAATTAGTTTTTCTCACGGTTCTTTTAATTGGGATCTTTATCATGATTTTGGGAACATTCATAATAAGTTCATAAATTTTTTGATTTTTTCAACAGTTTAATGTCTTCTTCAAACAAATTTAATGAATAAATGCATTATTCAGGTATTTTTTGCAAAAAAAGTTTATTTTTTCAATCTTAGTCCTTTTAGTTTCTTATTACTTTCATTCTTTTAATAAAACCCAAATAATGATTTTTTTAAATTAAATTTATTTTTAAAAAATTATGGAATTTATAAACTAAGTATGAGTGTCGATTAAATTATCATAGACTTCCCAATCAAAAAGGCTAATAATAAAAAAAAAATTTTTTGGCGACAAATGTCTGAATAATGCATATTTTAACTAGATTTGTTAATATAGATACAATTAATCAGCAAATTAAAAATGTCTCTGAAATTATCATTAGGTTTTCAATTAAAAGGACTGACATAAAAAAAACTAATTCTTCTGTCGATAAATGCCTAAATAATGTATTTGTTTATAATATTAACAAAAATAATTTTAGGAAAGATGTTATTTATTATAATAATGTGTCCATCCAAATTTTTTTCAATATATCTTTCAAAATGTAGAATTATTGTAATTTATAGAAAACACACTTTCAACAAATAATTTGTTCATAAAAAATTGTTTTGTTTTTTGTATCATAATAGAATATCTTTAAGTAATGTGAATCTATGAAACGTTGGCGATTACAACAATTTCTCCATTATTGACGAGCACCATGTACATCAGATAGTAAAAAATTGCAATTTTTTTGACATATTTGTTTATTTATAACAAATTAGAAAACTAAATTATAAATCTGCCTCGATAACTTACTTTGAAATTAAATAAACTTTTTTGCGCCCAATTTGGTCAATATTTGTGGGTAGTACGTTTTTCTGAACCAAAAAAGTCATTTTTTTTCATTGTCCTCTGGTCTGAACTAAAAACGGAAAAGTTTTTATTTTAAATCCTTTTCTATCTTGAAAGGAGGGACCGTTCATGTTTAGACTTCTTTTTCGACTTAAACATGTTTCACTTTAAAGTTTATTCTGACTTAAAAAGAGAAAATTTTTTGGACTTTTAGCCCGAAATAAAAAAGAAAAAGTTTTCATTTCAGATTTTTTTCTAACTAGAAATAAGAGACTGTTCATTTTTAGACTTCTTCTTCGACTTGAACATGTTTTCATCTAGAGTTTATTCTGACATAAGAGGAGAAAATTTTTTTTGGACTTCTGATTCAAAATTGGAAAATCAAACGTTTTTATTTTAATGTTGACTCTGACTCAAAAGGTGTTACTGTTTATTTTCAGACTTCTTTTCAACTTAAACATGTTTTACTTTAGAGTTTATGCTGACTTGGAAGAAGGAAATTTTTTTTGGACTGCTGATCCCAATTCGGAAAATAAAAGGTTTTTATTTTAAAGTTTACGCTGACACAAAAAGATACTGTTCATTTTTGGACTTCTTTTTCGACTTGAACATGTTTTACTTTAGAGTTTATTCTGACTTAAAAAGAGAAATTTTTTTGGACTTTTACTCCAAAATAAAAAAAAAAGTTTTGTTTTAGAGTTTTTCTGACTAAAAATAAGGGACTGTTCTTTTTAAGACTTTTTCATCGACATGAACATGTTTTGAATTAGAGTTTATTTTGACTTCGAAGGAGGAAATATTTTTGGACTTCTGGTCCCAAATTGAAAAATAAAAGGTTTTTATTTTAAAGTTTATTTGACTTAAATGGAGGTACTGTAATTTTTATACTTTTTTTCGACTTGAACATGTTTTACTTTAGAGCTTATTCTGACTCGGAAAGAATTTTTTGGACTTTTAGTCCGAAATTAAAAAAAAAAGTTTTTTTCAGACTTTTTTTTACTAGAAATGAGAGACTGTTCATTTTTAGACTTCTTCATCGAATTAAACATGTTTTAATTTAGAGTTTATTTTGACTTGAAAGAAAGAATTTTTTTTTTTTATTTCTGGTCCCAAATTCAAAAAGAAGTTTTTTATTTTGAAGTTCATTCTGACTTGAAAGACGGAAATTTTTTCAGACTTCTAGTCTGAACTGAAAAAGGAAAAAATTCTTATTTCAGAATTTTTTCTGACTAGAAAGAAAGGACAGCTCATTTTTTGACTTCTTTTCCGACTTGGAAATATTTTATTTTTTAGTTTATTCTGACTTGAAAGACAAATTTTTTTTTGGACTTGTTGTCCGAGTTAAAAAAGACAAAGTTTTTATTTTAGAGTTTATCCTGACTTGAAAGGAGGGAACGTTCATTTTTAGACTTCTTTTTCCACTTGAACATGTTTCACTTTAGAGCTTATTCTGTCTTGGAAGGAGGGCATTTTTTGGACTTTTAGTCAGAAATAAAAAAGAAAAAGTTTTTGTTTCATAGTTTTTTTCCGACTAGAAGAGAGGGACCGTTCATTTTTAGACTTCTTTTTTGACTTGAACATGTTTTACTTTAGTTTATTCTGACTGGAAAGGAGGGAATTTTTTGGACGTCTAGTCTAAATTAAAAAAGAAAGTTTTTATTTTAGAGTCTTTTCCTGACTAGAAAAGAGGGAATGTTCATTTTTACACTTCTTTCGCGACTTAAACGTGTTTTACTTTAGAGTTTATTCTGACTTGGAAGAAGGGAATTTTTCGGACTTTTAGTCCAAAATAAAAAAGAAAAAGTTTTTATTTTAGAGTTTATTCTGACTTGGAAGGGGGTAATTTTTCGGACTTTTAGTCCAAAATAAAAAAGAAAAAGTTTTTATTTCAGAGTTTATTCTGACTTTAAAAGAGGGACCGTTCATCTTTAGACTTCTTTTCCGACTTAAAAATATTGTATTTAAGAATTTATTCTGAATTGAAAGAATAAAAATTTTTTAGCATTCTAGTTCGAATTAAAAAAGGAAAAGTTTTTATCTTGGAGTTTTTTTTTGTCTCGAAAGAAGGACTGTTCTTAGACTTCTTTCCCGACTTGGAAATGTATTATTTTAGAGTTTATTATGAAGAAATTTTTTCGGACTTCTGGTACAAATTAAAAAAAGGAAAAGTTTTTATTTCAAAGTTTTTTCTGACTTGGAAGAGATTTGTTTATTTATCTACTTTCTTTTGGCTACAAAGAAAGTCATGTTTATTTTTAGGCTTCTTTTGCGACTTGAAAACGTTTTATTTTAGAGTATATTCTGACTTGGACGGAGGGAATTTGTTGCGGACTTCTGGTCCGAATTAAAAAGGGAAAAATTCTTATTTTTGAGGTTTTCTGATTTAAAAGCAAGACATTTTTTGGACTTCCAGTCCAATTTTAAAAAAAAAATTTTATTTTATTTTTTTTCGACTTAGAGGAAAGGACCATTTATTTTTTGACTTACTTCTTACTTGGAAGGAATTGGTTGTTTTTTCTTTAATTTTATTTCTGACTTGGAAGAAGGAAATATTTATTTTTAGATTTTTTTTTGGACTAAAATGTTTTATTTTAGAGTTTATTCTGACTTGGAAGGAAACAATTTCTTTAGACTCCTGGTCCGGATTAAAAAAGGAAAGATTTTTATTTTTGAGTTTTTTTTACATGAAAGGAGGGACCGTTTATTTATAGACTTCTTTTTGACTTGGAAATATTTTATTTTTAAGTTTATTTTAAATTCGTAGAAGGAAACTTTTTGGACTTCTGGTGCAAACTTTAAAAAAAATTTTTTTTTTTTTAGAATTTTTTTCTGATTTAAAGGGAGGGACCGTTTTCTTCGACTTACTTCTGATTTGAAAAAAAATTACTTTTTTGACTTTATGACTTTGAAACAGGAAATTTTTATTTCTAAATTCCCTTTTCAACTTGAGACTGATTCATTTTAGAATTTATTCGGACTTGAAAAAAAAAATTTCTTATTTTTCGACTTCTTTTCTGTCTGGAAATGATGTGCATTAATCAAAATAATTATATAGTATAACATACTCTTCTAAATGCTGATTTTGAAAAGCATTAAGCTTCCCAAATTGAAAACGTCACATAAATTATTCCTCAATCAACTTTTGCAATTAAATTTGACAAGTGAAGAAACCAATTGCAATAAAATTACATTGCAGGAATTGAAGATTACAGTTTTAATTCTCCGACTAACTAACTTTAAAAAACAACGATTGGAATAACAATAAATTACTAATGAAAATTTTGAAGAAAAAAAAAGTTTTAGATCAAATTTATTCTTTAAATTTGCAATAGTAAACGAACAGTGACGAGATATAATTCAAGATGTTATTTATCGCTTTCCTAATTCTCAAGAGGCCTAACCTTTCCTTCGGCAATAAATCGTGATGTAGGTGTTATTTCATAGTCAAATTGAAAGAGTGAATTTTAACCTCGTGGATATATAATGAATCTCAACAGAAAACTAGGTAGAAAAACCCAGTATCGGCAATGCGTAAAAGATGGTCTCAGATTAAAGTCAAATATGAATAAATTAATTTCAAGGACCCTATCTGAATTTCTATTTTTTCACTCGGTGTCTAATCATAAAATTGTGCAAGAGAGGCTCATAACCTGTAACCTAACTTCGGAGAAGATGCGACTTTTCGCGACTTTTTGCGAATTTACATCGTCAATCATCCTTTCGTGATTTCTTCACCCATAATGTACCTCGTTTCGAGACATTTATACGTCATTTTATACTTTTATCGTTACGAAGAAACTGTGAAATTCAGGGAGTGAAAGTGTGAATTTTCCCAATCGAATGCAAAAGAACTTTACGAAAAAATGCTGTAAAAATATTTTTAAAAATACTAGGGCGCGCGTCTTTTGGATCTCGCGCTTCGTACTCGATAATATTTTTATCTTGTGCTTCGCGCTCGAAGCCCTATTTATCTCGCGCTTCGCGCTCGGTATTTGTACTGAATCCACATTTCTGCACAAACCTTTTGAAATGAAAGGTCAGGCATCGACGAACTGTAATTTGACGATTGTGAATTCTCTTCTGTTAAAGCTCCTCCGGCTTTAACAAACACATTCTTATCACGCACTTCGTGCTTCGCACTCGATTTCGTCCACAGTACAAACTTTCCTACATCAAGCTTAATTCTATTATATGAAATAAATATTATATTTATTCTTACAACTCGGTCTGTGACTACTTATTTATATATTACGAAATAATGTACAAATTTTATTTTTCATGATTACTTTAATATTTTTCCCTTATCCTGCAATAATTTTATTTTTCAGCTACTGTAGAAAATGTATCATTTTAATAAATTAATATTATTAAAATTTGTGATATGCATTGCTATTGAAACAGATGTATTTTTATTGTCTTGTTTTTATAATAAAAAAAAAGTGCCCATTCTATAAAAAACCCTTCATGTTAATTAACATTTTATTGCACTTTGTGCCGTTTTTTCAAACACTTTATTCATTTTCAAAGTCATTTTTTACGATTTTCGCAAAAAATACGCATTCTACCAAAAAATAACGATGACTAAATTTGTAGATATTTTTTAAGTGAACAACTTTTGTTTATTAATTTTTTTTTGTACCTTGTGTTATTTTTCCAAAAATTTAATTTTTTTTGTAATTTTTATTTTTTACGTTAAAAACAAAAACCATTCGTTCCATAAAAAAAAATTTATGACAAATTTGTAGCCCTCTTTCGGGTGTACATTTTTTCTCCAATATTTTTTTTCGTAGCTTGCGTTGTTTGTCCACAAATTAAATTGCTTATTTTCCCGTTTTTTACGATTAAAACAAACAACTACGCATTTTATGCAAAAATTATTAATGACAAGTTTGGAGCTGTTTTTTAGTTTAACAACTTTTGTCTATTCATTTTTTTGTTTTCATTTTTTTGTCTATTCATTTTTTTAATATCGTTTTTTGCGAATAAAACGAAAACTACGCTTCCTATTAAAAAGTGTTTTCTAACAAATTTTTACATCTTTTTTGGTGCACAATTTTTGTCCTCTCATATTTTTTCGTATTTTGCATAGTTTGACCACAAAATAGAATTTTTTACTTTTCTGACACCGACAAAAAAGTTATTTTTTCTAATCAGGGGGCCTCAAAACGTTGACATTTGATGAAATCCGCGAAAGTTATTTTTCACATAAAACTGATACCTTGTCTTAAATGAAAATGTAATAAAGTAATTGAATTTCTAAACAAACTACACAAACTACGAAAAACATAATAAGACAAAAGTTCTCAAACTAAAAAAAAAATAAAAATTTGTTATTATTTATTTTTTGATAGAATGCGTAGTTTTTGTTGTATTTGTAAAAAAAGAACATTGAAAATAAAAAAATTAAATTTTTGGACGAACAACACAAGCTCCAAAAAAAAAATGCTAAGACAAAAGTGGTTTTCATGAAAAAGAGCTACAAATTTGTTACTTATTATTTTTTTTTATGGAACACGTAAATTTTGTTTAATCATGAAAAATAAAATTTTAAATAGGAAAATGAAATTTTTGGACAAACGACACAAGCTGTGAAAAAAATGAATGAAAAGAAGTTGCTCATCCAAAGAGGCAACAAATTTGTCACGAATAATTTTTTTATAAGTCGCGTAGTTTTTTTTAATCGTAAAAAATAACATAATAAAAAAATTAAATTTTTTTGAAAAACGACACAAAGTACAAAAAAAATAATCGACAAAAATTGTTTAACCAAAAAGGATCTACACATTTTTTATTAACAATTTTTAGATAGGACGAGTAGATTTTTTTTAATCACAAAAATTAGGATCGAAAATAAAGAAATTAAATTTTAGGAAAAACAACACAAGGCACGGAAAAAAATTAATTGACAAAAGTTGTTCAACCAAAAAGGATAAACAAATTTGTTATAGCTAATTTTTAGATAGGACGAGTAGATTTTCTTTTGATCGTGAGAAATAAGATTAGAAGGAAAAAAATTAAATTTTTGAAAAAACGAGACAAGAGACATGAACCCTTGTTATAAAAATATAACAAAAAAAATTAACTATTTTTGAAGAGGACGCAAGCTACAATAACATTTTATTTAACGACATTTTTTGCCTAAATTATATTCACAAATTTGCTGTTATCCAATTTACAAATTCAACCAATTTATTAAGTGTATTAAGTTTATTATTACATTTATTAAGTTAAACAATTCAGGAAATGTTACATTTTTTAGGTCAGATGAAAATAAAAAATTAGTAAAATATAAGAATAAAATATTGAAGTAATCATGAAAAAAAAATTTTTGCATTATTTTGCAATATTTGAATAAGCCATCTCAGGCCGAGTTACAAAAATAAATAAAATATACAATTAATATAATAGTGTTAAACATAATGTAAAAAAGTTTTTGAAGTCGAAGAAGCTTCAATAAAAGAGAATTCACAATCACCAAATTACAGTTGCCGATGCTTTAACCTTAAATTTTAGAAGGTCTGTGTGTAAATTTTAGGGGAAGTACAAGGTCGAGCGCGTAATGCAAGATGAATTTATTATCGAGCGCGAAGAGCGAGGACCCACAGTAGCGCAACCCTCGGCACACAGTGGGGTACAAAGGGTGTCTCTTGACAAATCAGTACACAGACCACTATTTAAATCCAATTTTAATTTTTTGTTAATTATAGCTAATAAAAAGCTTTATAGATCGTGCAAGGCCAATTCTGATTTTTTTTAAATTTAATTACAAAAATGAAAAAAAATTGTTTTCAGAAGATTAACGGTTTTTGGAAAAATACTTGGATGCACTAAAAAATACCTAGAATCTATTAAGCAATTATCCACAAAAGTCGTGCGAGGCCGACTCTGATTTTTTTTTTCAATTCAATAAAAATAATGGAAAAAAGATTTTTTTTAGAAGGGTAGTGGGTTTTAGAAAAATACTTGGATTCAATCTAAAATACCTAGAATCAATAAAGCAATTACCCACAAAAGTCGTGCGAGGCCGATTCTAAAATTTTTTTTTTAATTCAATAACAAAAACAGAAAAAAAATATTTTTTTAAGGAAAGAAACGGTTTTTGAAAAAATACTTGGATTTCATCAGAAATTCCTACAATTAATAAAGCAATTATCCACAGAAGTCGCGCGAGGCTGGTTCTAAATTTTTTTTTAATTTAATAACGAAAAAAAAATTTTTTAAAGAAAAGTACCGGTTTTCGAAAAATACTTGGATTCAATCCAAAATACCCAGAATTAATGTAGCAATCATCCAAAAAATTGTCTGATACCTTAAAAAATGGTTTAAGATTAATTGAATTTCTTATAAACAAATCAGTAAGTGAAAATGGATTAATGGTGATTAGTAGTCATTCGTGAATAATTTGCATTAAATTTAAAGAATTTACAAACCAAAAAGACTTTCCAATTGAATTTATAAAATGCAATAAATGAATTGTTATTTTATAAGCATATTTTATAAACAAATCTTATAAACAATTATCCATAGCAGTAGTTATATTAAAAAAAAATCCATTTTTTTCTATTGAATTTGCCAAAAATTATACAAAAATGTCACAAAGTTATCATATTTATTTTTTTCATCACAACTGATGATTGCTTAAACAAATATAATTAACAAAAGCACTGTCTGGCTATTTTTAGGGGTAAAAACCTAGCTTTTTTAACGTAATAAAGTGTAAGTAACTAATTTCTAAACTTTTGTGGATCTTACATGACAATTAACAATTTTCATTGTTAGCAACAAGTCGTTAAACAAATTTTTGTAATTTAATCATTTTCAAGACAAAATTGCGTTTCTTCAGGGTACTAGCAAAATTCGTTTTTTGGAATATTTGAAAATAAAAATTTTTAAGCTTATTAAGGATTTTGAAAGACTTTACGGTAATAAAAAAATTTTTGTAGCATTCATGTGAAAATTTGAACCGGTTTTTCATCATAAAAAATTAATTTAAAGAGAATATTTGAAAATACTTTCAAGCAATTTAAAAAGATTCCCATAATTGTCAAAACAGAATCTTTTAGATTTGAAGGCATATTTCTATTTTTCAGAATTTTTAGAAATTCTTGGGAAAATTCAAATCATTTTAAATATATTTAGAAGGCTTAATTGTTTTGAAAGTTTTAAGATAATAAGTTTTTCTTTTATGATTTCAAGCAAAATTTTAATTGATTTTTCATTTTGAAAAATTAATTCTAGAAAATATTTAAAAAGATTTCGAAACAAAAATCATTTAAAGCTTAAAAAGAGTTCAAGCAATTTGAAAAAAATGTAGATTTCTGAAGATTTCCAACAAAAAGACTTTGAAGCTTTGTAAGAATTTTGAAAGATTTTAAAAAAATAAAAAAATTTTCTTCAGATTTCTGAAAAAATATTGTATTATATTTTATTTTTTAATATGTTTGTTCAGAGAATATGTAAAAATATTATTGAAAATCACAACAGATATTCGAAATTGTAAAAAAATAATCTGGAAAATTTTAAGTCAATTTTCTTAATTTTTCAGAATTTTTTTAAAACGTTAGAAAAAATTCCAATTATTTTATAAGATATTTAGAAGCTTAAAAAATGTTGAATAATTACAAATTTAAGAAGATTTTAAAAAATTTTTAAGAAAATGTAGATTTTTTAAGATTTCGAAGTAAAATGGCAATATCTGAAGTGGTTTTAGAAAACTAATTTGAAGATAATATTTTTAAATATTTTTATGCATTGAAAAAGATTTCTATATGGTCAAAAATGATACCGGAAGATTTTGAGACAATTTTAGAAATAATTTAGGTTTTTAAAAGACTTAAAATATGTTCAAACTTTGAAATATTTCAGAAAATTTATAAAATATTTTTTAATACATTTTTATAAGCATACAAAAAATAAAACAAATAAATTTATGAAAATTGCAAATACAAGTTTTTATTCTGCATTAAAAATTATTTTTGCCCTCAAATTATCATTTGGTTTAAAATTAACTTTTTTGTTGAAATTTTGACTTGCCACATCTGAAATCTTCAAAAATCTTCTCGAATTTTTTCACGAATCTTAGGAAAATTATATTCATATAAACTTGGAAGAAAATGAAATTACAAAATATTTATTTAAGAATCATTTAATATTTCAAGATAATCAACAAATTTCTTAAGGTTCCTGGGAGAATTTAGAATCATTTTTTTCATTTTGAAAAATTAATTGAAAGAGAAAATTTGAAAATATTTTTAAACTGTGCAACAGATTTCCAAAATTGACAAAATCGAGTCCGGAAAATTTAAAAACATTTTCAGGAATAATTCGAGTAGCTTTAAAAAATATTTAGAAATTCTTGAACTGTTGAAGAGAATATAAATATCTAAAAAAATTCTGAATCTTTTTTCAAAATATTGAAATCTTTAAAAGCCGTTTTGAATTTTCTCGAGAAAGCTAGGAAAAACTTATTTATATACAATTCCAGCAAAGAAGCTGAGACATTTAAAAAAATAAATAGTAATTACACATTTTTTTTTTGTATTTATGAATTATGTTTTCCTTTGAATTATAATTTGCCTCAAATTTCTGTTTTTTTTTTAACTTAAAATTTTCTTCGGTGGAAAGTTAACAATTTTTTAAAATATTCGTCTTTTTGGTTTAAAAATTTATCTTTTTTAACAGAAATTTTCTGTTTGGCTTAAAATTAAAATCTTTGAAAAAACTTTTTTGAATGTCAACTTAATGCAAATATTAAAGAAGATTTAAAAAGATTTAAAATCATTTCTTAAAACTTTCAAAAATAATGTAGAATATTTCAAAGCAAAAGTTTTTTATTTTGCGGGATTACAAAAATAAAAAAAAAATTAAAATATGCTTAAAAAATATTTATAAGTTTTAAAAGGATACAAAAATAATTTTCTTTTCAAAATAACGCACATTTTTGAAGATTACCAACAAAAAATTTACAAATTCAAAAATTTAAAATTTTTAAAAGGTTCAAATTTAGAAAGGTTTTAAAAAAATAAAAAATTTTCTCATGCAAAATTTTCTTTTTTGGAAAATTTTTGAATCATTAAAAGAGAATCTAGAAAATTTGAAGGCAATTCTTTTAATTTGGCAGAATTTTTAAGCATTTTAGGAAAAATTCTAATCCTTATAAAAAATATTTAGAAGTTTCTCAAAATATTTTGAAAATAATGAAAAAATTTTTAAACTTCAAACAAAATGTAGATTTTTGTAGATTTCGAAATAAAATTTTTTTTTTAATTTTGAAAGGTTTTAGCAGAATAAATAAAAATCTTAAAGTTCCTCAAACTATTTGAAGTGATTTTTAATTTTTAAAAATTAATTCGGAGAGAAAATTAAACAATGTAAGAAAACATTGCAAAAGATTTTTGAAATTGTCGAAAATTAGTCCAAAAGATTTAAAACAATTTGAAAAAAAATTCAAGTTAGTTAATAAGATATTTAGGAATTTTTAGAATTTTAAGCAGATCAAAAATATTGTAAAACTTTGAAAGATTTGCAAACATTTATTAAATATTAAACAAAAATTTTCAAGCGTTAAAAAGTCTCAAATATTTGTTAAACTACTTAAAATTTTTCTCAAATTTTGTTAAATCTTTCAAATGAAAAAAAAAGATTTCTGAAAAATTTTCTTAATACTTTTTTGACATAATTGAAACTTCAAAAAATCCTTTTAGAATTTTTTAAGGAATCTAAGATAATTTAATTTATATAACCATGAAGCAAATTAAAAAATAAAATTAAAAAAATAATCTCTGAAAAATTTTATTTTATACTAAAAATTTTTTTTTCCTTTAAATTATAATTTGCCTAGCGTTCCTGGAAAATTTATATTTTTGTTTTAAGAATTCAATTTTTTTGTAGGAAACACGTCTCTTTTTAAAAATATTTGATGTTTTTTGGGTTAAAAATGCAACTGGTTAAAAATTAATCCTTTTTTGTTGATTTTGATTTCATGTATCTGAAATTTAAAAAAATTTTTTTTAATTTTCTCAAGAATCCTATGAAAATCATATTTATATGACTTAAAAGAATAAACCTAACAATAAACCCAAAAAACAAAAAATAGTTAATAAAAATTTTTATTGTGTATTAAAAATAATGATAATAAATTAATTCCTCCTCTTGGGATTAGGACACATTGTCAAATTTATTTAAGAAATTTTCTGAAGAGGAAGAGAAATGCAAGCAATAATTAATATATTTATTAAATTTATGAATGAAAGGTCAGAAGATCACTTTAAGAACCTGATTGACTTTTATTCTTCTCAACGTCATCTTTGACTTGAAATCGAACCTGAATGATCAGCAATTTATTCCCGACAGGAATTCCAGGGCTGCATAAATTCAGAATTATTCTCCATATTTTTAATACTTTACGCAATAGAAATTATATTAATAATTATTTCAAAGATTGACAGATATTGATGTTATTAGTTTGATATAAATCTTGATCCTCAATCATCTCCAAATCAATTTTTGATAATGATTTACAGTCACCTCTTGGGTGGTAATTACCTTTCGATCGAGTGTAATTTTTCGTCCTCGAGGCGACGATAATGAACGATAATTTAAGAGGAATAATTTTCGCTGCAGAAATTTATTATGTCTTGTTTGCGTAAAAATGTATTATTTTATTTTAAGGATAACTGTAATTAAATCGGTAATTTGAGGGTACATTTTTTGTTTATTATAAGTGGTACAGCCCTGGCTTGATAAAAGAGTCTCAAAGGTCAAATTGAGCACTAAGTGTAAATTACTCAACTGCAAACAGATCAGAACATCTAATTATTAACATAGATCGCAGGCCTTTGTCTCAAATAAAAGTTACGAGAGAGAAAGCACGCCTTGCTTGTTTGCCTATTGCTCTAGTGCCTCTTCCTTGTCACGACGGGATTTTAAATTAGGAGTTGAAATATAAAGATAAGAGAAGATTGAAACATTTCAAACAATTGGTGAGAAAATAAAATGAATCTTATTATTTTCAAGATTTTTCAGTACAAAAAAAGTTTTCATGAATTCCCATGAATCCATTTTCACTCTCTTAATTGTTTATAACAAATTTAATAAATTTGTAACCAATTTCTAAGCTATTAGTCAACTTTTGTGGATAATTGCTTTATTTATTCCAAGTGTTTTGAATGGAATTCAAGTATTTTTAAGAAAAACATCACTGTTCTAAAAAAAATCTTTTTTCCATTTTTTTCATCAAATTGAAAAAAAATTCAGAATTGAATTCGCACGACTTTTGTAAATAATTGCTTCATTTATTCTAGTTATTTTAGAATAAATCTAAGTATTTTTCCAAAAACCGTTCCTCTTCTGAATGAAATCTTTTTTTTTTATTTTTGTTGTTAAATTTTTAAAGAATTTCAGAATCGGCCTCGCGCGACTTTTGTAGATAATTGCTTTATTGATTTGTGGCATTTTGGATTGAATACATGTATTATTAAAAAAGCGCTACTTTTCTAAAAAAATATTTCTTTCCATTCTTGTTATTAATATGAAAAAAATTCAGAATCGGCCTCGCACGACTTTTGTAAATAATTGCTTTATTTATTTTAGGTATTTTAGAATAAATGTAAGTATTTTTCCAAAAACCGTTCCTCTTCTGAATGAAATCTTTTTTTTTATTTTTGTTGTTAAATTTTTTAAGAATTTCAGAATCGCCTCGCGCGACTTTTGTAGATAATTGCTGCATTGATTTGTGGCATTTTGGATTAAATACAGGAATTAAAAAAAAAAAGCGCTACTTTTCTAAAAAAATATTTTTTTCCATTCTTGTTATTAATATGAAAAAAATTCAGAATCTGCCACGCACGACTTTTGTGGATAATTGCTTTATTGATTCAAGGTATTTTAGATTGAATCCAAGTATTTTTTCAAAAACCTTTACTCTTCTCAAAAAATCTTTTTTTCTATTTTTGTTATAGAATTTAAAAAAAATTCAGAATCGGCCTTGCACGACTTTTGTAGATAATTGCTTTATTGATTCTAGATATTTTTGATTGAATCCAAATATTTTTCCAAAACCGTTCCTCTTATAAAAAAATCTTTTTTTTTTCATTTTTGTTATTAAATTTTTAGATCCAAGTATTTATTAAAAAACTGTTACTTTTCTCAAAAATCTTTTTTTTTATTTTTGTTATTGAATCAAAAAAAAAATGTAGAATCGGCTTCGCATGACTTTTGTGGATAATTGCTTTACTGATTCTAGGTATTTTGGATTAAATCCAAGTATTTTATCAAAAACCGCTCCTCTTCTAAATTTTTTTTTTTATTTTTGTTATTTAATTTAATAAAATTTCAGAATCGGCCTCGCGCGACTTTTGTGGATAATTGCGTCATTGATTCGTGTCATTTTGGATTGAATCTAATTATTTTATCAAAAACCGTTCCTCTTCTAAATAAAATATTTTTTTTTATTTTTGTTATTAGATTTAAAAAAAAATTCAGAATTGGCCTCGCGCGACTCTTGCGGATAATTGCTTGATTGATTTGTGGGATTTTGGATTGAGCTCAGGTATTTTTCCAAAAACAGCTTCTTTTCTGGAAAAACATTTTCTCCATTTTTGTTATTAAAATGAAAAAAAAATTCAGAATCGGCCTCGCAAGACTTTTGTGGATGATTGCTTTATTGATTCTAGGTATTTTAGATTGAATCCAAGTATTATTTTAAAAGACCATTACTCTTTTCAAAAAATCTTTCTTTTCATTTTTGTTATTGAATTTAAAAAAAATTTCAGAATCGGCCTCGCACGACTTTTGTAGATGATTGCTTTATTAATTCTAGAAATTTTTGACTGAATCCAAATACTTTTCCAAAACCCGTTCCGCTTCTAAAAAAAGCTTCTTTTTTACATTTTTGTTATTAAATTTAAAAAAAAATCAGAATCGGCCCCGCATGACTTTTGTGGATAATTGCTTGATTAATTCTAGGTATTTTGTATTAAACGCAAGTATTTTTCCAAAATATGCTACTATTCGACAAAAAATTTTTTTACATTTATGTTAATATATAAAAAAAAAGAATTTCAGAATCGGCCTTGCACGACTTTTTTAGATAATTGCTCTATTTATTCTAGTCCTACTCTTCTAAAAAAATCTTTGTTTCCGTTTTTGTTATTGAATTTAAGAACAAAAATTTCAGAATCAGCCTCGCACGACGTTTGTTGATAATTGCTGTATTGATTCTAGGTATTTTAAAATTAAATTCAAGTATTTTTCCAAAAACTCTCTCTTCTAAAAGAATCTTTTTTCCATTTTTGATATTAAATTTTTTTTTTTTTTAATTTCAAAATCGGCCTCGCACGACTTTTGTGGATAATCGCTTCATTTATTCTAGTTATTTTGTATTGCATCCTAGTATTTTTCCAAAAACCGCTACTCTTCTGAAAACAATTTTTTTTTTCATTTTTGTTATTAAATTTTTTTAAAATTCAGAATTAGCCTCGCACGATCTATGTAGCTTTTTATTAGCTTTTATTGAAAAAAGCATTATCATTAGATTAAAATAGTGGCCAATAGACTGATTTGTCAAGAAACACTTTTTTTACCACTGTGTGCTGAGGGCGCGCCACAGTTGGTTCTCGCTCTTCGCGTTCAATAATATATTTATCTCGCGCTTTGTGCTTGATAATGTATTTTCCCCACATTTGTACACAAACCTTGTCAAATTAGAGGTCAAAGCATCGAAAATTGTTATTTGATCATTGTGAATTTTCTTTTGTTCAAGCTCCTTCGGCTTTGAAAAACACATTATCATCAAGTATCTCGTGCTTCGCACTCGATTCTGTCTAAAATAGAAACTAATTAATTTTATTCTGAGCTATCCTGGAAAATTTATCATTTTTTTTTGTGAACAACTATTTTTTACATTTTTTCGTATCTTGTACAGTTTTTCCAAACATTTAATTTAATTATTTTTAATCTTAGGTTTTACAATCGAAAGAAAAAATACTGGTCTTATCTTAAAATTAATTTAAAAAAATTTTTAGATCTTTTTTGTGTAAAAAACTTCTATCAATTAATTTTTTTTGTATCTTGTGACATTTTGCAACAAATTTTATTATCTTTATTTTTGATGTAATTCTTTACCATAAACAAAAACTGCGCATGCCAATACAAAATTATAAATGACAAATTTGTATCTCTATTAGACAAGTAACTTTTACTCATCTATTTCCCTCATAGCTTGTGTTGTTTGTCCAAAAACTTAATTTTTTTATTTTTAATTTTATTTTATACGAATAAAACTGAAACTACTTTTGTTTAATTTTTTTCAGTAGCTTGTGTCGTTCGTCCAAAAATGTAATTTTCTTTAATTTTAATGTTTTCTACGAATAAGATAAAAATTAGGCATCCTATCAAAAAATGTTTCAAAAAAATTGTTTGCTTATTTTTTGGTTAACAACCCTTATCTAATTTTTTTTCGTAGGTTGTGTCGTTTGTCCACAAATTTTTTTAATATAGTTTTTCACAAATAAAACAAAAGCTGCTCGTCCTATGTAAAAGTTATTGGTAAAAAATGTGCAGATCTTTTTTATATACACAATTTTTGTTAATGCATCTTTTTTGTATCTGTCATAGTTTGACTGGAAAATAAAATTTTTTATTTTTCATTATCCTTTTGTGCAATCAGAATTGACATTTTTTCTTTTTGAAGAAAATCCAAGAAGTTCTAATGACAATCTTGTAGATTTTTCAAAAAGCAACGTTTTTAACTCCTGAATTTTTTCACATCGTGCGTTGTTTGTCTTAAAATTTTCATTTTTTTTTTAAATTTTGTAAATGCTATAACTCTGGTAATTTTTATTTTATCGGAAAAAGTCATAAGGATAAATTGTTTATATTTTTGAGTTATATAAAAAGATGTGCATAGAACTTTTAAATATCGAAAACAAGTGTTATAAGAAATTTTGAAAATGCTTTAACTTTTTGAATTTGTTTCCAAAATGGCTGGCTAACGACTCATTTTTTCTTTTTACACCTTTATAAAGTGTATCACAGCACAATCCAACCCGATAATTCACTTAAAAGTTATGGTGTTCACAGACAACGACAGCGACAACGACAACATACAAACAGACACTAAAATTTTTGCATAAAACTTTGAAATTTGAAGCTCAAATTATCGACAACTGAAATTTAGTGGTTGTGAATTCTCTTTTGCTAAAACTCCTTCGGCTTTAACGAACACATTCTCATCATGTGTTTTGTGAAGAAAAAAGGTTTTAAGTAAACTCCCAGATCTAATTTATAAATAATTTTCTTGTTAAACATTTAATTGTATTTTTTGCCTTTTCTTAAAAATTTCATTTGTTTATTTGTAATGTCATTTTTCACGATTAAGACAAAAACAACGCGTCTTACCAAAAAATAATTTATTACAAAGTTATAGGTCTTTTTAGGGCAAACAACTTTCGTCTATTTTTTTTGTAGCTTTTGTCGTTTGTACAAAAATTTTACTTTTTTATTTCTAATGTTGTTTTTTACGAATAAAACAAAAACCACGCGTCAATTCAAAATGTAATTATAAACGAATTTGTAGATCTTTTCTCGGCGCACAATATTTGTTTTATAATATTTTTTCGTATTTTGCATAGAGTGACCGCAAAATAAATTTGTTTATTTTTTATAATTTTTGTGAGATAAAAATTTAAATTTTCGATTTTTCAAAAAAATTTGAAAAGTTGTTACGCTGATCTTATAGGGCCTTCGAAAAGCAACATTTTTCTTTTCTTGATTTTTTTTATATTATGCGTTGTTTGGCTCATCATTTTTATTTTTGCTTGTTTCTTGAATTGTGAAAATGCTATAACTCTGATAATTTTGTGTTTATCAAAAAAAAGTTGCAAAAAAAAATTTTTCGACTTTCCGAGTACTACAAAGACTCTTGCATAGAATTTTTCAATCTTAAAAAAACATGTTCTTAAACATTTTGAAAATTGTCTAGCTTTTTTAATTTTTTATGCAAAGTAGTTGACTAACGAGCTTTCCATTATTTAAATAATAATAATATTTTCAAATTTTTCATTTATGACCGTTTTCAAAGTTGCAATTTTACATATACAATGAGGAAATTTTTATTTTAAAATAAATGAAATGATCACTATTAAAAAATTAATTTTTTTAATTTTTAAAATTTTCCTTAACATTTTAACTGTGAGATTTTTTAGGATTTCAAGAGATTTCCAAAAGAATTTTAAGTACTTAAAAGGCATTTTCTGGGATTTTTAAAACAATTTACAAGATTTCAAGTAGCTTCAAATAATATCCCAGAAATTTGAAATATTTTATGAAACTATAAAAGAATTTAAATTTAAAAGACTTTACAAATTTTATGATATATCAAATGATTTTAAATTATTTCTAAAGGTTTCAACTAATAATTCTGAAAATTTCGTATGACATCAAAGGATTTTATAAGATTTGATGTGATTTTAAAAGGATTTTAAAAGAATTGGCAAAATTTCAAGTAATTTCAAAAGGTTTTGAAAGACTTTAGGAAATATGCAAGATTTTAAGGAATTTGAAAATAATTTTAGGTACCTTAAGGAATTTTAGAGGATTTTTAAAAGTTTAGAGAAATAGAAAAAAAACCAAGAGATTTTAAAGAATAAACTTTTTTGTGGGCGAAAAGAAGACAATTAATCTTCTACTCTTAAAAGTATTATATAAAAAAATTTATATTTCTACATGGTTAAAAAGCAGATTTTCAATAAACATTATTTTTATTATGAAGAGAGAACTTTCTGAAGTTATTTTTCGTAAAACCAATTAACAGCTTAAGAATTCTAAAATAGTCTGTATTGTGAAATAGCATGAACTAATCAGATCCGTAAAAAAAAATAAAAAAAATAATTTCGAAAGAACTTACAAGATTTGCTCGAATATAAATAATTCACGCATACTGTTTTTACCTTTTTATTTTTTAAATTTCTTTAATAAAGTACTTCTGAGAAGACTGGAAAACATTACGTAATCAGTAAACACCTTATTTACCTGATCTGAGGATTACGATCTTTTACGGGGAACAGAATGACTAATATCTCTCGAAACAAGGTGGAATTTTTATGAGCAAATGGAAGCTTCCTCTGTGTCTATAAAAAGTTAAACCATCATTTTTATCAAAAAGATAGATTCTATAAAAAAAATGATCAATAAATACGTATTAAAAAATAATTATCAATTTTTATGAATTTAATTATTAATAATAGTATTAATATTAATATTATCATCAAAGCTTTTGCAGCATTTACTTATTGAATCTGATTGGAGTAAAGAGTAATATTACTTTAGGATTATTGAACAGTTTGCGTATTTTTGTGTAATCTATGACATGTTATGACTGTAAGAAGCTC